>VWZF01005102.1:37433-446462 GCA_013396755.1 Sclerurus mexicanus | reverse complement strand
GCCGTAGGCGGGATGGGGGCACGCATGTATCGGGGATGATGTCCCGCAGCGATCGGGCATGATGTCCCGCAGCGATCGGGCATGATGTCCCGCAGCGATCGGGGATGATGTCCCGCAGTTATCGGGCATGATGTCCCCCAGTGATCCGGGATGACTCGTCGCGCAGTGCCCGCGGGGTGCGTTCCGCCCGTGCGGAGGAGCCCCCGCCGCCGCTGCGGATCCCCCGGTCCCGGCCGGGGCCCCCCGAGCCAGCCCCGGGGCCAGGCGGGCGATGGTGCCGCAGGAGCGGCGAGCGCCCTCCGCTTCCCCCGGCGTTCCAAAAGTTCCCTCGTTAATTTTCCCCGAGTTGCCGCTCGCTCGGTCACGCAACTTGGATTTGGGCAGCGGGGCTCGGGGGTCCCGCAGCCGCGGGGTGGGCGATCGCAGAACTTCCAGCTCTGTTCTCCTGCTCGGAAGTCTCTGATCCAAGAGGGTGGCGGTCCTCCCGCCGGAGAGCGGCTCGGGGTTTCGTGTCGCTTATTACACGGTCACCAGACCTCTTATTTTCCTGGGAGATGTTTGAATTGGGTATTTTCTAAGTATAGCCGAAGTGCCCCCTCTGCGCGGCTCAGGTGCGGGAACAGCAGTGTGCTGCTCTGACTCAGGTTTTCTTACCGCTGTAGAAAACATTGCCCGTCAGAAAACTGGCTGTCAGCTTGTTGTAGCCCTTCAGTTTCCGAACTGCGTGTGTCATGAATGAGATGCCCTGGGTGGTGGTGTACCCCGTCTGTGAGGCTTTAGCTAGGTTTCAGTAGAAATGTAACCCTGTAAAGCCTTGAATTCTCAGCGTTAGACATCCAGCTTTTCTCCATCACGTACACATTATCTGCTAAATTGTTTACTAACTGCTTACAACTCATTTGGGTGAGTGCGGGTGCCTCTGGATAGTCGGTCTGGGGTGTAGGTTTCTGCTTCAGTCAAGATACTGAACCTCTCCGGTCCCTTTCTCATGTAGCTGTCAGAATTACACAGGTGATTCATGCTGTAAAAATGAGAAATAACTCCCTATCAAAGTCTTGCTGCTGCATCACAAACTTGCATGTTTAAAATGCTGCATCACAAGGTGCAAGGATATTGCAATGAAATGGGACTAGTATTCCACAGAATGGCACTTGAGCAGCCAGAGAGGAAAGGTTCTTAGGAAATCTTTTCAGTTTTATGAAGGGTACATATGGTTTTGCTTTGGTTCACAAAGATTTGTGGTCGTGGTGCTGCTTGTTTGATGGAAAATATTTCAAGAACTTTCCATGGTATCCACCGAATGGTCAGATTAGATTTCAGTAGCTGTAGTGTGCATCTGATCTTATGAATAAAAATCAAACTTCCAAACATTTTGTGGAATTGTTCTGGAAACTGAGTTATCGCTCTTCTTCTTTGATAGAGATAAGTAAGTGCCAGTTATTCATGAATATTAATTTATGGTGTTTAAATTTTTCTTCATTTTCCCTTAGTTGTGGGTTTGTTGTTTTTTTCAGTTACCTTGCTCTGATTAATGTTTCACAGAAAAAAAAAAAAAGTGCTGTCAGCCTATATTAAAATCAATCTCATCTTAAAAGGCAGCATCCTTGTAAATCATACCAGCCCAAAAAGTGGGATAAATCAAATTTACTTAGAGTCAACTAACTCATCATATCATAATGTCATGTCTTATCAAAACCGAGTGCTGCACAAATTAAGACTTCAAAGGCATTTTGTTTAAAAAAAAAAATGTCAAGTGGTCTCAACCTAAAAGGGATTCAGGATGAGGCATCCAAGAAGAGAATTGCATTTGCACATCAGATAAACTTTATGATACAGTGCAAAAATTATTGACCATACCAAGCTGATTTTCCTTTACAGAAGGAAATTCTGAGTCACTGGAGCATGCTAAGCTTAATGTATGTGAAAGGCACTGAAATCTGGAATGCACTAAGGCTCACCATTGGTAATAAGAGAATTGGGAAAATGTCATGGGTTGTGTTAATAGCAGTGTTGTGGTAGCCATGGTAATATAAAATACTAGTGAGGTGCTGTAGGGAGAGGTAACACCTTCTGTTAGACCAGTGAATAACATCAGGGGGGAAAAGAAGAGGTGGGGGGGAACCCCACCGAAGTTTGAATTGTCTGAGCCTTTTCTCTGCATTTGAAATACAATTAAATTCTTACAGTCTTATCTGGTCTGTCTTCAGTCAGGTTATATAGCTCCTCTAGTTGTATGTGTATAAAAAATTGTGAAGAGAAAATGATATGGAGATGGGGAGCTGAAAATGAGATGGAAAAAGGAAGTGAGCAGGAGGGAATCCAGCCAGGAGTGTGACAGGATAAGGGATAAGTCCTGCAGCTGAGGTTGTGCCACTTTAAGCCATGAAGAGGTATGATTTCCCTTCCTTCTGCTTCAGTCCGTCTCTTCCTGAGGAGACTGATGGACCCACATTCCTTGCAACAGTTGCGGCTCCCTCACAGGATACTGCAACAAATGAATTTCAGGAGCCTGAGGAGAACCTCGCTAACAGCTCAGGCAGCCGAGCAGGCAGCATTTGTTACCTGCTCTCCCTACAGACCTGCAGGGGAACTTCACAGGTCCCATGGGTGCTTTGGGCTTGTGGTGGGCGTGTTTCCTTCCCACAGCTCTCCCCAGCCTCGGAGCTTCACCCTGGCTCCGTGCCTCGGCTCCTACACCCCTTTTTTGTCATCCTTGCGTCCTCTGCTGCCGTGAACAGCACTGCATGGATGGACCACTGAACTAATTGGCGCGATTACCTAGAGGTGATCCAAATTGCATAGATGCCCCAGATAATGGGAGCTTGATGGGATAATCTCCACAAGCGAGTGGCGTTGTCAGCGAGATGTGTATCCACACCACTATTAATGAGTTGCATTGCTCGTTATTAATCGACTTGCTGTCTGTGGTGAGGCTGCTGCCTTGTTTGTGTTCGGGTTTGGTGGTCCATCACTCCTGTCGGCAGCACCGAGCCGCTGTCTCACTACGGAGTCTTTCACGTGTGGTTTTAGTGTTTTGGAGCTGAAAAAACGTGCAGGTGCTGGTGTGGTGAAACAGCTTGTCAGCAAAGTCTTGCAAGAGATACTCCTGCAAAGGGAGGATTTTCACGGGATGGGAAAATGTTGTCACGTACCTTAAAGCTCGTGTTCCCTGGGTGGTGGCATATCACACGTTAAATTTGGGGGTTTTTTATTATTTAAAAGCTGTTTTGAAGAATGGAAGACAAACCTTCATGAGTGCTACTCCTCTTAAGAATCACAAACACTTCCAAAACTTCTCTCTTCATTCCACTTAGCAGGGAATTTATTGTTTTTGCAGTGTCCTTTGACCATATTCAAGTGAAAGCTGGAAGCAAATTACTTTGAAGTGGAATTTTTCAGGCTTAAGGTTAGGCTGATGTGAGTTTGGATTACTCAGCCCTGTACCAGAAACACAAAACAGGTGAAATAAATTTGTCTTCTTGGGATAACTGCTGATGGCCTCCATTCCCTGGTAAGGTGTCACAGCAGGTGACACTGACTGCATCAGGAGGCTTTACAACTATCTCGTTATTAGCAGCTTTATTCTGGAACCCGGCTGTACCAGCACTGCTGTTCTTCACCAGACTGAGCTTGGCCATCTGTTGAAAAGTATTCTTAAAAAACCTAAAAAAGCTGTTTCTGTGCTGTACTACAGAGGTGTATGTTCCCATAGTTAAGTTTGTTCTTCTCGAACCTGGATAATAAGTATTAGTATCATACACGCAAAAGAGATACTTTCAAGGTCACACTGACTTTGGTGTTTATTTATTTATTCCAAAGAACAATATTACGTAAGAACTTGCCTGTCATTGGACAGGCAAAATTACAGAATGGGTGAAAATATGTAAAGGAATTTGGGACAGCATATGGCAGGATATGTGATAAGAGTTAATTAAAGACAGAAATTGTGGGAGATGTCCACAAATGCAGTTTCAGTGGCTGGTTGGGTTTATGGGCACTCAGTGGTGTGTGTATGTCCTCAGCCCAGTGTGTGACTGCACACACAAACCCCTGACGCTTCTGGAGCCTGAGCAAGCTCCGTGTGTGGGTTTCTGTGAGCTGACGTGCATGTTTGCTCTTACCTGGGTTGTTCTCTTAAGTTCGGAGGTTTTGAAGAGCTGTAGTTTAATAAAAAGAAAGCAGTAGAAACACACAAAGTATTTAAAGGCTAAGATGCATTTCAAAGTTCAAAACTAGGTATTTGATGTGAAAAGACTATATGTAAACTTGTTCTGAAGCAAGCTTTTTACTAATTTATCATAGAATTTCTGCTGATGCTCTGGCATGTTGAAGTAGCTGTCCTCCAAAGACTTGGAGAGAAGCTCTTCCTTCACACAGTGCTGCTTTTGAAGTGTTACGTGACTGCTGCTATGTAAATCTGAGCATATGCCATACCTTTGAGGTTCATATGGACCCCGATCTTTCTGCATTTGAAGTGGCAAAGCTCACATTGACTTCAGTCTGCAGATTGGAAATGCGTGTTCCTTTAGCACCTTCTTACAGGTCCTTTTATTTTCAGTTGAAGAAAATAGGCTTCCCTTCGTTACATTGGTTCTAAGGACACATGCAATTTTAACTCGTGAATCTAGAATTACGGTTTTCTCTAGAAATGCTGGTAGTTTAGATAATGGAGCATTGTTTTTGTTACAGTAGCATATTTGGAATCCCAGTGTGTTGTTGCTTTTTCCTAGTTTTTATGTATTAATCTGTCATTTAATAGTCTTGTTCTTCAAATGCAATTAGAAAATTTTTGCTTAGAGAACTCATTTTAATTGCACTTACTCAAAACATTCTTAATGATGAACAGTGAAGATGAAAATAGCAGAACTTGGCTACTTTTATGCAAGTCATCCAGACTATTGAGTCTGTATTTAATGTCAGTTTGGGCTAAGCGTAGACATTGCAGAACTAGGTCTTAAATTTGTAAGTGCAATTAGGAACTAATTAGGTTTTTTAAAATATAATTGCTCAAATAATGACTTTGCACCTTCTGTCCAACCCACTAGTTTGTTTTTTTAATTAAACAAGTTGATTTTTTCCCCCCTTAAATTATATCTATTGAAGAGATCAAAATATTTGTAAATTTATTCCAGCTAACTAGTCATTTGTTGACCATAATGGGAAAAATTCCCAAGATGTATCAAAGCATACTATTGTAAAGTGCTAAAAACTTCTTTTTTAGGTGGTTGGTAAAGTGAAATAACCAGGACTCATTCCTATAAAATCAGCTGCCCAACCTAGCAGTGATCCTGCTGACAGGGCACCTTCACCTGGTATGTGTGAGGATGCTCCAGAGCCTGTGTGGGCTGGGAAGGGCTGTTTCCCGTGGGTGCCAGGCTCTCTGAGAGCAGGATTGGACCTCAGTAATGGAATTCCAATAAAACTCAGTCAGTGCCTTTTAATTAGATTTAATGGGAACTGGGAAGGATCATTAGAGACAAACACATGCTTTTGCCAGTAATATGTTCACTATATTATTAATCTGATTTAATTTGCAGGATCCTCATAGCAGGAATAAGATTTTTCTCTGTACCTGGAAAGTGTTATATTGGACTATTATATTTTGTTATTATCTATGTCATTGCTTCCCAAGCAGTATGTAAATATAGAATTGAAATTGGGCTCCATGTGTGGCGTTTATGAACCCTACCCATCTGAGGGTGGAGTTGGATCCTGGGGAGAAGGCTGTATGTCTCTTTAGCAACCACATTTTTATTGACCATTTTGCAATAAATTGCAGTGGCATATTAATAACAAAACACTGCAATATGCAGAGCGTGCTGCTAAGTAATAGGGCTTCTTAAAGATGATGTAATGCCAGTGTGGAAGTGAGGTACGCTTGGAGATTTTCATTTCCATTCACTTAGAAATACAGTCTCACTCTCTGAGGCGGAAAAACAGATTAGAGTATTACGAGCTCCAGATATGGTACGTTGAGTCCCGAAATGCGCTTTCCAAACCCGCCGGGTGTCCCTAAACACCTCGCCTGCTGCGTCCTGCTGAGTGATGTGGCCTTCCAGGGGAGCCAAACTGCTGGAACTCAGCCTCGCTTCAGGAACAACAATGGGCCTATTTCCTTTTCTTGGCAGTATCAATGTGTTTTGGACTATCTGTTGCCTGATTGTCGGTGGGACGTCCCTCGGTAACTTTTGGGCATGACACTGTTGAACAAGTGCGGTAGGGTAAGTGCTTAGAAGATAAAAGTTAAGCTTTTGGAATAATAACTGTAATTCCTCAAAGTTTTTGCCACTGCAGAGCTCCGTTTTTAATAGCAGCTAATAAGATTCACTATTGTTTTCCCTCGAATGAGCAGGGAGAATGAAAAGGTGCAGTTGGGGTTTTTCCAGTGATATGTTGGAGTGGGAATAGGCCACGTGCAAGACAAATGCTGATGCAACGCTCTGCAAAGGCAGTGTTTCCATGTGAGGTGTTCCGTCTGGGAGACAGGACTGCTAACACGTACACATGGCTCACAGAAGTACCCATGTGGCTTTCATACAATGCTTTATGATTTTAATTTACTTACCTTCAAGCTCCTGAAAATATCTTGTCAGCCAATTTGTAAAATACAGTCCTGATACTGTCAAATGGTTTAGGCTGTGAGTTACAGTGTTTTCAGAGGCTGTGATATGGTGTAGAACACTTTGGTTTCCACCTCCCTTAACTCGCAGGAAAGTGTTTTTCCTCAAACATGGTTGTTCTGAGTAATTCTAAGGCACTGGAAGCACCAAAAAGCTGCCATTTTTGATATGTCCANCCCCCCCCCCCCCCGAGAAATGGTGTTTAGTCATAAAAATACAAGTTTAAAAAACTTACACTAATGCAAGAAGATCATGAAAAATAGCAGTAATTTTCTGGATGATAGGTAGGTTTCCACAAAACACCTGCCTCTTTTTGCTTGCAAATACTGTGAAGATAAAAGAGGAGAGAGCAAAGTAAGTTCATTGCTAGTTGGGTGGTTTTTTGCATATGTAAACACACACTGATTTACCCAAAGTGTATTGGTATTTGTGTAAAACTGTGTGCTTATGAAATGAAAGTGTGTCATTTGCCAACGAGTCCCTTTCTTCTCTGGAGAAGAACAGTTTTTATTTGTTTTGCTGTGATAAACAAATAGATTTCAGGTCTGAATCTAGACCACTGGAGTCAATGGATTCTTTGTTTTGCCCTTGGTGGTTATAGAATCAAGTTTTATGTAAGTATAAGGGAACTTTAGACCATTTTCTTAAAATTTCACTGGAAATTCTTAATTAGAGGACCTTAAATTATATTATCTGTATTGTCCTATGATATTTATGCAAGAAATACCTATTTCTTGCAATATTTTTATTCCACTATTTATCTCAGTTTTGCCTGGGTTTCTTAAATGGAACCCCATTTTATATTTTTCACATCTAATTTTAAAATATGTGGAACAAATGTGTGATTACTTCTCCTTTCTGAGTTTGTAGTAATCCTCTAGAATAGGGTTATTTTGTAAGTTATTTCTAATAAAGTTAAATTGATAATTTCTCATTTAAAACATTGATTTTTGCAAAGAGACCACTTTTCCCATGAGGTCAGAAAACCAGAGGAAATTCTAGACAGTTCAGCATGGCAAGATGTGTATGGTCTGCCTCCTGGAAGTCATTGGGTTAGTTCAACCTAGTTCTATGTAGTACAGATGAAGCTGCTGGTCTTCTGGATGAAGCACTACACTTTTCATCATGAAAAATGTATCTTGGTTTTGGAGATGTGGAAGAAATATAAAGCTGGTACCTTCTCATGCAGCACATTGGTTCCCCGTGAGTCTTTGCATGCTTATCCAGGGATGAGCATGCTTGACTTTCCTTTGAAACTTATCTTAAAATAGCTGTTTTTCCAACACTATTTAATAAAGTATAACTAGGGATGGGTCAAGCCCATGTGTTCTCCAGTGCTGATAGTCACGTACCTCCCGGAGAGAAACTGGCCTGACTTTGAAGATCATGAGAAACACTCAGTTTAAAACAGGCTTATTTTGTGTAACTGTATTGAAGTTGTTTTTTTGAGGGATGTTTGCAGGCAGTGGGAGTTAGGGACGGGAAGCAATGGAGGAAGGCTGCAAAATGAAATTCGTTCCTCTCGGGGCCACATTCTGAGCCAAGTGTTTTATTTTTATATTGAGATTACGGACAGAATGGTGAACAGCAAATGGTTTCTTCATAGTAGTGTCTTATAGTAAGCAGTCTTAGGCAGAGCACTTGAGGCTGCAGCATTAAATCATATGCAAGGGAGATGAAGCAAGTGGAGAGTACAGAAGCGTGAAAACTAAAGCTCTGTCCCAGGCCTCCAGCTTGTGGGGCTGAACTGCTGTTATGCCTTTGGCAGACACAAAGCAAGGCTGTCTGGGACCAGGAAGGTGTTTTGCAGGCAGTGTCTTGGAGCCTGCCCTGAGCTGCAGCAGGTGATGCTGTGGGAATGTGTTGTGTGTAAATACGTGTCTATAGAAAACCTTGGCTATACAGGGAGAGCCATGAAAGGTACTATTGCTAAGCACAGCAAAGCCGGGACTACCAGAGCTTTTTTGAGCAGACAAAATCTTATGCCCTGACCCAAGTGGCCCATTATCACACTTCTACAAATTGGAGCAAGCTATTCAGGTCAGCGCGTATGTACAGACCCATCTGAATGAATTCCTTGCCTTGCACTTGCTGTGTTACATTTCTTTCTCCGAGTTTCCAATGGCTGTGACTTGAACAGAGTTGACAGTACACAATATTACCTATTTACTCTGTAGATTATACTCCTCTGGAGAATTGGTGTCAGCTAATCTGCCACTTCTACGTTTTCAGAGACCTGTGAACTGCATCTCCAGTAATATCACAGGAGAGTGTCAGACCTAGATTTCTGTAATTTTCTTATTTATTTCCCTCAGATTTCCAGGCATGCATGTGCAGGTCTCCAGCCTTTACCACTTATTTTGTCCTGTCAATAGTTTCCTTTCTGTGCAGAAATTCGCTCTGTCAATATCCAATTTTGGCGACTCTTAGGGCGGTAAGACGTTTGAAGCAGATGGTTGTCAACAGATGATGACAAAATTCTGAAATACAGCTCTGATACAAACTGTGAGGCTCAGTATTTAAAGCACATCCAAGTGTATAAAACCTGCTTGTATTTCTAATGCCATTGCTACCTTTGCTGTGGAATATTCTTGGAACAATTCATATATTTCTTTTTTTTTTTCTCTTGAAAACAGCAGAACTCTCCATACCAATTAGTGGTGTTCAGTAATGGGTATGTGAACCATGTTGTGATTTTTATGTCAGAATTGTTAAATGCTCCTCGATGAAACCATGCTGATTTACATTAATTGGTGGCCTGTCCTCTCACAGTGGTATCACACTGTGTCAGAAGTGCCTCGCAAAAAGTTGTAACATAACTAAACTCACAGTGATTGCCATTCTGCTGTTGACTGGTGCTCTGAAGACTCCCAGGAAAAGGCTTCAAAATTCAGGAGAACTTAATAAGTGGCTGTGAGTCTTAGGAGTGTAACTAAAAGCATTTGCATAAAATGAGCGCGGAGGAGCTGGTACGTGGGGCACAACTCGGATCCTGCCCCTGCAGCGCCTCTGCTAATCCGGCAGCTCAGAGTAATTCAAGTGCATTAGAGGCTGTTTATGTGTCTATGAAAAGCACGATGCAAATATGCAAATTTAAGAGAGTGTCTTCCACAAGTTTATATATCTTAATGAGAAATGTCAGAGCGTAATATATCAATAGTCTGCTTCGCCCCATGGTAGCCAGTTTTCTCTGAAGAAAGCACAGCATGTCCTTGGTGTGGTTCTAGGAGTAAATTAACACAGCAGAGTGCTTGTTCTTGGGGTCAGCTGATGGTTCTTCTGCTGATTTTGGGGAGGAAATGCCTGTCTGCTGAGGGGGATCATATTGAAGCGGTTACCACTGCCTGGTTGTGAACGCATACAAGTAATTTCCCCTCACTAGTTTTATAAAAAAAATCATTATGTTTCATTCCATTTGCTATCCTGCTTTATGTTTAGTGAAAAGTTGCCCCACCTGAGTGGAAGTCTTTTGAATGCTTGTATTTCACAGGGCATCTGAAAGCATAAGCTGGCCAGGGGCTTTGTGTTCATGAGCAGGCAGAGTGGTTACTACTGGTTTGCATCTGATTTCACATTGTGAATTCTGATTTTGACTTGAGTAGGAACTCTACCTCTCTTCCCCCCCCATCAAAGTCACAAAATCTCATGCCTGGAAAATCTCTCACAGCTTCAGGTGACCAGGTGCTGCAGAGCTCACCAGAGACAACCAGCTTTAGAAAATACAGGTGCCTGTTGAAAGGAGGGAAATGCAGCCACAGGGAAACAAATAAACTCGTGAATGGGGGAGGCTTAGTGGTTAAGGTACAGGATTGTTTTATTTCATACGGAGCAAGAAAAGCCATGTCCAGTACCAAAAAACCCCGACAGCTTCCAGAGTGCTTCTGAACCAAAGCAGCTTGTATTTCTGAACACGTGAAGAGATAAGCACTAACGTCTGCTATGTGCAAGTATTGTCTTCTATAAGCCATGGGGAAATCAACATCTCTTCTTTCTTTCCTGAAAATACAGGGGCCTTCCTGAAGAGCTTGCTTTTGGGAATGACTGTATTAGTGAAGAATTCGTGGAGTCTAATTTTTATAGAAATGAATGGTAGCCCACTGTGGGACTTCAAGTCTGCATAGGTGTATTGTACATTCGCTTGCCTTATTCTAGACTTAAAGAATTCTTTTACTTTTTTTTCCCCACTGATAAATAACTGAGGCTTTAAAGTAACTCATCCCAACAGAAATCACTACCACTGTAAGGAGGAAAAAAAAAAGAAGTCAGCAGTAGTGCAGTGATGTTTTAATAACACAAAGTAATCCCTCCATACTTCAGTAATAAAGCTGCATGGACTACAGTCAGCTTGCCTGTTGGCACCTTTCTATTGACACCTTTCTGTCAAAAAAGATGAAGTGAAGAGTAAAACTTAACTCTGTTTTCTCTTATGTTAAATGTATTCTGCAAAGCTTTGGTGAAATACAAAGCGTGTGGACTTTGCAGATAGTGTTTGCATTTGGGACTTGTGGGAAAATTTATGTGAACTTTGTGCTGTGGAAATCGCTGCCCTTTAAAGCAATTGGTTATATTTAACATAAGTACACACCTCAAAACTGTACTTGGTGGAGTGGTCTGATCTTTAGAGCTCTTTTGTTTTTAAGGGCAGGAGTGTATAATTATTGGTATAAACTGTGTTTTCGGAATTGGCCAGTTCAGATGCATGGAGACTTACCATTTTTTTTCCTGAGAAATCTGTTAGCATTTAAAACCAACAGACAAAGCCCAAACCCTGACAAAGTATGCCAGAGTACTTTGCAGTTGTGGGCTGCAAGTGTCTAATAACATAGTCCAAAAGCTCATTAATATTGATCTTCTTAATTCTCTCAATAACCTGAACATTTGTTCTAATTACAAGAGGAATAAAAAGCAGACTAATAGGGTTTTAGATGTCAAAGACTGGTGGACCACAAAACATCCAAGAGGAATATCCTTCAGAAGGAGTGAGTAGGATTGTATGTGTTTGAATTTCATTAACCAGTAACAATATTCATGGCCATACCAGGGGAAGAAACACCACTTAAAACCTGTGCCTTCTGCTGGACCACTGGGGCTCATATACTTGCCAAGGTCAGACCTGCTGCCTCTCCTTTATGGGCATTTCGGTGGAAGTGGCTGGGCAAAGGCTTTGAAAAACTAGCAAATTATATTTCATTTTGAAAGGAAAATACTTGAGCAGTTGAGACTAGGAAAAGCACCTCAGGAAGGGCTGGAGTTGAGCTCCTGCTTCTCCTGTGCTGGTGGTGGAGCAGAGTTGCTTATGGTGTGTTCTTCAGGCATCAGGAATAGGGTGAATACTGGAAGCAAAGGTAAATAGCATTTAAACATCAGATAGGTATGGATTTAAATTCATTCTCCTTAGAAAAAAGTGAACATTTGTATTTTTCTGGGTAGTCTTAAGGGTTATAGAGTGGGGAAGAAAGTCTTTTTCCTTTTTCCTTCCCTATTTGGCCTTAGTAACCCTTTGATTGCGAGAGAATTCAATCTGAGAGACAGAAATGCCTCTTGTGCTGGTGGGACTGGTCAGGTGTCAGGGCCAGGTGACCACACTCAGTTTATGTTGACTTTGAACCAAACAAGGAGGAAAAAGGGAGGGCAAACCTGTGCAGAGCTTGGGCATGACAATCCAGCCCTGCAGCCTGAGGTCGCTGCTCTTCCCGTGCTCTCATAGGGTGGGTGATGCTAAAACTTGAGATCCCTCTTAAATTTCAGTGGCAGAGGTTTGGAGAAGACTGGCTAGTAATAGTCCAGGGAGGAGAAATGGTGTCCCAGGAAAGGCAAAGGTGTTGCTGAGCAGGAAAAAACGCAAGGAGTTTCTTTCCTCAGTGCTGTGCTCTGTACAGAGGAAGAAAGGAAAGGCTACATCAATCTTCCTCTTATTAAATTGGCACAGCTAATATATTCTGCTAAAATGTGTTCATCATGCTGTTTAAAACAGCCAGGTTAGAAATCTACTGACAATAAATGAAGATTTATTGGTTTTGGTGTCGTTGGAGCACCTAATACAGGTTTGGAATACTAACTGGAATTCGTGAAAGGGGAGAAAAAATTGTTTTGGTGCCATTTAATTAACTATGTGGCCAATATTTCTCCCTTTTTATTGAAAAATCTGTAACTTGCAATAGGCTTCCAGCGCTCTCTCGTACAACTCTGCCAACAGTTAGCAAATAAACACATTAAAATACAGAAAGCCTTGTACAGCTCCACGTGTACTGGATAAAATCATACCTTGAACTGCAGAGATGGTTTGTTTTCAGAAACCAGCAAACCAGAATATGATATTGCATTTTGTATATCTCTTGGTAAGCGTGGCTGTGAGCGATAATTGAGATCAGTGAAAATATGAGCAGTTTTTTCTTTGTAACTGAAGTCATACCAGGAGCCTGATGTAAATAACCTAATTTTGGAAGTCACAAGCCCTTTTATTGCTTAGTCTCCGTATTATGTTGTTATTCTAAGTGACGCTGTAAGCTGTGATCAAAATACAAGTCTTAAAATTTCTACAAAAGTTTCAATCAAGTTTGTGGATTAACGCCTTACGAGACTGAATGGGGGAAAAAACCGGATTTTTGGAGAGCTGATTTATGTAAACTTTCATACGATTTGTCCAAGCAATCTTGAGGGAGAGAGAGCACTGGGGACTGTGAGTTGTAACTCTTTCTGAGATCCACAGAAGTTTAAACATGGGAGTGCTGCCATGCAGGCTCGCAGGCTTCTGCAGCTCCCTGACCTTGTGGAGATTGTGCCTGCTGTTTGGGGAGCTGCTAGTATAAAGGGGAAATTGTGATTTTGTCACTCAAGGTCAAAGCACTGAGATCAAATGACAAGTTCGTGTTTTAGCTTATAATGCTGCAGACAGCACATTAGGGGCACAGAGTATGTAAAGCTCACCTTTTCTGTAAGATCTGCCAAAGGGAAAAAATATCTAAATCTGCCTGGTGACACATAAAATGTCATGGCAAGTGATTGTTTTGGGGACATGGAGACCAAGTTTGGGAGCATTTAAAAGACAACTGAAAGAAATCTAAAGCTGCTGAATTAACTTTATTCTCTCTCTCGCAGCTGCCAGAGCTCTTGCAGTCCCTCTGGTTGGGCTTCCAGAGGGAGCTCTTGGGTTGAAAGGTTAACGACTCATTTACTAAGCAGTGCAGTTTTCTTTCATTTTTCATTTACAATTATCTTTACTCCTTTAAAAAACTGAAAGGCCCTTCCAAAATGTATTGTACTGATGCGTTATTGCTGTCAATTAAAGTTATTAAATCATAGATCTTTAAAAGTGAAATCCAAATGGGCATGAATTTATCCAGTCACTGCACAGCCACTCTGTTAGAGAAGTGATTAGTATCATATCAAGGCAGCTTTGGGTATCAGCAGATGTTTCTTTCTAAGGATCATCGTGGTCATTTGATTCTCATTTTGTGGGGATTCTGAGGCAAGGATGGGCACTGAAGGAAAAGCCTTAAGGATGGTGGAGTGGAGGAGCAGAGCAGATCCTGCTGCAGGGTTGGCTGTGGGTTGTGAGGTGCCAGGGCAAGAGCTCAGTGTGAGAGCTGGAGACAGTTGGGGTAAGCAGCTGAGATGGCAATGCCTTCTATGTAGGGGTAATAAAAGATAAGAAAAGAAGAGCCACGTGCTGAGCCAGGGTTAGATGGATGATGGGGAGGAAAGAGGAATTGACAATAACTTGGAAATCATAGGCTTAAAGCCTGAAATACTGGCAGTGGTTTCAGGGAATGGAAGATGACGAGGGCAAAAGCCAAATTTTTTCATGGCTGTTTGATATGGTATTCGTGTTCTTTTATGAATTCCTTAAATTAGCAGTTTCACTTTTCTGCAAGTCTACTGTACTTTGACTCTTAACTGAATTAAGTCGCATTATAGATGACATCTTTCCCACAGTCGGAATACAGGTTAGTGCTCCCAAGAGGGGTGCCTTAATGAGGTTGTTGCTATGACAGCTCAGCTTCAGGCAGCACACGTGCCACTTCCAAATACCCTCTCTCCCCTCAAACATTGCAGCAACTTTGGTGTGGTTTAAAACTTCCCTTTCAGTGGAATTTATGACCAGCACTTTGTATTTCGAGTCTCCCAATAATGCAGCTGAGATTTGGACTGTTTATTTCTGCTTTTATTCCTGCGATGTTAATAGCAGTGCATGACTTGGCAAGTTAAAGAAACAACGAGGTGTTGGTTCTTTGGCAATTTCTCAGGACGCTCTGAGGACCGAGTCAAAAGATTTACAGAAAGAACAGGTGCAAACACTACAGTGCTTACAGTGGAAATGTATGGGGCCTGTGCTCCTCAATGCGCAGCAGAGGACTTCTCAAGGAGTAGAAATCGTTGTGTTATGACACCTGCTTGGAACGGGCATTCCCTTCGGGATGCGGCATGGTAGGTGAGCGCCAGGATTGGCCTCTGCAGAGGAGCTGGCTGTGATCTGTGCCCCTGCTGTGTGTAATGGCTCTCAGTACCTCAGAGGCGTTCAATCATGCAGTTGTATTTCTCAGGACAACTCTCAGTTTGAGCCTCGGAGGTTGACGTAGAGGCAAAGATGGGTGTAGAACCCAGCAGTCATGGGCTGCTTCTGCTGCCCACAGTGCAAGAGGTGTCAGCTGTTGGGGTGCCTGGAGGGCTCTGAGGTTGTATTTGCATTACCACTGCTGCCTGCCTGAGTCAGGAGGCTCCCTGGACAGGAGAGGAATAAGCCTTTCCTCTCAGAAATCAACTCGCCCCATCCCTGCCTTTCTCTGTGGGTTCTGCTCTTTTCCAATACCATCCTTTGCATCCTTTGGGTAAGGTGTTTCCAGGCTTTGAATGTAGTGTGGTCCAAGCTGACATTGCCAATGGTATCTTTTAAAAAAAAAGGAGCAAAAGTCCAAGCCACTGTTTAACAATGCTATTCCATGAAAATGCTGGGACAACCTTGAGGAAGGATGGTGTCAGAGTAAGCTCTCATTATGTGAATATTGCTCTGTTGTTGCTCGCCTACGAAATAGCAAAATATCATGTTTAAACTCAAGTGAGCAGCTCTAAAATCCATTTCTGCTGCGTCAGTGTTTTCTAGTTGCTTTGTAGACATGAGTGACTTCATTGCTGAGTCTCCTCTTCCTTCCAAGCTTTGAGTGTGAGTTTTCAGATGTATGACTTTGACATACAGAAAGGCGTCATAGTCAAATCTGACATGACCTGTATAAATATTGCCTTAAACACTGACCTGAGTGAAAAGGCCCGTTCTGTTTCTGTAGGTGATGGGTTTTCTTGTTTGTTTAGCTGTGAATTTTTGAAGCTGCATCTCATCTAGTGTGTGACTCTACCCACCAGTGGGTGCTCTGCTTGTTGGAAACAAACTTCTTTATCACTACTCATGTTGGTGAAGTTAAACCCAGGGGCATGTTCAGCAACTATGTATTCAACCCCAGAAAGCTTTGCCTTTTTGAAGTTATTTGACTTAAAAGGTTTTGTTGTTGTTGTTTGTTGCTGCTTTAGAAAACAGTGCACTATTAAGATCTGGATTTTTTTTTTTTTTAGTGCTTCATTGAAAGCTAAAACACCTTAGTATTAAAGAGTAAAAAGATTGGCTATATAAATCAATGCTTCATTGTATTTATTATGCTATTTACTACTCATCTAAGCATACTAAGTTTTTATAAAAGCAAAATCATTCAACTGTATCCAAAATAGTTCAAAAGATGCTGATGAGAACACTTAAGTTTTTTGCAGGTTCTGATAATACTGTTTGCCATAAGTGTGCTTGTCCCAGTTTCTTTCTGTGACCAAACTGAAAGTGCAATTTCTCTCTAATTTTAATGACCCATAAATAGGTTCAAATATTCCACACATTACATTATTTTTCCTCTTCTCTATTTGGCTTGCGTGGCCATTAGTGCCACTTACTCTCTGATCGTAATTCTGTCCTCTTTGGTAAGAAGGTGAGATGGAGATTTGCAGGTTTCACCCCCCCAGGAAAACACAACAGAGAAAGCAAATGCAGCACCCAGGATGCATCGACAAAAGGAGACCAGATGCAGAGTGAAAGGCACATGGTGCTGGTTCTGGCTTCCCCCTAGAAAGATTGCTACAAGAACAGAAAACACACTGTGATTTATTCTCGTGGCGAAAAAAAAAAAAAAGCTGCAAATGGAACAAGAAGTACAGAAATCTCAATATGTTGTTGCTAATACAATTTACATTTAGAACAGCGTGTCCTCCTTCACCATTATGCTCTGTTTAAACATAGCTAAATTCAACTAGTCTATAGGCAGAGCTGCCTGAACTACAGTCAGAAGTTTCACTAAATGAACATCTAACACTTAATGGTAATTATACAGCTTCTCAAAAAAACCCCCAACTTCCCCATGTATTATATTTGTTCAGTAGTTATCTCCATGTATAATAATATCAAATTATTATGCTGTCTCTCAAAGTCGTAAATCGTATCATTTTTACACAGACCAGAAAATGACTTGCACTTAATGATATGTTTATCTGTGTATATGTGGTGGATTTTAAATTGAACAGTTCCAGACATAATTTTCCTAATATTTGTTAATCCATCTTTAATTAAAATGTTAATTGCTAATCCAGATATTACACATAGAAAAATCAGCCTACGGTAAACTGTGCCTTATTTGCACATGGACAAAGCCCATGCAATTACACGGCAATCTGCTCTTTGGAGTTGCAGTGTAGTCATCTTTCATCTGTGAAAACCAGCTAAAAACATATTGTTGAGTTATTGTACTAATTGTTTAATTTGGAGGAGGAGTCTGGAGTTAATTTAGTTCTGGCTAAACATTCCCACTTGGGTCAAAGTAGGGCATGGAATGCTTTTTCGTGGGATTTTTTTCTTTGCCCAGAATGGGTTCTGCCAGTGCTGCTGCGGCCAGAGTTGCCTCTGACAGTTGCTCGGGTAGAAAGCACTGCTGAAATCATGTCTCCTGCATAGCCCAGGACAAAACTCCCTCTGTGCCCAAGCGGTGTATTTTGTATTTCAGAAGTCAGGCCAAGGCAATTCTGTTTTCCAGCCGAGGGTTACGGAAGGTAAAGGCTGGGTGGAAGTTGTGCTCCTCATGTGAGAATGCACTGAGGCTCTTACCGTGCTTGGGAGGGCTGTGCTGAAGAGGACTCGCTCTTGCTTTTCCTCACTGAGATCCAGCCTGTGTGCAGCTCAGTCTACTGATTTTTTCTTTTTTCTTTTTAATTTTTAATACTCCATACAGAGAGTTAAAAGAATTTCATGCTTAGCAAGTAATAATCCCGTGGTTCCCTGTACAAAGTTGCGTGTAACTGTGACCAGTAAATCTTGGGGGTGTGCATGTGAATCAAAAGATCCTGTCAACAGAATATAATTAAAATCTCAGTGGCTGAAACAAATCGTTTATTCATGTAAAAGTTAGAAAAACAGTTTGCTTGAATTTTTTGCATTGTACATACATTTTTCATCTGTCATTACTGACATTGTTAGGGACGCTCCAATTTAAACACGTTTCACGCAACTTTTTCAGAGTCATCATGTTCAAATCTCAAACTCTTTAAATCACACAAGGACTTTCAGTCAAAGCCATATATTAAAAGAGGAAAATAAGAACTTGCCTATAGAGTGCCATCTGTTGATTTTTATTTAATTAGAAAATAATTTTCATAAATCTGTCTCACTTATACAATGTGTATACTAATAGCTTAAAAATAATAGCTTAAAAATATTCTTGTTTGTTTTTGTGTTGTTTTTTTTCCCTAAAATCTGAGAGGAAAAACATTCCCTGGAATACATGTGAAATATTAACTATCACTAAATAGTATGTAACAAAAATCACGTCTCTTGATTCCAGAAGCCTTAACAATCTGTTCCTATTTGGGGTTTGTCTGAATACTACTGGAAAGGCTTGAGCTTTTGGGTTTAGGATGTGCTTTCTTCATATTTTTTAACCTGTTCATTTTTTCATCAAAGGAGCTCACCTCTTCACCTTTCTTTTAATCTTTCCTCCCTTTCATTCCTCTTATTCCAGTGTTCTTTCCAGCTTGTGAAAGTCACTTAATCTCTGTTTGAAACTGTACCTGATTTGCTCCAGCAGCACGGCTTCTCTTAGGGAGTTCATCCAGATGGATAAAGAGGAAGATGCCTTTGACATTTCTGCTGTACCGGGAGGATGCAGCCGCTCCTCGGCCAAGAGCTACAAAAGAGAGGTTATTTTAGGAAGGCTGTGGATTTGTATGTATCACTTTGGCTTGGTTTGCAGTCACCCTGTCTTTGAGACGTGTTGGAATATCTGCTATCGATGCATGAATAATACTGCTATTTATAACTCATTTTCAGGCAAGAAAACTGGCCCTGGCCACCAGGAGAGGCAGTGTGCCTGCATGGAAATAGTGTTCCTTTTGGTTCCTTACTGAAAAAAAGTCCAAGCTCCACCCCTTCTCAAGGTGAGGTGGTGTTTTTGAGCTGTCACTTGGCCAGGCAGAACCCTCTTCAAAACACCCTGTGCCAGCTGACCCGTGCAGGTGAGCCCGTAGCCAGGCTCCTGGGAGAGCTCTCATCTTTCCTATGCCAAGTCCTTAAACCATATTTAGTAACAAATATGAAAAAAAAAAAAAAAAACCACGGTGAAAACATGCCGTCCTACCACCTGGTATCCTTATTTCTGCAACCTGCTTGGAAGTGGATTTTCTTCCCCGTGGCCTCCTGATGTCTGGTCTGCTGAGCGTGGGCGGGTAGCTGGGGCTCTAAACCAAGCTTATTTGTGCCTAAGTTGTATTATTTCCTTTTGTTCTTAGCTAGGCAGAGTGGATTAAGAATCTTTCTTGGTAGGCTAGGACTAACAAAAGCTAAAGACAAAACTCCTACTGCAGCTCTTGTCTGTGAGGGAACAGGGTGAGTTCAGGATTGGCGACTAATAGACACATAAAACTCATCTTCACAAGATATTCTCAAAGTCATTATTCAGTGAATAATCTTAAAAAATGAGGGGGTTGCTTAACAATTGCATTCTCAAGAATGATACGTTTTTCACTTAATTTGCCTTTGCAGGCTGATTTTTCTTGAACCTGCAAAATTGAATTCCTTCCTAAGCAGAGGATCAGTTACCAAAAAATTATGAAATACATATTGGATGTATGTTGAGTCAGGGGTTATCTGGTGTAGGAAAAAGGGTGCTTTTGAGAAGAGAACATGCAGATGAATCAAAGTTTGACTTCAGACAAAGTCAGGACACTCACTCTGAATGTGAGGAACTGCCAGACTTCAAATGCCACCTCTTAACTGGTGATGAAGGGGATACGAAGGTGAATGGACTGGAAAACAGTTTAAAAAAAAACCAAAACGGCAGTCTTCTGTTAGCGTGATGGCATTGAAGGGTGGGAGGTCTGACTCAGCTTTTAGTGGGTAAAGTGGCCAGAAGAGTCCTTAAGACTTGAATCCAAAAAAATATTAGGGTGAGACAGTTTTAGGGAAGAAAAGGATAAAAGAAAGATGGGAGATATCCTTAAGTTCTTGAGAATGTTTTCTTTTTCTTGTTCTACATAAGTAGCTTCACTCTGGCTCTGTAAAGCTCTCACATTTCTCCTAGAATAACCATCCCTGGAACTTCAACCTTTTATACTAAACTGCATCTAAAAAAATGCTCCAAGTGAAAGTTGAACAACCCCTCTCCACCAATCAAGATTGTTCAATAAAATCATAACTGTGTATGTCTTGGCCCAAATCCACGTGTCTGATTCTGCACAGATGCAGAGCAAAACCTGGTGGAAGACAAGACATCCACCACATGAGCTCCAGTTGTCTTTGTTTGCTTTTATTCTTTTATCTCTGCCTGCCCCTATTTTCCCCCACCCTTTATAAGCTCCTGGTGCAGCAGAAGTTTCTGAGACAGTATTGGTGTGTTTCTGGGAGCCTTATCTTCACATCTTCCTGACATCTATTCTAATCCAGCTTTGAAAATGATCCCTTCCTAGTACAGAACCAGTCATTTTACGGTGGAAAGCTCTGTGTTAACAAACCCTCATTCCTTATTTACTGGTGTGCAGTTGCCCCTGGACCAGCCTGCCATCAGAGTGGGCTGATGCACCTTTGCTGTCCCATTTTGTTCTCTTTGTGCTTAACTGTTTATTTCCCACTGTAGTCTTTACAATCCCGATAGCTTTCTCTTCAGTATGCCATGCTTGGCATCAACAATTTAGAATTTCCCTATCAAGTAAGCACAGCCCTTGTTTTGTTCAGGCTTAAAGACTTAAAACTGTGAGTGCGGTTGTAAAAAAAATCATATAGGGGGAAAAAAAAGTCTTCCTTTAAAAATACATCTGATAACTGTGTTTGTATTTCTTCAGTGGCATAGCAATAACTTGTAAGTGCTTTACCACTGTGGTGATTTCTAGTTCACTTTCAAAAACGCAGCTTATTGAAAGTGTCACTATTAATAGCCTTCTGGTGGTACAATAAGGGATAATTCAATAGGATATCCCAGTTAAGCAGGGTGCTGTGTTTACATTGGGTTTCTGCCCAGCAGCTGCTTATGCTAAAGTTCTGCACATAATTTGGGAATTAATCAAGGTGTAACCATGGGGACAGTGCCAATGTAGGCACCATAATGTGACCTGTAAAGACAAATTGTATCATTCATCTGCAATTTGGTATGGTCATAGGTAATAAACTACGGATTCCTTGAGCACCTTGGTGATATGGTAATGCTGTTGTTGCTGATGCTTCCCAGAAGAGGTGAAGAAAATGTAAAAACCAGTATTTATTGAAATAAAGCTTCATTTTTCTTAAAGGTCTCTCCATAAATGTGGAATTAGGTTCCAAATATACAGCAGCATGAACATGTTTCTGTGTGCAAATTGCATGATAACTTGTGGCTGTTTTCTGAGTCAAAGTTACAGGGAGAAACAACTGGTCAGTATTAGTGAGAATGAAGTCATTTAATTGGATTTTTCATTTTTATTTTTAGCTTGCAAGATAATTGCCTCATTATGGGTGGTAGATTCTGATTTTATTATATCAATGTTAATCAGAACTATATGCAGTTCCCAGAAAGATGTAACCGGTCACAGAAAGCCCTTTGGATGCTCAGAAATGGCTATTAAAATTGAATATTTCAAATATATAAAGATGGGATTTCTAGCAAAACAGCCATTTTGGGGAGGTGGGGGCAAGACTCATTATGTTTTGTTAAATTAATGGCACTATTTCAGTTAACTCAGGCCCCTATATAGAACTCATCAAGACACCCATGGGATTATAGGAATTAGTTTGTTTTAATTGGATTATTTAATTTGATTGTTTAAATTGCTCTCTGTTTTTATTTGCAGCCATTTTTTTAGCTGAAAACATTTTCTGATTTGGATTTGCATGTGTGGCTGTTGTGTATGCTCACTACTTTGAGTCTCTTCCAAAGATCTTTTCTATTCCCTCGGAAAAAAAAAAAAAATAGCGAGAATTAATATGTTGGCAAAATGCAGCCATGACTTCAGAGAGAGCTGTGAATAATGAATGCAGGATCTTTCTCTTTCACTGCAACGGCAGTAAAACATTTCCCAGCTTTTTATTAAAAATGCTGCATTTGTAATTATGCCCCAGAAAAGAACAATCCAAGTTCAGAAAACTCTTGGGCCCCGACCCACCAGCATGTTCTGGGCGAGTGGACAGATGGGCCCTGGTCTGATGTAAAGAGATTTGCACTGGTTTTTGTGGGGCTGGATTGGGGTTTTCATGCCAAGAAAAAGGACAAGTTAGCTTTGAAGCAGGGCTGGTGGAAGATAAACACGCAGGGGATGGGTGACGTGGGGAAAGCTCTCCGAGCGCCCGTCACTTAAGTCCTACCGCATGAGAGGGGTAATTCTTGGTGCTGTTCCATGTCAGTGTGTAAAGCACATTTATCAGACGTGGCTAATAATTGTTTAAAAGTGATTCTGGCGAAGCAGGCGAGAGTTTGGTTTGTGCAGCCTAAGGGAATCCTCCTAAACCATCCACTTAAAGTCAATGGCAGCTTTGTCATCGACTGAAAGATTAAAGGGTCCAGGAAGGTGAATTGACATAAATCAAAGTGATTTAGCTCTGATTTAAACCAACAAGCAGAAAACTTTGATTTAAATAATTGATTTTAATCTAATTGTGAATTTATAGTGTTAGTGGTTTTCTCAGAGACAAATTGCTTGACTGATGTATCAGGCTAAATGTACTGAATTGTGACCAAAGAGAAATGTAGCAGATACATTTTTGGCCAAGCAGTAAAACACTCTTCCCCGGTATATGGGTCTTTTCCAGACCAGCTCCGTATTCAGCCGTAACTCTTCATCAGTTTTTAGCTCCTGTTTGAATTGTAAATGGGTGAGACTTAATTCAGTATCTATCAATTCTCAAGCCATGAAATAGTTTTTATCTGCCTTTATTTTAAAACTGGACGTGCCTTAGCTCTGATTCCATGCATTTTCGTCACCATTTGGAGTGGATTTCTGTGGACACTAGAGGGAGTACATATTGCTTCTGGAACTTGGAAGCTTTAGTCCTTTCAAACCAGGATGATCTAATCAGGCAGTGTCTCCTCAATATATGATATTAATAGTCAAGTTCGTATACCTTGGGTCACTTATCAAGGGGAAATTATGAAAAAAGTAAAGCAGAGGGATTTAAAAGCCTCTAAAATAATGAAATAGAGTATTTCTTGTATTTTGTAGCATGCAAGAGTGGCACCCTGTGTTCTCCAGCATACCTTAAAATACAAATCAAGCACAAAGTGGCCAGGCAGTGTAGGCAGGCCTGAGGCAAACGCTGGTTTTAGTCAATATTGCTGCATGGCTGGATGGGAGAGAGGTCGTGGCAACATCTGCAATAGAAATACGAATTGGGAGATTATTTTTCTTGAAATTTCTCAAATCCGTGAGTAAATAAAAAGAGAAATTAAAAAAAAAGGAAAAAGTGGTAGCACGGTGCCCTCTGCGTGTCATCCTGCTTTCTGTATTGGTAAGGATGAGTATTGCCTGATTGCTGCCATCTAAAATTTCTTTTGGGCAAGGACGTGGAGTTGCTGACACTGCATTAAATTGTACAAGATGAATGACGTTAGAGTGATGGTGAAGAAAATAGAAATATTCTGTGGTTTCTGGTGCGTAGTAAGGGTTGGAGCACTGATAAAATTGTTGTCTGGTTTTTTCTTCCTCTTTAGCGATTTAACCAGTTTTAACTCAGTTTCAGTGACTCCAGGTTGGTTTCAGTAATGCGACATACATTCCAGAGGAAATGTATTGGTTATGATAACAATATTTTGTCTCAGATGTAATTTTATTGGCTGATGTTAAAATGTATTGATTTTTTTGGCTGAAATATTTGGGCTTCGGGGTAGATACATTTGTTCTGGTTAGGAGTGCACTGGAGTCAGTAGAGCTCTTGTGGTTCAGCAAATACATTTCTATTTGAAAGCAAATGTAACATTTGAAAAGATTAAAGGGACATTACTTGATCAGGCAGCATATTTTCAAACCTGCCATTCTTTCAAACATGTGAAATGTTATGACACTTGAAAGAATGCTCTCTAGTCTTACTCTGTTAATCATACTTTTAATGTATGTAATTATAAATCTCCTGTGTAATGTGTTTGCCTTATTAAAATACGTGTTCATATTAGTGAATTCTGCCTTAACTCGGAAATAATAAGTTTGGCTGAATAATGCTCATTTAATTTCTCTTACGTCTGTGGTGGAATTGAAGTGAGATGCAAACACAAGGTCTTTAACTAAGACCATCAAACAAGAGCCTTCACATTTCTGTGTAGAAGCAGTGCTGTCAACAGCATCCTTGGTAGCAGGTCACACCCATGGATTTGGCACCCCCTTCCATCACTCCGCTGCCCTAAAGTTACTGTTTTCTGTGTCTTCTGCATTTAGGAAAGTATTCCCATTTTATCTTGGACAATGAAGAATAAATAGTAATGTGTTAAAAGCATTCTGAAGTTCTAGAGCCTTCTGGCACTTTGAGTCTTAAATTTTGTCTTTTTTACCCAATACATTCCACTGCTGCCAGTACTGGGAACCCAAAACCCGTATATGAGCAACAGCCAACTTTGAACCAGTATCAAGCCCCCAGTATTGAAGCTCAAACCAATGATATTTTAATGGATTTTTTCCCAACAAATTGCTCTTCCTTGTGTACAGTTATTCAAAATCTTTGTTATGATCCTTAGGAAATATATATATATATATATATATATATATATATATATATATATAAAACACATACATACACTGATATTTTCCCTTCCCATGTTGAAATGCGTGGAAAAGGCTGTGACAGAGGAGATCTGCAGTGGTTTTGTGGGAAGCACCTCTCTCTCCCCCTTGTTTTTCCTTCTTTTAATTCTCCACTGGTCACCTCCCATCAGAAGAGTCGGTCTTGCTCACTTCTTTGTGACTACTCACTAGCTTCAGAGTTTTGACAGACATGAAAGATCTGTGGAAATTATGGATGTGATAATTCTGGATGAGCTTTGGCTGGGTTTGTTGTCGGTGTCAGCAGATGGAGCTCCGATGGACCTCGGCTCTGTTGCCAACACTGAAACTGCCTCCCTGTTGCTCCGTGCCTGGCAGTCTAGTCCCGGGCTCATAAATAAAATGCATTATTTGTGTTTTTCATGTTGTTCTTTTCCACAATGCCTGTGACCAGCTCTAGCACAGATGGAGCGAGCAGGATATGGTGGGAACAGCTTTATAAAGCCATTTCTTCTGTGGAAGAACTGTACCTGTGAGGGGGCTGTAAACTGCTGCTGTCTCTGCTGCTTGGCCATGTTAGGGAGGGTGGAGAAGCCCTCCTCTTGTTCCCTTCCTCCTGCCAAGTACCTTCCCCCTGATAAATCTCTGCCCAGAGCGTGAGGAGAATGACAGGAGATTCAAAGATTGCTTAAAATGTGCATTGTTAAGCCAACCAAAACAGTTTTAGGTAGGTATGTGTCTAATATTAAGTGGAATGGCATGAGATGTGCAACACATACCTGTCATGGAAATGTTGTATTACATATGTATGTCTGTCTTCTGAGCTTAACTGTTTTTTCCACATTGGGCTGTTCAACTATGCCTAAATCTCATGCAAGCAGGAAGTTAATATTCAAATTCTGTTTATTCTCCCTTTAATTTGTATAAGTGTAAGAATATTTTTAAGAATCTAGCTACATATGGAAGTCCTATCAGCTCTAATGGTTGTTACTTGAAGTAAAGAAAGGCAAATAGACTTTTATGTGTTTAAATCCAACTAGTATGGCTGTCAACAAATTAATGACTTACAAACCAAAAGCAATTCTGCCACATTTAATATTCTGCAACTGTAAGTCAACTTATTATATACATTAATCAATTTGTCATAAATGAACCCCTGTTTTGTATACAAGCAAATAAAATAGACAGGCCACAACATATTTTATTCATAAACCAATATGCAGCAAAGCAAATGGACATAGATTTAATGTCTTACTTCTTAAATAAAATATGTTTGCATCAATCTTCTTATACAAATTTATGTAGCCTATATGAAACGGTATGTGATATACAGAATTTATTTTTAAATCTGGAGTGTTTGGTACTTCATAATTACCTCGATTTAATGAAAAATGTCTAGTTTTAAGACAGTCCTAGAAGCAACTCAGATTGTAATTAAAAGTTTTACCTTGGTTTTAAAAAGGTCATTTTAGCCAAGGGGAAATAATGTCCTTTCATAGTAGCACATCTTACTTCTGTTGCTAATTGATGTTATTTGCTGTCTGCTGAAGAACAATTCATGCTGTTGTTATGGGAGAAAGAGAAAAAAAAATAGTCTCTTTTATTTTTAGAATTATGTTTTTTCAGTGTCAGGATGTCCATGCTTTGTCCTAGTAGGTAAATAGAGTTTAAAAAAGAAATGCATAAGAATGTTCTTGATTGGTGGAAAAATGTGATATTTTACTAATGAAGTAAAAGGTGGCTGCCAGGGTGTGTTTGCTGATGAGACAGCAGCATGTGCTGTGGCCCCCTGGAAAATTAGGTGTTAAAGCTGCACCTGTCCTTTAGTTTTCAACCCAGTCTTGGCCAATTCTTACCTTGTTTCTTTTCATTTTGGTTGGAAAAGTCTACTGTGATGTTCACTGCAGAGTGTTTGCTCCAGCACTCTGAATGTATGATTACAGAAAAAGATTGCTAGGTACCTTTAAAAAACCTGCAGATCAAAATGAAAATAAGAAAAAGATGAACAAAATGATGTAACAGTTCAAAGAGAATATGTAAAGCATGAGCTGAGCATCATTCAAAAATCAAAACAGGCAGTCTTTAAACCCAACACATTTTTTCTGAAAGGATGTTCCCTCTGGTGCAAAATACTTTCTTCAGAAGACTAAAGTCTAAGGGGATTCATGATGGGAGGTGAATCAAACCAAGGGGAAGACAAACAATGGATTGACAAAAGCAATCAAAGGAACAGTAAGCAAAATAAGAAAAGTAAGGGGAATATTTTGACATCTTGATCTTAAGGAAATCTCTTCCTAGTCAGCCTGTTGTCTTGAACTTGAGGCCAAGAGCTGATGCTGCTGATACCCGTCTCCACCAGCCAGATCATTGCTGTCAAGGACAAAAAGGACAACTCTTTGAGGTGTCATTTTTCCTTTGCCACGTGCATGGTAACGATGCACAGCCCACAGACAGAGGAGTATTTCAGTGTAATTCAAGAAACCCATGCGTGTGGCTGAATTTATTGGATTTATTGGCTCCGTCATTGCTTAATTAGGAATCACTTCCTTTGACTGGCTGGCAGTGTCACAGGTCACCCTTCTGGCTTTCAGGTCACACTGTTGACTGACATTCAATTTGCCATTGACCAGAACCTCCAGGTCCTTCTCCACAGCGTCTCGTTCCCCATTTTTTATATCCAGGGTAGCCCTGCCCCAGGGGCAGAATCCAGCACTTGCCTCTGTTAAACTCTGTCCTGTTGGTGATTGCGCAGCATCAGTTCTGGCTTGACTGGAATGTTATCATTCTCACAGCTAATGTTACTTTTTTTGCTATTAATGTATTTAAATAATCTCTTTTTATTGCTCCCCGCAGTTCTGGCCAACTTCAGGTGAGCTTTGGCCATGTGGATTTTCTCCCTACAGTGGCAAGCAGCATCTCTATATTCCTGCCACGTCACCTGACCTTGTGTCCACTGGCCTCACCCTTTTTTTTTTTGCCTCAGCTCCAGAAGAAGATCCCTGCTCAGCCAAGCTGACCTTCTGCCTTGTCTTCTTGTCTCCTGACATTTTGGAAGTGTCTTCTCCTGTGCTCTTAGGAGGTGTTGCTTAAAAAGTGACCACTACTCATGAACCCCAGCAAAAGTGTTTTCCCAGGGGTCCTTACTAACTCATTCCCTGAGCAGCCTCAAGTCTGCTCTCCTCATGTCCAAGTTTTTCTGGCACTTCTCCTCCTGTTACCAGATTTTAAACTCGATTGCTTCATGATCACTCTGGCACAGTGACCACCAATCTCCACTTCACTCACAAGACCCTCTCTGTTGACAAGCAACAAATCAAGGAGGGCATCTTTCCTAGCTGGCTCTCTCAGTACCTGTACCACAAAGTTGTCATCCAGGTGTTTTAAGAATCTCTTGGACCTCTTTGTAGCAGCTGTGTGGTATTCCCAGTTAACAAGTTAAAGTCTCCCATGAGGACAAGGGCAGTTTATTTGGAGGTGTCCCTTAATTCCTTAACAAATAAATCATTGGTGTCATCATCCTGGACTAAGTGGTCTAAAGTGGACTCCTATGATAATATCCATGTTATTTGTTTGTCCCTTCATCCTTACCCAGAGATTGTCAACTGTGCCATTGCCAACTCTCAGCTACATCACATACAGCACCACTCCCCTGCCACCATATTTGGGGAAGAAATTGGGTGACTGCCTAGCTGCTATTTTCATAAAGCTCTAGTCACAAGGATCGAGCATGACAGTGACAGATGTACACGTAACTTTGCTAAATTTTCGAAAGATAAATTTGCTGAAAAAGAGCTGAGACACCTTTTGTTAAGGCACTTAAAATTTAAAAGACAGATTTACAAATAATTGTTGTTGGCTTGCTCTGAGAATCAAGGATCCTGCTGAGCACTAAGAATTATTGAAAATCAATGAATTTTAGTGTGCAGAAGGTCAGATGTATTTCTAAAATACAGAGACATACAATTAAAGTATTACAGTGCATATGTGCCTTGTTTAAAAGATCTCTTTACGACAGATTGTTATTCCCCTCCATCTATCAAGCAGTTAATTTTAAATACTAAGGAAACACATATCCATATGTATGTTACTCTGGAAAGTTGTTATGTTGCTTTGAGCACATCAACACATATTTTTAATGCTGTTTTTGCTTCTATTTTCGTGTCAAGTGGCTTTCAGAGCCATTGTTACCTTTTATGTTATTTACAAAGTTACCCCTTTGCTATTCTACAGTACAGCTTATGGAGTTTTTATCTTTCAACCTTTTTCTCTCTTTTCGCCACCTGGACATCTAAGTGCTCTGTCTTTACACCCCAAAACCAATTGACTTTTCCTGCATTAACCTGTATCACTTGATTTCCTACCCGATTCTCTCGATCTGGAGCCCGGATTTTTGGAAATCTACTCTAAAGCTTAGCATATAAATTCATGCACTGGTACCAGAATAAGTAATTTGCCTATCAGTATTGCAGAGTTCTCTGCACTTCCCACAATGTCAGACAAGAGCTGTGCATTCTTTGGGGTTGGTGGATGGCGTGGGCGGGTTCTGGCTTTCCAGGTTCTCACTTTTGCAGGACAGTAGCCTTAGGCAGTCTGTCTGTTGGCCTGTCTGGAGAGGTACCTGCAGTATCAGATGATGTTGCAGTGTTTGGTGAGAAATTTTCAATATATCGTGGACCCAACTGCTGGCACTCTGTCCTAGAAATCCTGCAGAGTCTGTTCTTCCTTGAGGTTGGCAGCATTAACATCTTCCTACCACTGACTGTCAGTGCTCCTCAAATATTCTTAAAAGTTCTGAATCATCAGTGTAATAATTAGTAAAAAGCTCATTAAAAGAAAAGAGTAAAATTTATTGAACTAAGGGCTTTCCCAGTGTGCCTCAGAGAGAGCAGCGGAGCAGAGATGGTTCATCCCAAAGCTGGTATCACCGGGGTGTGGTTGGTAACATGTGCCTGGTCTCATTAAAAAAAATATCAAACAAGCAAAAAAATACCCAACAAAAGGCAATAAAACTGTGGTGTTAGTCCCCCAGTATGTAGCGTGCATGTTTCATTGAAAAATGAACTTCAGTGTTTGAATGCCACTGAGTAGTTGTCGTAGTAGTAGTGGTTGTAGTAGTAGTAGTAGTACGGGAATAGTGTTTCCACCTGTGTTTGGGAGAAGGCTTTCTCTGCTTTTGATGACATGAGGAAATGGTCATGGAAATTCCAACTAGAACCCAAAATTTCACCATGCAGGAATGTTCAGTGGTTGTACTGGTGCCCAGAGGGGCTGTGATATCTCCATCCTTGGCAATATTCAGCAGTACACTGGACCAGCTCCAGTGCAAACAGCTCTAACTTTGAATTTGATACTGCTTTGATCAGTGGAGTTGAACCAGGACCTTTAGTGGTCTATCCCAATTTACACTAGTGTGTAATTTCCAAAACAGAACAGTGCAAACAATACTATAATCCTAGAAGATTTTGAACTGCCTTCCCTGTGAGGTACTTAAAAAAAAAAAATAAAAAAGAATGTTTGTCAGCCACTGAGAAATGCAGGAGTTGTGAAAGAAGCCTTTAAACTTGCCTAAAACTGACCCAAAATAGTGGGCTCCTTGAAGAGGCAGTCTCCTAGTTAAGGCCAGATATACACATATATGCAGTTATCCTAAATCGTGGTTTATTTGAAAAAGCTTTGTGAAAGCTGTGGTATCTGAGCAAGCCATTATTGTTACATAGCACCAAATATCAGAAGTTCAAGAAAGAGCCGCTATGTAAATTTGCAAAGGGAATTTTCTGAATACAGAAAGCTTTTCTTTAGAAAGGCTGTTCTTGCTGCAAGACACACGTAGGGTAGTTGATAATACAGTGTTGGCATTTTAATGTCGACCTCAGAGGTGGGTCTGCGCTGAAACCCAGCGTTTGGGTTGCAGAACTGGTTAAGATGGATGTGATAGACGGCTTGATAAGGTGGAGAAAGACAGGTTTTGCTTTGCGCAGTGACATTGATCCTCCTAGGATATTTTACAAAAACATCTGAGCCTTGCCAACCCAAAAACAGCTGGGGAAAAAAAAAAAAAGAAGACTGGGAGAAGTTGAGCTTCAGGATGGTATTCTGAGTCAGGATTGGTCTGAAGCGGTGTTGGTGCTCAGGTGTAGGCAGCCTTGAGTTTCACTTGCCAAGACTCTGCATGTGAAGCAGAGACAGGGTGTGCTGGCTGGTTATTAAAGGCTGTATAACAATGTGTGTCCTCTTGCACTTGGACAGCAAAAACTAAAGGGTCTCTCCAACTTTCTAACTGGATGAGTGGTAGTAATTAACTTGAGGTTTAATGGAGTGGGGGGTTGGGGGGAGAGAAATAAAAAGAGAAATAGGGGAATAAAAACAAACAGTTCTGAAAGTGCTTGGCAGGGTCAACAAATGGCTCGAAAGCTGATGGATGATAATTTTGCTTATCTGCAGGGGCTGCTTTAGGCACCGCAAGCTTTCAAAGGAGAAAATGCTTCTCTGGGAATGGACAGGAATGTGGGAAAATGTCTGTAAATGATAGCAACAAGAGAGCTAGTGAGAGAGGCAAATTTTAATAAATGTTTCTCTGAAAGCCAGTAGACGTTAAGAAATATTAGCTTTGTGTTCTTCTAGAATAGTCTTTATGTAGTATATATAGTCTGGAATAGCATCAACCTTGTTTTGACTTCTTGCTTTCTTCTTATTTGAAGTGAAAAAGTTGCAAATTCATTTCTCTCATAATTAATAAGTGTAACTACAGAATTCATCCATTTAAAAGTGTTTACTCCCTTGTTTAGACATCCCTATTATAATGTATTATTCTAATAGTCATGGGAAAATATTAAAATATAAAATTACTCCAGATATCGGAAATACTTCTCTGATAATCAGAAATAATTGTATAAAATGGTGCTGTTTAATGAGTAATGGCCTTATCCCACCTATATGGAAATGACTGTTCCTCTGCTTTCCTCATTTTGACCCTGTAAGCTCCTGTGAAGAGGTTTTATTTTCTTTTGGGCAATGTGGAAGTTCAGAAGAATGCCACTTGTCGTTGAATTGGTTTGTTCATCTAGAAGATTAAAGAAGTGCAGTATTAAAGTTTTTGACAGCACTTTGGGTCAATTCCTGCATTTAACTAAGTTGGTTCAGCCTTCCCAAGCTGCAGTAATATGAATTTCTGCACATATGAAAAAGCTTTGTGAAGCATAAAATGTCTATGGACTTTTCTATAACTGCAGAAAGGCAAATCAGGTGAGATGGGTCCAGCAAGGGGAAAAATCCTGGCTAAGCAGGAAAGAAAAGTAAAGGCTGTGTAAATTAATTGCTGAAGTAGCACCGTCTCCTTTTTGAAGGTGCAGAGGAGAAGTGTGAAGGACAAGAGTGACTCAGGGAAGATTTTATAAATGGCAAACTTTAGGCATTCAGGTCCTTCTTGAATTCTGATATACACTAATCCCAACCAAATATTCAAGAGTGAAAAGCCTTTTTTTTTTCCTTAAGTCTGCTTCAAAGAAAGTGTTCCCAATACTGAGATCACTCTTCGGAATTTGAAAGTTTTGGATGAACAGGTAAGTTTCGAGAGCTGGTAAAACAAAAGAAAAATGAGTAAATGTCAAGCCCATCATAACCAAACTGGTTTCCATAGGAACACAGATGTGTGCCTCCTGTGCATGACAGATTTAGCAGTTTGATTGCATGTTTGTTCTGACCTTGCAATTGAAAAAGGCCATTTGAGAATTCTAGTGTTTGAGAATCCTAACAAGGATGTTATGCTAATGGCTCCGGACATATCCCTAAACCCCTGTGTTAAAGTTCATAGCTGCAAATGGCTCGCAAAGAATCTGAAGCACAAATTGTTAAATGACTGAGTTGCCTGTTACGATCAGCAAAGTGCTTTATTGATGGTTAGCACGACGAAAATGTGCATGGACACGTCCTTTAATGTGTGCCGTGGTGATTTTGGAAGCCAAAGCCAAATGACAATAACCTTTATCCAATAGGTGCTCTGTGTTTTCATAGGTCACCACGAGGGTCAGTGAGCCCTAACTCTGGGTTTGGGATAGCCAACCTTCGTGGGCTCTGCAGCCTCTCCTGGTGCTGATGCTCCTCCCCTTGCCAAACCTAACATTAAAAACAAACAAAGAAAGTCTCTCAAGACAAAAGCTACATTTTATACAACCATAGAATGGTTTGGGTTGGAATGGACCTTAAAGACCATCTTCTTCCAACCCTCTGCCATGTACAGGGACACCTTGCACTAGACCAGCTTGCTCAAAGCCCCGTCCAACCTGGTCTTGAACACTTCCAGGGATGGGGCAGCCACAGCTCTGTAGAGGTGTATAATTAACTCCATTAAAACTTTTGGAATATAATTGATTGCAGTTAACTTTTTGATTAATGTGAAACATTCCAGTGTCCAATAACTTGGCTGTTCAGGCTGAGCTTTGTAGCCTAATGAGTCGAGTCTGCATGAAACTTTCTAATCTGCATAAAGGTCGACCAGTCAATAACTTTAGCCTCTACTGATTTAACACATTGAAATGCTCACGTTGATGAAAAGGCTTTCTGTGCTAACTCAAGTGGCCTTGCTTTTTTTGATTTTTTTCTGCTCAAAGTCACAACCCGAGCAGTGGCCCCTCTGTTGTGGCACTGCGCCTCAGCAGGTGCCAGTGGCACTGGATCGCCTCAGAGACACCGTGCCATGACTTACGTCTCTTATTTCTGCTGTAGTTACAAGGAGTATCTAAATTGGAACATAAATTGTCCCTAGTTAATTATTTCATTAAATGAGCAATGTGGACTGCTAAGCATTATTATTCCCATTTGACAATTGAAGAAATGCAGTTAGCGATGTCTCAGTGATGTGGATGTGAATATTTAGTTGCATATCTGCACTCTCATGAGTATCATAAATAAGACCAAAATCTGGCGTGTTTCAACTGTTCTAGTCATTGAAAAGAGACTGATAATGAAGATAAATTTGTGCATATGCTGTACTTGTTCTGAATGTACAATTGCTGCTCATTTCTGCAAGAATCAAAGGCAAGGTCTGAACTCTGGCTACTGAATGCTCCAGGATAATTAGCAAGCCCAAAAAAATGAATCCTAAAATGGGATTTGGTAATACTGCTGGTCTCTTTGTTGTAGCAAGCTCAGGTGCTCTAACAGAGATCTCCACATTTAGAAACCCTTTTTCATCTGGCACATGATTTTTCTGGAGATAAGGATACACATTACAATCTGCTGGTATTTTTCAAGGATTTGTCTTTTTTTAATCTGTGGGAAAAAATAAAAAACTACTTGTTTTGTTGCAGATCACTTCTTTTTACAAGATGTGTGTTACCTTTCAAAACAGTGGGAGTATGGGACTGGGTGTTTGTAAACATTTCCTTACATTCACAGACATTTCCTTGTTAAGTTTGATGATTTATGAGTTTTAGCCCTTACTTCAGTTAGTCAGATGTGCCTGAGTAAAGCATCAAGGACACTTAGCTCTCAGGTAGGTCTGTGGCTGCTTTGAGAGTACTTGAGTTATGAAAGAAAGGAATTGATTCCACCAGCTTTAACTTTCACGGATTGACTTACTAAAATACTTTATTTTGGCTCATTAAATCACCTTGCAGTGCAAAACCAGAATGTAAATTACTGGTGCAAAATGAGACTGGTGTCAGCAATTTTTTTTCCCTTTGGTATGCAGTGTTGTTCCAGATCCAAATTTTCTTCTAGGCATGCCAAGCTCAGTTGGAGTGGCATCTCCAAAACACCTCTGTGGGGTGGGCTTATCATTTCCCTCTCTGGTATGTATGGAGTGAAAGGACTATTTAAGCATAACATGATATTGTTATTCTTTGAACCAGATGATGATGTTATTAAAATAGTCAAGGAATATAGAGCCTTTAGGCACACAAACACTTCAGTGCTGTAATTAGGCACTTGAAGGTTTCTTCTTTATGTGACCTACCACCAGCTCTGGGGCGCTTGGGGGACCTCTTAGGCACATGTAAACCTTCCCAGTTTATGGAGAGCCAAGTTCCTTGGCCAGATGTATTTGTGAGATCCTGCAGGGAGCTGAGGAAATCTACGTTTCAAATACCCTGTGCCCTGCAGAGAGAGCTTTCATGTAGGCACTTGCTGCAGATCTCGGCGAAAACGCTGAACTTTTAAGTGCTCACCGGTGTGTGTCTCATCCAGCCCAAGGGAAATAATTGGGAAGTGTTTATAAAATACAGCCTTGCCATCAGCATTCGGGGGGGAATGGGAGAAAATGGGATCCTGTGGTGTGGCAACTGTACTCGCAATGGTAATAAAACAACTAAAGAAAGAAGATTTGTGTGATGTGTCATAATGGGAAAGAAGATCAGGAGCTGCAACATCTGCAGGCTTGTTGTGGGATGAATGAGGAATATTTTAATTTCTTATTTCATTATCATTATGCCAGTCTTTTAAAAACATTCCTGAAGAAGAATTGCTCAGTATTAGGAAGGCTTACAGCTTTTCTGCAGTCCATTTGGTATGAATATAGGATGTTTATTGAAATGGTTGTTGTTTTACCATCAAAACAGACACACTATGTGCACATCTGCCTATTAGCATATGACTTACAAAATGGCACATAGAAATATGATGATTTTGTTTAACAGCGTGGGTCACATTTGGGCACAAAATCCATCAATACTTTGTGACCAGCATAAGAGGATTTGCTTTAGGGCAGTTGTGTGAGGCTGATCTGTATGAAAATTCTCCTTAACTGTTATTTCCAGGCTCTGAAAAAATATGAGAGCTCTAACTTAATCTGGAGAGTAGAGGATGCAGGGTTTGACCTGTGCTGTTTTGTGGGGTGGAGTGTTAGTGCTGGTGGAGTGTAAATCTGGTATATTCTTCCACTTCAGGGCCATTTCCACAGAGCGAATCCTGCTTCTTCCTTCAGTTCCCTGTGTGTAAATTAGAGGTAGCTCAAGGCAGCTGCAGGGTTTCACTGATGCAAACCGGGTGCTTCTTTCCCTGAAATCTTCCGAGCTCACAACTTCAGTAAAATTTTTCATGTATGCACTCCTCTTCAGATTCCCGGAATAGAAATGATCACAGGCTGGTGCCCTCAGACCAGCCCTGCTGCCTGTGCTCAGAGTGGTTATGTTAATCACCACGGGAAGGATGCCTTTCAGGAGAGAGCAGAAAAAAACATTTTTTTCTCACCATTTTTAGGCAGCCTTTCAAGAAAGCTGCCTTTCTTCAAGTGCCTGTGCTGCGTAATCTTGGATATTGTTCAATATCAGACGGATGCAAGAAGGGGTGCTGGGTGACACCAAGAGTAGCTGCACCCTCTGAACATCTGGGAGGCTTCTGTATCTGCAGTGTGCAGATCTCCATCCTGCCAGGCAGAGCCTGTGCTGGAGAGCCATTACTTCCATGATTTCTAATGCAAAGTAAACCAAATTCAGGAAAAAAAAAAAAAGTTGCACAGCTTTCTCATTTCATCCTTGCATCTTGCTTTTAGCCTAAAGAAGACAGCTCTGATTTAGCAGATTTTAGGGGGTTTATTCTGTGGGTATTTGCTTCCCCTACAGCATCGATGGCCCAAGCAAAAAATGCCTGACAATAAAAACATCCCAACAGGCTAATGCTGTTCTCCCACATATGGAGTTTAGAGTCCATCGTGGTTAAACCCCATTACCAAAACAACAGTGGCTTAAGGCAAACCAAATTAGATGGGAAAAGGCAGTTTCTAAATATTTTTTTAAACCCTCAAGCATTTGGAGTTTGGCAAACTGATCAGAATGCTCTTCCTAAGGAAGCTGATTCTCCCCTTGCCCATGGGACAGTGGGCAGAGAAAGGGGTCATGGCTGGTTCAGGTGACACGAAGCATCTTTGGATTTGCTGGGCCCTCAGAGACCCTTTTGCTTTTCCCTCAGAACTGTGTTTGCTTCAATGTCACGCCTTGTGTGAATAATGTTTGAAAGTATTGGCATCTAAAGAGTAAGGGCAGTGATGTATAAAAGAGAGCATTTTACAAGCTCAAGGAGATACATCTTAGTGTTTAATCGCAGACTCAGAATCACAGACCCAAATGTGTTTATGCGGGTTTTTTCCCTCTTTGCATACAATCATGATAAACCAGAATTTCTTTGGAAGGTATTGTATGAAATTCCGTAAAAGGAGGCAAAGGGGATTGTTTTGTGGCTCCATCAAAGAGTTTAAAGAACATAAACTTGGCTTTCATGGTATTATCAATCAGATGCTTATTTTGGAGTCGTTGCTATCCTCCAAGTCCTTGTTTGAAGATGAAATCAGAAGGTCAAGATTTCACAGACTGTTCTCTCCATGGACCTCTTCTGTGTAGATCGGTTTTTTGATTCAAAGGACCACGGCTGGAGTTGGAAAGGAGTTTATTGCACAGCAGCTGTGAATGTTCTCCAGGGGAAGGTTTTTAAAGGCCCAAATGGGCCTTTGGGGCAGCTGTACCCTTTAGCAACATTGGGAAGGTTCATTCTGGAGTGGGAATGGCTCTGCCCAGGTCACCTGCTGCCCTGGGCAGGTGCCTGGCTGTCCCCTAATGTGTTCTTCAGTGTCTTGCCCAGAATAATGCCTTTGCAGTTAGTGACACCCTGCTTTGAGCATATGTGAAATTACAAGCATATGATCACTGTAAACATCTACCCATGTGCTAGAAAGGAAAATCCACCTTCTTCGAAGAGACAGTTAAAAAAACAACCCTTCTTTCCTCTGACATCCCTTACAGGTGCAATGTCATGGTGCTGTTCTTCATCCAGCTCCACATCGAGTTAAAAGGAATCTATTTTAGTGGTTTCCTTATAATTTATTCTTAATTTTTTTGTAATAGCTTTTAGACCATGTACACTTCTGCTACTTCTTCCATTTCTTGGTGAATAGTAGTAGCAGTATTTTTTATATTAATAGTGTGGCATTAAGTTGACCTAGGATAAATCAATGCCAAATTATTTACTGCCCTCTTATGCAAAGTACTGCATGTTCCCCATGGCTTGGTTTTAACATGTCTAAAAATTTGGATCTTCTGCTACACTATCGACTGATGGTTGGCTTTAAAGTGTGCTCTTTTTGTCTCAAATATTCCTTTTGCAGTACAAAAGGACGATGATCTTTTTCCTACAGTCCCTTCCCATAACACTGGAATGTAAAACTCGCTGCCAGCTAAGGTACAAAGCAGCTGGCACCGAACAGAAAGGACACAAAAGATTGACCAGAATTCAAACTACCACAAAATGAAATGAAAATAATCTCCTATCAGAAGCATCTCAGAAGTACAGTTTCTTTTGAACAATGAAAACTAGCATTTAAATTGCATAATGGACCTGAACAGAACCATGGAACATTAGAGAAAAATACAGAACACTTAGGTCAGCTGAACTCCTCTGAGCTTTTCTTGGCTGAAGGGAAGGCAATGGCAGATGAATGCACTCAGATTCGGTAAAATAATAATGCTTTCTGGTATTTGATGCCTTTCACTGGAAGATCTCCAAGTGTTTTTCTTTAAATAATAATTATGAGTTGCATATTAATTTTAATATCCCATTAAGGGTGTCTTTATTATGCCCTTTTATAAGTGCTAGAAGCATGTTTTGTTTTGTTTTCTTATTTATCCTGGGCTAGAAATATGGCAAATGGTATCTCTAGGAATAAAGTCAAGGTGTCAGTCGCTCTGGTATGTGAAAACAGGAGAAATTAATTTTCTTTCCCTTCAAGTTCAAATACTACAAATGTCACAGGCTGTCTGATCTAAGGTTTATCTTGTCATTGCCCAGAAGGGCTGTTTGCCTTCCTGGTAGGTGAGTGCTTGTAGGGGACTGCTCCTTTGCCCTTTGCTGTCTGGTCTGCATTTCACAGAAGCCAAAATCTCCCAAAGAGAAGTTGCACATAAATTCACCTGTGTATATATAAATCAATGAGTTTGAAAAATCACTGTAATCTGGGTACCTGGTACCTTTTGAAGTCATTAAACCATATAATAGGCAAAAGGAAATAAGAGGAAAATGAATTACACGTGAGGAAACTAGGTGGTTTCTTCACGTCTGATTTTTAAGGGGTGAATTTAATAGAGGATCAATAGTGCTGGCAAGGGTCAGCTTTACTTTAGGAAGGTAATATATGCAGTTCTTAACATGGTCTTCTACAGCATCGCAACCATGACTAGCAATACCCTGTGATTCCTGTAGTGCATCAGTCTGAGGCAAAAAATGCCAATCTGCTGTCTTGTGCACTGATCTATGAGCAAATCAATAATAATGGAATTTAGTCATCGAAGAACGTTGCAAGGTAGTGTATAAGCATTAATTAACCTTTAAAAATAAGTATGAAGAAAGTAATGCTGTGCCTGTTTCAGAGCTTGTGGTAACTGGAATGTGGGAAGATGAGCTTGGCTGGGTTTCTCAAAATTTGCAAGGAAAGTTGAAGGAAGGACAAGTCCTCAAGTCCTGGGGTACGGTTTTGTGTGCAAAACATCCTAGAAAACCAAGTAATCGCTACAGGTATCCAGTTGCCCACCCTCGCCCAACACAGCAGCTCCAGAGGTTCTACAGGAGGTTTTGCTGGCAAGGAGAGAGGCTTTAGGTCATTTTGTATGGATGTTAACAGTATGGATTTGTGCTGGTGTCCAGAGGAAAAACACGGTGATACAAATCCTGCACGAGGACCTTTGTGTGCCCTATTGCAAAGTGGGTTTTGACCTGCTGGGTGTGGGTGTGACTCCATGTGCCAGCATCTCCTCCAGAACAGTGTGAACTCTCCCCTTTTTTCCTAGCATATAAAATAACAGGGCCCTGTGACATATTATAGGCTCTTTCATTAGATTTAATTTCTCCTCTTGTTTATTTTGTTGCACTGACTTAAGAAATATACAATACCAGGCTTGTCATTGCCTTAAGGGGTTTTTTCTCTATAAATATTATCTTTTTGATGATTCCGAGAATTCTGAGGGAAAAAAAAAAATATTGATTTCTCTATGTCAAAAGGCTCTTCTGTATCTCATAAATATTCTTTTTGTCAAGATTTAATAATTCGTTGTCCAAGCCAGTGCCTAAGTGGAATAGATTTATGTTAATACAAACTTACTTTGGTATTAAGATGATCAATTTTTCAAGTGAGGAAAAAAGGGAAGGTGTCAGGAGCAACAAATGATCATATGTACTCTGGTTTACTTGTAACCTCAGGTTCAAACCAGATGATTTTGTGGAAGAGTTCACTGGGCAGATGTTAAAACGCACAGAGGGAAGGAGGTGCTTTGCATAGCGACTGTAGGGAAAATACTGATGCTCATCAGAGTCCGAACGTGAGCAAGATGGTTTGCCACGCTTGTATTGGGGAGCATCTGGGATCAGGAAAATTAGAGCTGATTATCAGGTTTCGTTGACACCTGAAAACCCCAGTCCAGTGTGCTTAAAAAGCAGTTTTCCGTGTTGCCAGGTGCCAGCTCCGTACACATGGAGCAGGTAGAGGCTTTCCACGGGCTTGAGCAGGAGTGCCCACACCCAGAGCATCGCTTCTCCTTCCCAGGGTAAGAGGAATTAGGTTATAAAGTACTTCACATATCAGTGAAACCACAGTGATTCCAGTTAGAATAGATGGAAATGAGACAAGATATTCATTTTCCCTAAATATGATAAAAGCCAGTTGGGGACTGAGGTGATGAGGACGACTGGTAGAGTCTTAACCTTTTGGGCTATTTGTGCCTGTTAAACAAAAGCACTTGATAAACTGTGACTAAATGCATATTATAGCTCAGATAAACCCTACAACTTGTATAGGAAAAGTAAAAGCCCCAGAAGCTGGGTGTATTGCCTGCCTTCACTGGCCTGCTTCTCCTTACGTTTTTGCTTTTCAAATGGGTTTTCTTATGTTTTTTTTTTTTTTCTTATGGGTATCATCTCTAAGTGTGAACTGAATTTTGCTGCTGATTTTCTAACCATGAGGAATACAATTTAGAAATAAATCAGTTCCTAATTTAATTACCTGGGCTTTGTTTTTAATTACATGCTTCTACTAATCGAACAGCAAATTACGTAAAATTGAGGACAGAAAAATAAATTTGCAGGGTATTTTATTTTGCAGTTCTGGTGAATCATTATGTTACGAAATCCTACTTTACCCACAAGCTGAGCTGGGAAGGCCAACTAGAATGTAGGTATTTTGTTGCATGTGGATCGATGTTTTGGGTTTTAATGTGACCCAAAGTGTGACTTGGTGCCTGACAAAAATCGGGGTTGTATTTCTTTCTGCAGCAAAGTTTCAGAGCAATGAGCCTTCTGGCAGGATGCTCAGAGTTGAGTTTCAGTGATGGCTGTACAGATTGCCAGATTATATTGTATATAATTATCATTTGTTGTTCCGAATTCTTTGTGGTTATACCAGCGAGAAGCCAGAAGTACTCTCCTGAGATCAATGCATTTTCTCTGCTATTTACACTGCTGAAATCACAGTTTACCTCGCTGTGTGTTTTTATAATATGTTGTACACAACTGTGAATGCATATTTGATTATAATAGAACTGTGATTAAATTTCAGCTTTGTTCACTTCACCTGCTTTTGCTCCCTGTGCCTCTTCTGAGATTTATTCCAGCATTCAAAACTCCTCAGCTGACTCAGGTGTCTGCCAGAAAAATGGAAGCAGCAAACAACAAACAAACAAATAACCTTCTGCCAAGACCTTGATTCCTTTTCCTCCTTCAAACACGGGTTTCATCTCTGCTACTGTGGCAAATTTATAGATTGGATATTTCCATTCTCTGTAGCAACAGAAGTAGAGGCTCACAGGCCAACTATAAGAAACAGATATTCGAACACTAACTATAAAGTAGTGTCTTTTTATGTAACAGGTATAATTTCCTATATTTGTGGCTTGTTTTCCCAGAGGAAAGTTTAAAATCATGCCGGTGATTTTGATTGCAGTGTCTGGGAAGAGGTTTTTGTGGTGATGCTGGAGTGTGTTATCAATGTGCACTGGGCGGCCCAGCATCAGTCTCGGCTCGGTCATTTCTGAGCAACTCTGCAATGCCAGGCACCAAGGAGCTCTGAAGGGATAAATAAATAAAACTCTGCCAGCATTCTTGTCCTGTCTTTGGACATGAGAGGCGAGTTCTTGGGGCAAATCAGCCCAGCTGCTCTAATGCCCATTGACATAACCCAAAGTTCCCTTGCTGCAATTGTCCCTTTAGCATTGCACCCAGTTCTGGGAAATAAACCTGTGTTTGTCTCCCTGTTTGAAGCAGCAAAACCCAAGATATCCCGTCTGAAAAAGAAGGGCAGGTACAGCCACAGAACTCGCTTCTTTGTGTGAATCTGCATGACATGGTTTTCCTTTTTGTGGGAAACAATGTGCCAGCCACTGACAGGATCAATAAAAATTGATTTTTGAATGGGGGTAGAAGCAAACAATTGCATAAAAGAGGAAATCATCTTACACTGAAAGCAATTGGATAATACACATTTTACCAGTAACTGATGAGTGCGTAGAGATGAAAAATAAAGCAGGACATTTATGACCTGGGGGAAAAAAAAAAAGAAGTTAAATGAGGTTTTAATTCTGATTTGTGATATTTTTATGACCGATATAGAGCAGAGTATCTAATTTTATTCTAAGCAGGGTTTGTTTTTTATTTTTTTTTCATTTTTTGCTGGCTTATTTCTGTTCAGTTGTGAGAGAAGTGTGCTAAGTAGACCCAGAAGGGCTTTCAAAGGATAGATTGCTATTGCTTTTGCTTGTACAAAAAGGTTAATTATGGGGGTTGGGAAAATGTTGCTGCTTTAATGATAAGGGACTACTGTACAGAAATGACTAACTGAGCTAGTTTTCAGGGTCATCTTAATTTTAAAATAAATGACAAAACATCAGGCTCCTTGATCGTTCTGAGCAGTAAAAATGAAAGGTCCGACATGCATGAGAAATACCTAATGATCAGAAAATCTGAGATAGGTAACAGAGGAGGAGCTCAACCAAAAAATAATTCATTAGAATTTCCATGTAACGCAGTGTTTCTAGAAACTAATTTAAAAAAATGTACAAAACCCAAAGTTGTAGAATTTTTGCCAGAGTTTATAGACTGTTAAATAAAACAGAATTTGTAATAAATTAAACTGTAATTTAAATCCCTATTTTTTATGCTTCTCTTCATGGATCTTATCCTTCAATTCCAGTCAATTAGGCACTGCAGAATTTCAAAGGAGAGCAGAACTTGGATTTTATTGTTGACATACTAAAGTTGATGTATTATCATCATTTCAGCTTTAGTGCTGGTGCTGTAATACAAGGTTTCAAATAGAAAATATGTGTATTTCCCCCCATTTTTGCACTAAGGACTGAAAAGGGGAAAGGTCTGTTCAAGGTTTGTGCAAGACTTCTTTACCAGGAACGTGAGGATCTGTAAATTAGTGTTAGTAGAAAATACAAGAAAGACCATCGCTGTCAAATTAGAGTGATTGCTTAAGAGCACATCCTTGAAAAGTGTTGAGAGCAATGGTGGGTACCAGAAACTCACCTTCTGCTTAAATAAGTGTTCTTGAATGCAGTGAGTCCAATGAAAATCGCTGCGGGCCAGAGAACCTCTGAGAAATCCTGCAATAACCAGCTGTCTTCTGAGTTTGGATCAGCCAAGTGCCCTTGAGGATCACCCCCGCGAGCAGCACTGAGCACAGGTTGTTGGGATCCAGGGCTCTTCCAGACTGGGAATGGTTGGTGCTCTGCTGCCAAGCCAGTCCTGGAGGAATTTCGCAGCAGAGGGAAGTCCTCTAGGGCTTAGCTGCCATTTATTTTTTAACACCTTCTGTATCTATTGCCTTGTGGCTTTTGACTACTGTCATTACTTTAAGTCCTGTGAGACCCTGAGTTATGTTTGAGCACCAAGATAATGCAGCCCAAGCTACAAGGATTTGGAGTTTGCACATTTCACTCTGTCTTTGGAGCTGCAGGAATTTACACTGGATTTTGAAGATAGACATGCTGTAGCCTTATTCCACCGTACACCTCACTGACTTGAATGGATTGAAAAGCATCCTCCATCTGCCTGCTGTGCAAACAGAGTATCTCTAGGAAGTGCCCAAGCAACAATCTCATCAGCATTCCCAAGGTGCTTCATTTGGTTTTAATTCTTCAAAGTTCAATACCCCAGGATTGAAAAAGAAATTATAATCCTAGCCTGTTGCTGTTACAGTCATTGAAAAAATATGTTCAAGTAATGCAGAACTGTTAGTACAGTAGAAATTAGCAAAGGTTGATGTTTGGAAGTTATTGCATTAATTTGCAGTTCATAAAATTAATGAGTTCTGTGAAAAAGTTACTATCTCAAGATGCTTAGAGTGAAAAGAGTTATTAGAAACAGTATTAGTATTGAAATGAAGAAACATTTTGCTTTTCCTATTCATTTTTTATGCATGTCTTTTGCACTTTTGAAATATGTTGGTCTTACAAATTGTGACAACACAGGAACAATAGGTGTGGAAGTTTAGTGGTGATGCATTGTGGAATGTCAGCCAAGCGTTACTTATGTGAATTATTAATATTCACATATTTGACTTCTGTTTGTTCTTTTATTGCCTCTTGAGTGGAAGAGGTAGGATTTTTCCAGTGTTTGAGAACAGGACTGGCTCTCACATGGTCTGTGCCTGGGGGGGTTTTAGTCCAGGTCAGCAGCACTTGCCCTGTGACATCACACCATTTCCCAGTGGCAGCACAGACTGAGCTTGAAACTGTGACACATATCAGGAGGTTGCAGCTATTCCTTAAAACTACACGTGTATTGAATTTTGAGCTTCTGGTCCCTTAAAATTACATGTGTGTTAAATAGATGCATGTGTTTGTGAGCCTCTGTGCTTCTGTGGTTTGTCTCATGCCCTGTTGGTCAGAGTTACAAGACTGAATCCCAAAATTGAGTAGAACATTGGCTACCAAAATCTGCAATAAACAGCAAAACTGTTGCTCGTTCCAAAGAGTCATTACTGAGATATTGGCAGAGGCAAAATGTTGGGATGATGTGGAGTTAAAGAAAATACTGCTGGGGAAGTGATGTGGGAAAGCTGGTTGTGGTTACTGAGGCTCATAGTGAGGAGAGCACGAGCTGTAGCTGCAGGAAGGGACTGTTGGGGGATAGAAAGTAAAGTTGGGGGATTGCAAAGTAAAATACAGGGCATTGCAAATGTAGATTGGCAACTGGGAGGAAGCCAGAGAATTGGAGAAGAACAGCACTGAGTGGGAAAACACTGCGCTGAGCAATGTGCTTGGTAGTTTGGAAGCCTGTGGTTTGTCCAAGAGAATCTTTGGATGCTTAGAGAATAGAAAATCAGAATTATGGATGTTGAGAGTCTAGAAAATTATGGGGATGAAAAAGACTGAAAAGAGGGTTTGGGAGGAAAAATGTTTTATTGTGACTTTGTTTGCTTTCTTGTGTGACTTTCTGTGCGACGTTCTTGATCAAGACAATGTATTGGTGAAGACTCCCCAATGCTTGAGGTTTGCTTGGGGGACTAAGTGCAGAATATCTCTGTGCTCCAGAGATCTCATGGGCATCAGAGAGTCCTGGCTCAGCCTGCCACTGAGCCCCTTTCTGGTAGACAACATTGAAGTTAATTTATAAATTTTTTCACATGTAATGTATGTAAACGCAGAGTGTCTTTTATTGAAATGCCTCCCCCAATAAATCCAAAATATAAGCAGTTGGCTTTGTTTATTCTGAAACGTAGTTTTGTTTGGACAAATAGCTCCGTTTGCTTTTGTTTCACATAAATACAGGAAATAAATATTTTTATTTACTGTGGGCATTCCTGACTGGCATATGAGAAGTTTGCAATATAAACAGCATATATAGACTTAAGAGTTAACCAGGACTTAAGTGTAATTCCTTTTGAGCATTTAGCTATTAACTTCATGCATGTAAAGCCATCGAGTTTCTTATTTAATGACTTATTTGTTTATATGGAAAATCAATTAGCACGGATCCTGGGGTTTCCTTACCTTTTCTCCTCAAGGATTCTCCCCAGGAGCGATGCTGGCACAGCGTGCTTTTGGCACCCACGGAGTTCCATGGTTCACAGGAGGCTCCTGTGGTGCAGGGATGTGCCAAGTCACTGCATCAGAGCAGGGTAGGGGCTGAGACTTCAGAACCTTTAAACTTGGTCTTAATGCCAGCATTAATAAATGCCAGCCTTGGCTATTGATGGGGAAGGTGATGTTAATGGAAAGGAAAGCATCTTTGTTTTATTTGAATAATTACTGGCTCCAAAAGGCTTAGTTCCAGCTTGCTCTCTCTGAGCACTTGCAACTGGTTTTTATGTGGTTTTTGTGGGTTTTTCTCAGTTTTTCCTCCTTTTGTTAAGAAGTGGGTGTTCTTTAGGACACAAAGTTGTGTGTGCACTGGGGAGGAGCATGCTGGAATAGCACCATATGCATGGAGGGATGGAGACAAGATGTGCTGGGCACATCTCCCTCTTTTGCTGCCAGTTCAGCTGATTCTGGGCTGTGGTGCTTCCAGGTCTGGAACGGGAGGATCCAGTGCCAGTGCCACCAAGCTGCTTGCTGGCGCATTCTGTCCCTGCCCTGAAGCAGCCACACATCCCCTCAGGAGTGTCTCTTGTAGCCTCCAGCATTTTTTGCACTCCTGGCTATGCCTGCATTGGCCCAGACTCACAAAGTGATCTGTACACGCTTGTCACACTGAGATAAATCAGATTTTTTTCATGGAAAGTCAGTGGCATTCCCATTTCTCTGGCTGCATGTGCTTATTAACAGGAACCCTTCTAGTCCAGGAAGGCACAAAACTGGGCAGTGAACTCCACACCTTTCTTCTGGTGTTTAGACGTGGAATCAGCACCAGAGTGCACCAAGATCCCACTGGATCCTGGGGCTGTTGGAAGGAACACGTGCTTGTAGCTACTGAATCCCAAATTAAAACCAAATGGCAGTGACAGCACAAGTGAGACATGTGCCATTAGTAACATCATTTTGATACAGCACATGAAGGAGTGACAGCGAGGCTGGGTGAATAAAACCCAGCCTTCTTGGCCACATCAATCTTATTTTCAGTAGACATTCAAGAATACTTGATTTTTAATCCCACGTCTCCCTATGCAATCACTGCAAATAAGAAGGGAAACTGTAAATAAAACAGCAGTACCTTATCTTCTAAATTCTCTTTGTTTTCAATCAGTGGTGTCTTAGACCATCCTAAAGACCAGGAGATATTTTGACAGTTCTATTTAGCTTATTTGGAGTCTATGTCTTTAATTTTTTTATTGAAAAAATGGAGAGTGCCTATTTTTAGGGCTGCAACTACTGAAACCGTCTCCTTTAGATTCCTTAGTTTCCAGGAAGTATGGCAACTTAAAAGGAAACTGAGAAGTAAGGAATATTTCACTACTCCTCCCAGTGAATATTGACTTATTTAATTGTGCTCAATTTTGAAACTTACAATTTTAAAAGGCAGAGAGATTATTTGTCATAGAAAGGATGTCATGTATGCTTTCACACCTTATTAACCCATGCTGCTCAGCAGAGGACAGGCTGAGGAGAGAGTGTGATCGTTGTGTTGGGTGTTGATGAACTGAAACAGGGGCGTTCAGGAGACAGGTTTTAAGGCTTGTGTGGCAGATAGGAAATGGAGAGTAAATATTCCTGGTGGACTGTATTAGCTTGTACCATCAGTGTCCTGGATTGCCTCTGTCAATCGTAACCCCCTGAGACAGTGCCAGAACTGGCCTTGTGTAGCACAGGCTCGTTGACCTTAATTCTGGGATGTGTTTCATCCTCTGCAGGAAGAAAACACTGGGGCAAAAAGAAAAAAAAAATAGTCTCTGCAATCAACTTGTTCTTAATTTCAAGGAATTGAGTTTCTTGGAGAGGAAGTCAAGAGAGCCACTTGCTCTTGGCTGAGGAGGACATGAACAGGGACTTTTTACAAGAGAATGTAGTGACATGTCAAGGGAGAATTGGTTTAAAGTGACAAAGAGTGGATTTAGATTAGATATTGGGAAAAATTCTTTATTTTGAGGGTGAGGAGGCCCTGGCACAGGTTGCCCAGAGAAGCTGTGGAAGTGCCCAAGGCCAGGTTGGACAGGGTTGGAGCACCCTGGTCTAGTGGAAGGTGCCCCTGCCCGTGTCAGGAAGAGTTTGAATGAGATGAGCTTTAAAGTCCCTTCCAACCTCAAACCATTCTATGATTCTATGCTCTGACTATTTTAGGAGAAATCGTCAGCCTGAAATCCAATTAATTAATTACATTTTTCCAATACTCCACACATACTTTCAGGTGTTATAACTGTGGCCAGGGTGTCAACAATGTCATTTTTTCAGCTTCTCTCAATTTTCACTTCCACAGCTCCATGACAGCCTGACACGTACAGAAGGCAGCCAGACTGACACTAAATTTTCCAGTCTGCCCTTGTTGGGAATACGTGCATAGTAGCCATTAAAGTGAAGGGATTTCAGTGTAGGAGCAGTGGCCTGTTTGGACACAGCTGGAAAAACTGGAGATTAAATATATTATTTCAGAACAGCAGCTGTGAAGCTGGTGACTCACTGCGAAAAGTGCTGACAGTATCCTGCTCTGCATGTATTTTTAACATACACAGTAATGCATGTATACAATACAGTTAAAAATAAGGAGTATTGAATTGCCATTAAAAAAAAAAAAAGAGACATAATTACAAAGCACAGAATTTCTTTAGGAAAAAATCCAAGTTCCTAGAAGTCCCAGAAGATAAATTAAATAGGTTACATCACTAGTTCTTGTTCAAGCTGTGGAGATCATGGGGCTGGAAATGTCTGCTAAAAGGTGAAAAAATGAGACATTTTGGATGTGCTTTAAAGGAAGAGATTGGAATAAGTACTCAGAACCAGAACAGTTTGGTCATTTTGAGTACAAGATCAAGGGGAGTTGGGCTAAGCGAAAATCATTTTATGGGAAGCCCTGTTTCAAGTGTTCTCTAAGAAGATATATTCTTTGTGGAGTTCATGACAGAAAAGAGAGATTATGCTCATAAATGAGTACATTTCACAATGAAAATACCCAATTCTGTTACCAGCCTCTGTGCCAAACAGGAGATGGACCTGTGAGACCTGCTGGCAAAAGGATCACACATTTCCATTTAATGGAAATTAAATGGTGTCACATGTAAGAACTTGGGTACAGTTGGCCAAGAAAAGTAGAAATAAAAGATTATTTATCATTAAAGCCCACAAATCACTGTGGCTGGATCTTTTGAGAGGGGGCTAGTGTTTCAGCTGGTTGGATGTCATCCCTGGTGAGCAGTAACTGAGTAATGGCATTCCCATTAGGGCAAATTGAACCCAAGGAGAATTTTTTAAACGTTCCCAGTTCATTAAGATATTACCAGTTCAGCACAAATAATAAAAACATTTAAAAAAATTGAATGTAGGCACAATTATCATATTTTAATGGATTAATTCTTTGACCATTTGTCTCCTGGTCAGCATTTCTTTGAAACACAATAAAAATGGAAGAGATGGGAAGTGTAACTGGAGCAGGGATGGCTGTGAACTTTTTCTGGTGCTTGTGCTCTTGATCCCCACTCACACCTGCACACCGACACTTTCACTGAAAGCACTTGCAATTAAACCGTGAATCCAGGTGCCTGTTGGTGTCAAGGGGAAGAGAGAGATGTTATATTTTCAGAATATCTGTAAACTCTAATATGACACATTTTGCAGCAGGTGGAAAGACTTACTACTTGAGTAGTAGGAGGCAAATCTTTATATTCCCTCTCTTACCTCTCAGGTGTTTTTAGAAAGGCTGAAATATATAGCTGAAAGGAAAAATAATCTGCCTGAGGCTAGGAAAAAAAAGTCAGACCTTTTTCATCTTTCTATAATAAAAATACAACTGTAAACCACTTAGTTCAAAAATTGTTTATGAACTCACAGGTCTGAACCGAATAACCATCTGCAAGTTTTAAAAATTAAAATCCCTTTAGGAAGCAGTGACCTTGCAGAGCTTAAATCACTTATAAAATTCTCAAGGCTGAATTAGTTGGGGAAAGTGATGAACTAGATGAAAAATAAGTTTAAAAAATAAGTACAAGCTTTTCTTCCCTGCCTGTCCAAAGGGCTGGAAGGAAAGCCTGACTCCTCGCTGATCTGCCTGTGTTTGCTCTTGGCTCCAGTTTGCTTCTTTGCTGCTTGTTCCAGTTTGCTTCTTACTGGATTTCTGATCAGACCCCACAGCTTTAGCAGACGACTGTCCCAGCAGCTCAGCTTGGAGTCGTGGAACGAGGATCTCCGGTGAGTGCAGCCGACGCTCTCAGGGGGATGGACCGGCACGTGCCGGCGGGGAGGGACGGATGTCAAACAGCTCTTACACAACAGAAGCATCCCTTGAAAACCAGAGGTGGAAACTGAACCACAAAAGGGCATCCATCCTGTTGAGCACTGGAGAGGTGCTGGCGTTGAGGTGTTCTCTGTGTGGAATTCCAGTGTAGATAAAAGGGGGGATGCTGAATGCCACGTCTGAGACACTGGGCTGTCCCAGCAGAGCTGAGGGGATGTTACACACCTGCTCTCCTGCATGTTGCAGACCCTACACAGTTAGTAGTTACAGCGTTGTTGTCTTGTCCTGGCTGGGGTTGGTCAGCTGTGCTGAGAACGGTCTCGCTCTACTCTTTCTTCTCCACCTTTGTGTCAAAGGTGATGCTCCTGCGGAAAGTTTCGGTGGCAGCAGCAGAGTTCCCAGTGGCCTCCCGTTGTCAGACATTGCAGACGCTTTGTTAAAGGGTAAATAAGAGAAGGCACGGAAGGAAAGCCATAAAGAGAGAGATCTTGGCCAAAATACCACTTCAAAATGGGCTGTAAAATAACATGCGAGTTAACTCAAACACCAGCAGAAGCAAAGACGCTTATATTGGCCATTACGGGGCACTTAGGGGCTTTTACAGCAGGCTGAACTTCCTGGCAGTTAATTTTTATGTTGTTTTGAAACTTGATCATCTTCACTACTGTTGTGCAAATGCCATTAGTTTAAAGAACTCTCAATCAGAGCTGATTATTGGTATGCAGGGGTTGTGGCACACAGAATTCACTGAAGGCTGAAATGCTTTAGTCCATTGTGCTGTGTACGGGATGGAGATCAAATATGACAGTGGCTGTTAACAAGTTGGGGAAGAATTTCTCAAAGCTCCCAATGTCTTTTAAGCAGAACTTTGTAGCCGGAGTTTTAAAATTCCATTTCATGTTTAGCCATAACAAAAGGACTCTTTAAAGACCGGGTAGCACTGACATGATGTCATCAGCTTGTCATAGAATCACAGTATCACAGGATGGTTGGATTGGAAGGGACCTTAATGATCATCTCTTTCCAACCCCCTGCCATGGGCAGGGACACCTTCCTGTAGAACAGGTTTCTTCAAGCCCCATCCAACCTGGCCTTGAACACTTCCAGGGATGTGGACTCACACTTTTAAGAGTTTTTTCTCTCAGATACAAATCAGAAGTTGACAAATTAAGAGTTTAAATATGAAATGGACAGAATTGTAGTTCCTGTGGTGCAAAAATAATTAAATGCCTTTAAGAATGAGCCTTATTGTAAATAGGGAATAATTTGCTCTGTGAAAAGTCCAAGTATAAGATTATTCTATGAGTTGAAAACTCTGATAAATGGCTGAGCCATGTTGGTTACAAATTAGATCTGTTGACTTTCTGCTCTTCATTATAGGTAGTGTCAGATTTGTACCTAAAACAGACCCGAAACCAGTAATAAAACTGCTATAACCAGCACAACGTCTCCATAGTGTACAAAATGTCACTTAGGAAACTCTGATGTTTGTGGAAACAGCGCATTAGCTTTATTTGTCTGTTTGTGCCATTTGCATTTCTGTGCTCTTTGCTTCCTGCAGAAATCTTTTTGCCATTTAATTAGACAGAAAAGCTAAGATCCATACTTGTTAAGAGGCTTAATTTGCAGTGCCGTGCCAAAGGTCCTTCGCGAGCCTTTGTTTGGAGTGTGGGCAGGGCGGTTCCGTAGTGTTCCTACCAAGCCCTTCAGAGCAGTGGTTGCTGCTGCTTCTGTGCCACCGTCTGTCTGCCCATGGATTCAACATTTTGGGCCCTTAATCAAGTTTTTAAAAAGCCCCTGTCTTACCTGCCCCACCACCTCACGCAGCTGTGTGTAACAGCACCAAGGCTGGGTGCTCTTAAATCTGTGACTTCCAAAATCTGTAAAGCTCAGTCTGGTACATACCAGACTTTTATACTATATAATATTATTAAAATCTGGGATATGATAACATTTTCACAAGTTCTAAGTGCATTGAAGAATATGGTCACTTACTGCCTTCATTAATTTTTATAACCTTGTTAAAAATAAGGGCAAAATATCCTAAGACATTAATTTCTGTTGTGCACAAATATACATATAAGAGGAATTTTCTAATTTGCAGTTAATTTGCAGACTTCCTTTTCTGCATGGACTTTTTAGACTAAATCATACCATATTTGCAGTGTCATTTTTCATGCAAAGTAACTTCTTTTTGACAGTTCACACGTCCTATTAAAAGATACTTCCTCTCTTTTTTAACATATTTTAACATATTTCATAAATAATTGCAAAAAAATATTATTCCATCCATCAAGAAAGAGCAAGGAAGGTAAAGATTAACAATGACAGAGACAAAATTACATTCTTGTTTAAATTTTAATTTAATCCTCCCTTAAAATTTAATTTAAAAAAACAACTTATGATTTAAATACAGTCCTGGTCATCGGTCAGCTTGTTAAATAGCTTCCAAAAAAACCCCAAATCATTGACTGTTATAGTATTTTAAGATCCATGGACAAAGTCCATATCACAGTATATGCATTCAGAATGTCTCAGCCGCAGAAAGCTGCTCCATATAATTAAAAATATTCCCCCTAATGAGGAATTAACTCTTAAAGGAAACAAAAAGCTCTGCTCTCACCAACCTGCTGGCCAGCAGGGGTTACAATTAATGCCAAACACCCTTTGCCAAACATAATCCTTACTTGAAAATAATCACCACGCTAAACCAACAGCAGTGTAATCCCAAAGGATAACTTCCAAATCATCCAGATTTCAAAGTCCTGGCAAAATGCAGCTGGGAATTTAGTCACTTTGTGTGTGTTATGGTAGCAGAGGGTGACTGCACTGCCGGAATGGAAACATTTAACAGCACCGATTTGATTCCAACAAAATGGAGGTGGAATTGAGACAGATTTCCTTGCAGACCAGCAGAAGAGCTGCTGGCTACTGGGAGCCCAGAAGTGCCCCAGCATCTCCTGTCCTGTCTCTGGCCATCTCCTTGTGGAGGTGCTGAGGGAAGCGACTCATTCTGCACATTTAGACGACGGAGCGATTAAACATCATACTTTTGTTTCCCAGCAAAACATAATGACTTGCCTGGGTGTCTGTGAGTTTTCCTCGAACTCCTGTGTAATTGCCACATTAGGATCTGCAAAACAGCCCCTTTCAAGTTTTAAGAAGCAAAGGCTGTAATAGGATCCAGCTCCTCTATATTGCACGTCTGCGTGGAGTTGCTGTGCGGATATAAAGCAAGACTAACACATTTCTATATTGTGTAATCCCTGGCATTTTCATCACAGTAGATATATGGGCTATTTGGACTATATTGTATAAGTCTGGAAGCAATTAAACTCTTTAATTACACATTTTAGGTAATGGCAAATTAAAGAAGTATACATAAGTAATTTACAAATTGAGCAGAATATTGCCTTCATCCTCTATTCTTTTTAATTCCCTTCTTAAAAACATCTGCAAGTCACTTCTTTATAGGCAGAATTCTTATATTTTCCACAGCTTGTTGCAAAATAAAATTTTACTGTTTTATTTTATCCTTTTAGTTGGTTACCACCTTTTCATACTCTCAAAGCAGTGATGTTCACTGGTATTTCATAGTGGCCCTCTCTACTCGTGTTTCCACTGAAACTCCCTGTGTTTGGTGCAGATGAGGGGGACTCTGAATATTCTGCAAGAATTGCTGGATTCTCAGATCTTTAGACCACCAGGTAATGGCTTGTGTTTCAAAGCTCAGTGTATATTTATAGTACTGTTTACATGGTAAAGAACTTTCCCTCCACACTGAATGCCCTGGAATACATGAAATGAGGAAAACTAGTAAACATAAGAACTGTAAAAAAATTGAATTCATGGTATCCCAAATAATTGGTATAATTCTATTTAATTCCAAGCCAGTGCTGAAAGCTACTCCAAAAGCAGGTTTTATGGATAGTAGGAGTGGAATCATTGAAATTATTTCTATAACACCCCTTGCACCGTGCACTGAAGCAGCTGAGGGCTCACATTTTGGAGAGCTGCGAGTCAAGCTCAATCCTGTCTCCTCCGCCTTAAGTTCAGTATCCATCATCTAAACCTGAACACCTGCAAACTTTCACAGTTTCACAAGCAATTCCACAACTGCATTTGTTTTTCCTCCGTTGATTTTGAATAAAAGTCTGTTACTCATTGGTGTGCTTGGCAGACGGCCGTGAGAGGGGTTACGAGCTGGATTTGTGGAGACTCACAGAGCTCGGCTCAGTCCTCCTGGGTGGCCTCCCAAGGCTTTAGGAAGAATGCTCGCGCATCCTTAACAGGCTGGTAGCCATGCTGAGGTTTAGGAGGCTGTTTTGCAGCCTGGAGGAGTTGCTCTGTGTTCCACATAAAAAGCCAATGTAGCCTTCTTTTAGAAATAACAGCTGGAGATCACGCAGCTGGTAGAACAAGCCGTGCTTGAGCTGGGCTGGTGGTGCCCAAGGATAAACAAACAGAGCATCTCTGCTGAGACCTGGGGCTGCAGCTCCAGGAAGGGAGATTGAGGGCTGCAGTTCAGGGGTGTCAGACTGCACAGGGAGAGCAGAAATACCAAAGGCACTCAATGTCCCATGTCCCAACCCACCAGGAGTGTGTGATGCCACCAAATAACTTTCACTACCTCCAGTCCCCCCATCTGTGCTTGCTCAGCTGAGCTGTGTGGATTTATCCCATGTCAGGACACTATTTCAGAGGGAGGTCCTGGAAAGTTTTTCCAATGAGGCAATGCTAAAACATCCCATTTGGTAATTTTTTAAAAGCTGTTTCTCGTTTTCAATTCAATATTATAGTTGTTAAGTGGTTTACAAGATGATATAACACACCAATGACAGGTTTGATTTCAAATAAATTATCTAGAACCACTTTTTTGTTATTTTTGTTATTCTTACTTTTTTTTTTTTTAGAATATTCATTTATACACATTTTGAAGATTTAGAGTTTGTCCAGAACTGGGAAGAAAAGAGTTCAAGTATATATGTTACACAGTTCTGTGCTTCATATCTGATTTGAATTAATTATATTATGCTGAATCTAGATGACTCCCCCCATCCAAACCAAGCAGTTAATAAAACACTCCGAGTTTTATATATTTGTAACACTTTACTGAATATGTTATATATGTAAATTGAATTTTTTTGATCAAGAAGAAGAAAACTCATTGGTCATGTCTGACTTGCATCCAGACTCATTGTAGCATTGAGACTGAATTGCTACTTAATTGAAAAAGCAGAAGTATAAGAGATTGAACCTCTAACAACATTTCAGAACCTTCCTGTAGTTGAAGAGAGAATCAGTTGTCTGCTTTATCAGGCAATGTAGGATTTTCATTCCTCCCATCCTACTGCCCCAAATCATGACTTATATGTGGAACTACACGTGATGAGTCATTAAGAGTGTCCCCAGTTATGGATAATATGTAAAAATAAAACACACAAACCGGAGTCCATACATATTCATACGAAGGCACAGTTATAATCCTATGTACATAAGGACATACTGAATCCACTCCGTCTGCAGAAGGATGACCTTCTGCAGTACCAAATGAATTACAAAATCTTTTCTAACTATTACAAGTGTATAGATCATATTCTTAGAGCACCCATAAAAGTCACAGTTACTGCCAATTTGAGAGATTTTAGCTCAGTACTCCTGTTTCTCTTTCGCTGTCACAGGAGGGAAGAAATCCTTCTTATTAGAAGGACAAGATGTACTACTGGATGGTACCCTGACAAATGACCTTTTCCAGGCTTTCATAGCTCCAGGAAGGGTATCCTTGGAAGTAAGTGGGTGTTTACAGTTGCCATTTGAATGGGGAGCATTGCAGCTCTTGGCTGGCCTCTTTGGGCAGTGTGGGTGAAAACTGCCCTGTGACATATTTACCCTGGATGTTTCTCTTCTGCCAAGGGGCAGCCTGAAATCTGCTGCTTTTGATTAACTAAACTCTTCAGTTTCGTAAAAAGAGAGAACTGACTTTCTTGCAGAAACAGATCCAAGCAGGATTGCTTGTTGTTACGTTGCATTGCTGCATTAAGTGGAAAAAAGGCATTATTGCAGCTTTTCACTGAGGAAGGACAAAATCCAGCCTTCCTTATTCATTAGGCCCTTTCAGGCAGTGACCATTCTGTCACAGCTGAGGTGACATGAGGCCATCCTTCACAGCAATGAACATGTCAGCCTTTTCTCTTCTCAGCTGTCACCCTATCATTATGCATACGGCAGAGAGGGAGAAAAAAAGAAGGAAAATAGATGTGATTTGATTGAAACCTGGATTTGTGCAGACATAAGGCTCGTGGCTCAACAGGTGTGATCCTTACATTTGAAATGGGGATGAAAATAGGGCTGAGACATTATTGAAGTTTGCTCAGTTGCCTTGTGTGACTCGTGTTCTGCTCCTGCAGCTTTCCTGCATGGAACACGTGCTGCTGCTGCTGCCATTCACTGGTGGGTCACACATAAAACAAACCTCTTTCTTTTGAATAAGACCACAGCTATGCCTTGGGGTGTTTGTAGGAGCAGATACATCTCCTAATCCTAACCTGCACAGGTTAAAGGAGGAAGAATACCTAGTAAGGAATTTACGGAGTAGCTTGTTGCCTGTCCGCACCTTTGGAAAGCAAATCTTTAAGTTAGTGATGGCCGGGGGAAGACTTGGTGTCGAAGGGGAAGGCTGTGCTGGAGCTGAATGCAGAGCTTGCAGCAGGACCTTGAGTAAATGGCTGAATCATAAGAATCTCTTGATAAGCACAGCTCAGATAATACAAATTTTATTTTTTGTGTAAGTAATACAACTACACAAACGCCTGATATCAAAATCCCTGTTGTGTTTAGAAATCTGTATTATCCTTACAATTCTCTATGCACTGTGTTGATTTATGTAGCTCCATAACTGCACAGCTGTCTGGAGAGAGTAAAAACATCCCGTGCAGATTTCCCAGCTGCTTGATGTCGGAAGCAGTGACACTGAAAGCTATTTGAAGTCTGTTTCAGAAGGGGGTTTTGTTGCAGCAAAGTCATACATGGAGTATACTGTCATTAAGTTATTTGAAAACATGATGATAATGTGACAGAAAAAGTAAATGTGAAAATGTTGGCCTGTGAAGAAAATCAGCTGTTGAAGGCAAGTAAATCAGTTGTTATTCTTGTGATGACCATATGAAAGTGTTTGACAGTGTGCTATATGAAGAGGAAGGGCAGAGGAAAGGAAGAACTGAAAGGATTTTAGAAAATACTTATAATTCTGTTTTTCTGCTTTTTGATTAGACTGATTAGGGAAAAAAACAAACCCAAACCCAAACTCCTGACTCCTGCAATGCCAATAATGCATTTAGACCATTTGAGATTCAGTAGTGATAAAAAACTTGCTGCAGGAGCCAAGGACTACATGAAAAGTAAAAAAATGTGATTCAGTGTCCTGGCCTCAACTGGATCTCATTTACTCTAGTTATTGCAATTTAGTGAAGACTAATTTAAGCCTTACTTACTGCAGAGGTGCTGCTCGATCTCTGGAGTCAGGAGGGAAACGTGAACTCCAATATCAGCCGGTATTATTTTCAGAGCTTTTTGTTGTGGCCCTGGAAAAAGCCCACGCTCAGTACTTTCTGAACTTACATAATATGTGTCTCAGACCCAATTGTTCTATCTATCTATCTATTAACCTACATACGTCGATACTGGGGAAAAGAGTACAAATCTAAGATGCCATTTGCTATTTCAGTCTGCCCTTGAAACTTCGAATAAATGAGACAGAATAAGACCACTCTGATTTCCACCAGCACCACGCACAGTTGGCTTTCCCAGGGAGTAAGTAGCAGGGCTCTCACTCCACTCACGCAGGGATGCATTGTATTTACAAAAGGGGTTTTTAGTATTTTCAGCTTAAAATGTAGCATCGGTGATAATGCACTCCCCTGTAACCACACTCTCGGCAGTAACACATCTTTGAAGTGTGATCAATGCTGTATGCAAAGCTCCTTTTTTTGTTTGGTTTTGTTTGTTGTTTTTTTTTTTTTTCAGAAATAGAAATGCTGGATATTCTCTATGACATGCTTTTAAAATCTACCCTGCACCGTTACTAGGCTTTAATAAGAGCAAGCATCACACAATAAAATAAAAGGTCATTTATGACAAGAATGTAAATATATGGTAAATCCATAGCCAAGAAATGCCTTGGAGTGAGTTAGGGGAGTTCATTCCAGTCTAGCTTTTGTAAGGGTAGAGTAAGCTTATGGGACTTGTTTATCAACAAATGTTACTCTCCATAAATTTCATGCTATGCTTAAGTCTTTCTTCCCTGTTTTTTGTCTGTGGAAGCACACGCTGGCTGTGACTCCTTTAAGCTCATCCTGTGCAATCCCTAGCATAGGGGAACTGGCCTACGTGGATATCAGGTTTTCTGGGGGGAAGTTAAGGTTTTTCACTTTTTTCACTATTTTCAGGAGCGCTCGTTTCACTCAGCGTGCCAACACGAGCTATATTTGGGGGCAAAAAGTAGAACGGAAGAACTAGGATGAGTTAAACTGGTGTTCAGAGGCTTTGCTAGCAGAGCTGCACTGCCATAATTGCTGCTGACAAGACTGGGCAGTGTAAAGCGGGTCCAGCACAAGAACCAGGGCATTCAAACTGCACAGCTTCCCTGGAGAGCCCCAAACCCTAAAGGTCTAAAGGTACCTCCCCACTGGTCCCGGGCACTCAGGTCCCCCTGGGATTAATTACATGGGCTGACAAGAGGATGACACTGGACCGAGCTGTATTATTCCAGCTTTCAGAATTCTTGGCATTACCTTAAAATTCTGTATTTCACAGCATCATAGACTGGTTTGGGCTGGAAGGGACCTTTAAGCTCATCTCATTCCAACCCCCTGCAGTGGGCAAGGACACCTTGCACCAGACCAGGTTGCTCAGAGCTCCATCCAACCCGGCCTCCTCAAAGGCTTGGGAATACATCTGAGCCTGAGCTGAACAAGAGATGGGACTAAGAAAAACATAAACCAAAAGCAAGAAAATCCTTGGACATTCAAAGATTTACTTTATGCTGGATTTCTTTCATTTCCTCTGTGCCCCAACAGAGAACTTTGTTTTCTCTGTGTGTATTTATAACAACCTGCAGGGAGATCAGTAAGATGCAGGGAATGTTTGGGGGAACAGGTAGTGTTACTTTTTTAATTCATTTCTACAGCAATTATTGCTTTTCTGCATTTTTGGTTCTTTTCCAAGGCCTCTTATTTTTTTATTTTTATTTTTTTGTAGAAGCACTTACATCCAGATCTCATTTTTTACGTTTCTGCCATTCTCTTTAAGTAATAGAGGTGTTTATTTAAGGACAAGTGAGAGGTGCTGGGAGGGGCTGGCATCATGATTGAACTGTGGGCTCCGGATTGGAAAGACTTGTAAAGCTGAGTGTTATTAAGAGCACATTTAATCAGGGAAAGTGATAAACAATTTGTTGTAAAACACATAAATACTAGTGGGAAACTAATTTCAGTGGCATAAAAAACAATCAACACTTGCATATAAAGTAAATGGAAAACGGGTGCCCCTGCATGTTATTGCTCCTGCCGTGTACCACACTCATTTACAACAATTACTTTCTGCTCTTGACCAAACCAGCCTTTTTTATTACCCACATACTACTGCGAGGGCAGAAAATTCTCAGAATATGTAAAAACAGCCGTGGGATTTTCCTTTTTTTTTTTCCCTCCCTTCTTAGTTGGTCGTATTTAATAATCATAAACTTCCTTGTTGCTTAAGAGCCTGACCTTCTCTGTTAGCAAAGCTCGCACCTAAAAATCCTGCAAAGTTTCAATTTCTAAATGTCACAAAATATCAAATGAGTGCAGAAGATAAGAAGCAAGTCAATAAATGTTTGTATTCTTCTCTTGATGCTCTTTCGTATTTCATTTTATACGGGGGGAAAAAAAATTAACCCAAAGTTTAAGCCTTCCTCCAAATAGAAGAAAGAGAGCAGAGCCTGGGGTAGCAGTCACTTAAAATATTGATTACAGTGCATAGCAATTTACTGAAAAATAAATAAATAAACCCTAGATGCCTGCAAACTATTTAGGAGAAAGCATACTGTTTCCTATGGTGGGAAGAAGTATAATTAAAAAGCTATCAGCAGTCTGGGATTGTCAAAAGTACTCTGTCACCTGAAGCACATTCCTTGTAATTATCTTTTGGGCTTTAAGCTAGATCACCATTAACCTCCAAAGAAGAAGGGTTACTATGCTTTCTGGTGTGAGAAATTGTATCATCATGTAAATTAAACCCTGTTAGGTAGTCAAATTGGATTTGGGAAACGATTGAGTATTAAACCTAGTCATGTATATTATCAAATGACACAAAGCATGAAATGCTGAGAGGGAAAGAAACTGAAAATTGGTTTTTTCCTTCCTTAAAAATGTCAACATTCTTGTACAAAAACCTACATTTTTTTGGTGAAGATAAAACTAAGAAACTGAGGTAATAAATGTGTGTACATTTTGATTTTTTTGTCTGTTTTGTTTTGAATTTCCAAGGTCTAGAAAATGAGCCAACCCAGTTGCAGCTGATAATAATGTAGCAGTACTTGAGTCACACGTATCTATTACTGGGGATCTCATACCCTGACACATAATTGCCAGGGTTGATAGGCAGTGCCTCCTTCTCCCCATAGGAATCCAATTTCCCAAATTTCCCACTGCTGCATCTGCATGGAAGGCAGCTCTCTCCAGCTCTGTAACTCGATCTGCCTGGTGTTACGCAACATGTGAAAAAGTTTTAACCAATTCCTGAAAAATTAATAATATCCTTTAGAGCACAGAAAGGATTATTTAGGAATAAAGGAAAGGAGGGGAAATATCTAAATTTTCTTTTACTGTATTTTACTTTTTTTTATTATTTTTTCTGCATTCTACCATGTTTTCTTTTCACTGTGTAGACTGTAGTTAGTATATGCCTGAAGAATGTATGTTTTGCATTCAAGGAGAATAAATGCCTTTTAAGTGTAGGGTTTTTTCTCATTAGTTTTCAGGCAGTGTTTACAAGATGCAGTATCTCAGTTACCAGCATAAATTAAAGGATGATTTCGCTCTGATAACAAGTTAGTGCCTGCAGGGACAGAGATGAACCTGCAAAGACACCGAGTCCGAGGACAGATTAAAGATTCTGTGTCTGCAGGTGTTTTAGGTGGCCCAAGTGGATGTGTATCATCATTTCAGAATTGCTGGTGGTGGCCACCTCGTTCCTTGTCCTGTTTCCGTGTGCTGCCTGCTTGCTGAAATGCCATCGGCTCTTGCAGGAACCTCAAGCTCCCAACAGATGTGTCTGTACCCCAAGCCCAAATGGGGAGCTCGGTGTGTCCATCAGGTCCCCCAGCTCCCCATGGCGCACTCAGCGTGACATTTGCACCCAACAGAAGGGTTTTTAACGTGTGAAAGAAACCCTTTTCCCTTTTGCAAAGAACTGGCCTGCGGAAGGGAGAAGGCTGCACCTCCGTTAATAGCGAGGGAAGAGCTGATAATACATTTCCCTCAGAAACAGGAGTGGAACTCAGACCTTTGCATATTGCTGACACCCTGCTCCATCATTAGGAGCACGCGCTTCTTTGTAGGTGCTAAATATAAAAATAATTTACCAGCAATCTCCAAAGCTTTCTGGGAGTTTAATTTTTTTCTTTTTTTTTTTCTTTTGAAGAGAATTTTTTTCTTTTTTAATGTTTCTGCCAAATTACCGCATGTTGACAAGGGGCTGTATCCAGCATTTAGAGTCTTTTTGCTTTCAACTTGTGGGAAGTGGGTAATTGAAGTGGTGTGCACAATAAAAGAGAACATCCATTGGTTCCGTATAAACCTTTTAAAAGCCTCAGAATGAAAAGTAAGGCAGGCTGATATGAATTGCAAAAGGACACAATTAATTTGTACATGAAAGAAGATTTTTAGTATGCCATTAGCCTCTGTAATAGCCAAAACTAAAAAGGCAGTCATGGATAACCTTGCCAATGGTACGATGAACTGCTCGTCAGGAGAAAGTTTTGTATTTTAAGTAAATGCATAATGTTTTTATAAAAAAAAATAAAATATTTTGTTAACTCTTCCTTGCTGCCAACAAAGTCACGTTTGAAAATGTTATTAAAAGGTATGGTCATCCACAGAAGCAAGTGGAAGTGCTCCTGCTGTTTGGAAGATTTTGGAAATTTCAGTCTCATAATTTTTTTCTCCTTGTGCCTTTCCATGTGCCTTATTAATGGAAGCATCAGTTAAAAAAAGCCATGAGGAAGTTATGAATCTCTGTTCTACGTCCCACATCTCTAAGAAGCTGATTTTCCCCATTTTTTTATTAAAAAAAAATAAAAAAAGCCTCATTTATTCCCCTTTCTTCCCTCTAAGTTACTTAATCTTTTTCAGCATATTTTATCTGCATATTATGTAGTATATATTCTATTTTTAGAAAAAGTATGTAAATTCTGTAGAATTTATTAAGTGGTTTTATTTCCAGCTATAGCTAGCCAAGGTCATAAACTGCTCTTGAAGATTCCTGCTAACAATGAAAGTTAAATTACACTACAGGTATTAAAAAGACAAGATTGTGCGACTGATAAATTATTTTCTGCATACCATGATAAAAAAAAGAATCATGGGATTTCAGTAGCCTGATTTAATCCATAACTGTTATTCCTAATCAATCATAGCTTACTTTTATCCATCATTACAAGGGTGCAATAATTATTAGTCCTCTATGAAAGTATCTGACAGCATCAAGTAATTTATAGAATAATATAGCACCCTGATGAAACAACAAGGAGATGGTGCCTTGACAGTGATTGTGAGGAACCATAATTTATGTTAATAACACTTAAAATATCACAGTAGCTGGAAGAGAGACCCCTGAATCTTACAGCAATAATAGGGGCTACAAATTGTATCTCCTGGAAGTAAGGTGGGAGATACTTGCTGGAATGTAGTTCTCAACTATTTCATGCTTTACAATGTTTAGTATGTATTTATTTGGGGAAAAATCATTGTGGTAATTTCTGTGCAATAAACTGTGCTGCGGGTGAATTTTATGAGCCCTTCTCATGTGCATATACAGAAGAGTTTTATCGATTAGCAGTCTGATTTTTTCATCAGTGCTGCTCATTTGTCATTCCATTCCAAATCATTTGGTAGCAGGAGAAGGGGCAGTTTCTCAGGGCCTGGGGCAAGCAGGACACTTCATCTCCAGCCAGAAATCTCCTCTGTGACTCGCAGTGTTCTGGTGGCAGCAGCTCGGCACCTTCTGTGCAAAGTCCTGGTCCATCCCAATCCAGTTCCCTCCTCACTATTTACTCACCTTCACACTCTTCTGTCTAAAGGATTTTATATTCCTTTTGAAATCTGTTTGGTTGTACATGTCCACACAAATGAGAACTTCAAATAAACTTCAAAAGATCCAGTTGGATCTCTTTGAGTTGGGTAGATTTACGATTGCCTGTGCTATCACTTTAGTCTGGTGTATTCTGCTCTATGCTTACATATATTTAGATTAATCATATGAATTACGTTCCAGGTTTTCCCCTCTCTCTTTTCTTCTTTGATGTTGTAAATAGGAAGAAAACAGGACTGATGAGACACTTGCCATCAGCACATGCTGTGTGGCAGAGAATCTGTTTCCCACCATTACATCCAGGTTTTTCTTCTCCTCTGTGATCCTTCTTTGCCATTTCTGACAAATTTCTCCACTCTGCTGTGCTTTATTTCTCTCATTTTTCCTTCCTGCTCTGGATAAATGCTGCCTTCTTCAGCCTCTCATATTTTCTCTGGTTGTGTACTGCTCAAGGCTGTGCTCGGCCCCCGGCAGTCTTTCTTTTATCTCGCTCTTCCCTGTAGTCTGTTCCCATTGTAGCCATGGCATAGCTCTGCCATAAATCCCATTTTCTTCTCCAGCTGTGGAAAATACCCCTCTTGATGAGCCAGCCATTGCAATTAAGGACAATTACAGCCCCGTTTAGGATCCCTCCTGCATGTTGGCTCTCTCTGGTGCTGACCCCAGGGTGGGATGGAATGGCGGGGACGAAGCTCTACAACCTGATCTCAAGTGAAGTTGGCCCTTGTAGGGGCAGGGGTTGGACCTCCTGAGGTCCTTGCAACCTAAATTATCATATGGTTCCAAATATAACCTTTTTTCCCAAAGTATTCTTTAAAGAGATGTATAAGACTCCCTAAGGATGTGTGAAGCTTGTCCGCTTCTTTCCCATCTGGATTCCTGTGCTTCATTTTGTCTCCCGAAGAATCCACACTTGAAAGCACAGCTGGGGTATTAGGCTTCATTCCAGAAGAGTTAAAGAAATATCAAGTTCTAATTACTCTGAAACTTCTTCATTTTTTCTGTTTTAGGTTCTGATAGAATGAATAATGACTGCTTCCATGTAAAAACTGGGAATTAAGTGCAAAATAATGCTAAGAACAAAAGCAATAATAATTCTGATTTTACTGGAATGATTCTTTACAGGCCTCTTAAATTTTCTTGGCTTATTTATTTAGGGGGAAAAAAAGGAAAAAACCAGGTTAGGTGAAGGATTGTACCATTTGCACTATAACTTTTGAGAAGAAACGTGGAAAGGTAGAGTCAGACTCACCCTGGCCATAATTTGGTCAGATTCAGTGAAGCTACACCAGGGGCTAATTTGGCCCGAAAAGCTGGTAATCATGTAGCACAGATGTTACAGTATTTGGAGGCAATGGTCCATAATAGCAGAAGGAAAAATATTCTGCCCCAAAGGACCTATCAAGTGAATGGGATGTTGGAGAGGCTTCTTACACAAACATTGATTCAGTACTGGTTGCAAGATCCAAGTGTGCTCCAGAAAATGAAAGACTTTACTAGATCTTCACATTGTGAATTAAACCCACTGGTCTTTCTTTTAAAGCAACCAGAGAGCATTTTAATATCATCCCCTATCTGTCTATATAGAATTGGCCAGTTCAATATGACATGGCATTTCTATTTCTTTACCAAGAGTTTTAAAAATTTTGAAAGTGTCTTCATGTATAGCTCAAAAACTTGTGATACTTTTGTCTTAATAGAAATGCCTAATGTAAGTCCTTAAAATATTTTCAGATATTTATGGTAAGTAAATGTATATGAACATCCACACGCATTTATGTGTTTTGAAAACCAGTTACATAGTTTATTGTCTGGAGGGCAGAGGTCAGAGACACATTAGAAACAGAACAATTATGGTTTGTGCTCTGTGATTAAGTATCAGAAGCATTAACCAGCCATGGTGTTACAGTCATAATATTAGAATAAAAATGACAGTTACTCTTGTAAAAGGCTAATGAGGTTATATGTGTATAAAGCTCTTCTGTAATTTCAAATCAGATAAAGACCTGCACATACTGATTCATTCCTCCCACTCAAAAAAAAAGAGGAGACTTTCCAAATCTTTCATGTGCCCCAAAACAAGCCCTGAGTCTTTTTTTATAATCCAGATGAACTTGGAATCACTGGTGGCTCCTTTCCAGCAAACCAGATAGTTAAAGGCTGTGGCTCAGTGGCTCTGACCTTTTAGGTTTCCAGGTTGTAAGGGACAAAGACGATGAACCTCAAAACGAGCTTTGGATTCCTTCCTACTTCTTTAAATGACAGTGGGAAGAACTTCCTGTGCAGCTTGAAGCATCCAGTAGAGACCATTTGCTTCTCCTGGTGACTGAATAAAAAGGTGTTCATATCCTGAGAAAATGTCATATGCACTTTCTCCTTTCTTAGCAGTTTGGGTTTTTTCCCCTGGTTTGTTTGTTTTTTCAGCATTGCTCCTGAAAGGTCATGTGAGTCTCAAATTCTGCTGGTTTTGGCAGCAGCTGCAGACAGCTCTGCTCTTGCTGGTTTTCTATGCATGTGTTTTATTTAGATTAAAAGGCAAAGTACATTCATTCAAGGCTTAGGCAGTTTAGCATAATTAATTGTACAATACAAATAATTAAGTTTAAACATTGCTGAATTAAAGTCCTCAGAAAGCACATTTACCGTTTTCATCCTGCCAGACATACACTCTCTGTCTTCTCTGGAGACTCGTTTTTTTCAGCATACTCAGCGCAAAGAAGTGCCAGGGAATGGGAACAGCCCAAAAAACCCCAAACCCAGGTGAGGGCTCTTCGCACTTGTAAGAAGGTGGTTGAGTGCTCTTCCTATAAGACAAGTGATTCCCTTTGCTGTTGGATGGCCAGCGCTTTGAAAAGACTGAAATGATTTGTGTCCTTCTCTGCCCCTTCAATCCTCTCCTGGGCAGGCTGCCCTTGACCTGAATAACCGTGTATATTGTATTGTTGCCTTGTGTTTCACACATCTGTCCTACAGAAAATGGATTGAATGTGTGTGTCAGCCCCATGTGGCCGCCAGACAACTATGATTTCTTCATTACTCTTCCCATGATTGGATGTCGTTTAGTGACTTAAAAATAAAGTCTTCATCAGGTTGGCAATCCCTTGGGCTCACGAGTCTCCCAATACCTCAACCATTTAATCTAATTTATTATGCAGATAGAAATGAAGTGCTGCTGTCAGGTTGCCCTGGGGAGAGGGGGCAAATGAGCTCCTGTGTGCTGGGAGGTCTCAGAGACCAACCCTCTGTCCAGAGGGACCACAGACCATCCTACAAGAGGTTTACCCCTAAACCAGCTCGTTCCTTTCAGCTCGGTGACTATTTTCACCTCCATAATACGGTCGCTGCTAGTTGTGCCTAGCACTGCATATTTCTGCCTTTCTGCTACTCAGTAAAAAGGTGAAGAATGAAAGTATCTGCCAACTAAGGTGTTTTCAAATGTTTTTTTCAAGATAGAGTCCAGCTGACAGATTTTGTATTGACAGCTGGTAAGACGTTCACAGCAATGACACCTGCCCATTAAAAATATCCCTCTTATTTTTCCTCATCCTTGGGGGTTTCAAGACTGCAAATCGTTTTCATGAGAGATGTAACCTTAGATCAAGTTATGTAAAAATACATCACTTCCATCAAGTGAAATAATTTCAGTGTGATACAGGAATATTAAACAACTGTCTTCCCGCATGGTATGCGCAGAAATTTTTGGAGTTTTCCTCTAAGTGTCTTCGATTGTTATTTCGTATTGTGACACCTGTAATTGTATATAGCAATCTAGATTTTAAAATCCTGACAAGGCTGCTCCAGGTTCCACTGCATACATAAATCCATCACAGCGTACGAGATAGATTTTAAATTGATGGTACCACACCAAGCACTGAAATAAAAGCACTAGCAGCACTTATCCTTGTAGACTAATAGCTGCAAATGATTTTATGAATCATTAGTTCAGATCCTACAGTCCTACCCATTTGAAACCATTTCTAGATTAATGCTTTTTTGTCTGTGATACGATATTAATATTCAGCTGAAAAGCATGCAGTTTGTAGCAGTGTGTCACAGCAACATTTTAATGATGGAAGGGAGTTTGTAGTATTGCAATAACTGATTCATTGCTGGGATTTGGATAGCCAGCATTTTTTTCAAGAGACTGTCTCCCGAGAGCTATTGTCCTGTGAGGGGATCCAAATTCTGAGCATGGATTCCCTGCTGTGAGTAGTTATGTTTGGATGATAACTCTATTCTGCTCTCATGGGACCCCACCTGCAGTGCTGCATCCAGCTCTGGGGCCGTCGGTATAAGAAGGATGTGGAGCTGTTGAAGCAAGTGCAGAGGAAGCCGTGAAGATGCTCAGAGGGCTGGAGCCCCTCTGCTCTGGAGACAGGCTGAGGGAGCTGAGGTTGCTCAGCCTGGAGAAGGGCAGGCTCCAGGGAGACCCTAAAGCACCTTTCAGTGCCTAAAGGGGCTCCAGGAGAACTGGAGAGGGACTTGGGATAAGGAATGGAACGGCAGAACAAGGAGGAATGGCTTTAAGCTTAAGGAGGGTAGATTTAGAAAAGATATTAGGAGGAAATCCTTCCCTGTGAGGGTGGGCAGGCCCTGGCACAGGTTGCCAGAGAAGCTGTGGATGCCCCATCCCTGGAAGTGTTCAAGGTCAGGTTGGAAGGGGCTTTGAGCTGCGTGGTCTAGTGGAAGGTGTCCCAACATGGGGTTGGAATGAGATCATCTGTAAGCTGCCTTCCAACTCAAGCCATTCTGTTATTCTCTGATAAAATGGCACAAACCTCCCTCAGATTTTATACCCCACAAAGGCTTCTTTAAATAGCAGTCCCATGGGAACCAGCACAAGGTGTTTCACTGTTAGTTCAGTTATTGCATAGTCTGTTGTCGTTCCTCTTTGTCTTGAACTTTAAGGACAGCTCACAGCAAACCCAGAACCTTCAGAATGGCCTTGTGCCTGTAGCTGATAGGTGGGCACTGGTGGGTTATGGGACATGGTGTGGGGATTGCTGCAGAAAATCCTTGTGTTCTGCTCCTGCACCCTCTCCAAGATGGAACCACTCCCTTCTGACCAGAGCCAGGACTTCCTGTATGTGCCACAGCGAGGAAATGCTGAGAGACGTTTTCTCTTTCATTGGGTAAATCAGGTCATGAATTCTCAGTTTTTGTGGAGGAAGTTTCATAGAGACCTCCGCTCTTCCATCTGCAAAAATGCACCCATTATACAAAGGTGAATATTTTTTGTGTACAGTAACTATGCATTTAATCAGTGTTGTTCAATTCAGTTAGTTTTTTTCCAGTATTTCTCCAAACACCAAGTATTAAATGTCATCAGTGGTTTGCAGCCATTAGCTGTGTAACTCTCATTAACATGAGCTGTATCATTTTGATGAATCCTGATCCTGCTTTAAGAATTTAGCTGCTGTTTTCTACCTATTCATCTCTCAAAATGCAGCAAAATGCGCTTGCTCTGAGTAGGTGTTTTCACAGCTAGTACATAGACATGATCCTGCATGATCGGTGGGGATGTGCTTTAAGGATGTCACATTTTGATGCCAGAAGTTCATTTCCAAGCTCTGGAAAACATGGCTGCGTTTCCTTCCAGGGTGTTAATTGTAGGTAAAGGATGAGAGTTTAGAAAATCAATGTTTATACTTTACTTTTTCCTGCACCTCTTTTCCAATTCTCCTTCCACTTCTCTAAGACTGTCCTGTCCTCAATGAGCAGCTGTGCCCTGGTCATGATGGTTCAGGTCAGAGTTGTGTGAGTTTATTTGCCTCTCATTAGCAGGGACATTTTAACTTAAGGAATGTGGAAAGGCCATGCATCCTACTGCATTTACAAGAATATGAGTGACAGGACAACAGAGAATGGTTTTAAACCGAAAGAGTAGATTTAGATTGGCTATTAAGAAGAAATTCAGTGAGGCCCTGTGTTACAATCCAATTTGAAGTTGTAACGGGGTTCTTTGATTGCTCAGTAGGCGAGATTCAGGCACGCAACTCCTTATCTTGGGTCTCAAACAGCTACTGTCTTTACTGGGGAACAAAAAGAGAAAATGTGGGATAAGAAGGAGAGATGAGGAAAGGGGCAGGCTAAAGCAAGGAAAAGAATTACCACCAGCAGCGGGAGGAACTTTGGGGAGAAAACAGGCAGGCGAGGATGAGGAGAGGCGGGCAGGATGAGGAGTGGGATCAGCAGTCACGCTCAAACCGTGGGTGAGCCCGAGGTGGAATGGCCGGCCCTCAGGCACGGTCTTATATACCCTCTGCTGCGCAACCATTGGTTGGTTTGTCTCCAGGCAGACTCTTCCAGGGCGCAGATTGGCCAGGCCAGCGGTATCCAGGCAGGGAAAAGGGGAACCATTTCCCTGCGCTTTTTGCCGTCAATCACACCCTGAGGGCTCCACAAGATGTCCGCCAGCAGCCCACAAAATGTCTCCTGGCCCCAAAGATGTCTGCCAGCCCGCAAAATGTCTTCTGGCCCCAAAGATGTCTGCCAGCCCACAAAATGTCTCCTGGCCCCAAAGATGTCTCCGAGGCCACAAAATATCTCCCAGGTTGATGAAGACAGCCCTGCAGAGAGCCCAGGTCGGTGTCCGCCATTTTGTTGGGGCTCTGAGGGCGGGTTGTCACTCGTGGAAGCAGAACTTACATTTGGCTTCAACGTAACTCTGCCTTAGGTGTTTAAATTGCCCCATTAATGCTTCTTGCACTTTAGTGACAGCAACTAATTACTGGCCTGGTCAATGTAAAAATATATTAGCGAGGTAGAGCCAGAACAGTCTCTTACAGCCTGGCACAGGTTGCCCACAGAAGCTGGGGCTGCCCCATCCTTGGAAATGTTCAAGGCCAGGTGGGATGGGCTTGGAGCAACCTGATCTAGTGAAAGGTGTTGCTGTCCACATTAGGAGGTTGGAACAAGATGATCTTTAAGGTCCCTCCCAATTCAAACTAGTCTATGACTATATGAGTCTATGCCTATGACTTTCTGTAAGCTTGATAATCACAACAGTTTCAAATACAGCTCTGTAAGAGTAATCTGTAACTACATGGAATGAGAAAAACTAAGTGGCTATTTTAGAGTAAATGAGTCTCAACTCCTACCTTTTGGCTTATTAGGTATTTAATATTTATGAAACTAAAGGTGCAGTACAACTGGGTAAAAAAATAAAACCTGCTATGTCTGCTCCTATTCATGCAGGCAGAACAATGCTTGCGTTTTCCACCTCCCTGTCATCCTCCCCAGAGGATTCGGGCTGACTGCCCTTTGGAGGTGCATCTGCTCTCCATTAAGCCAAGGAGATGGGGCTCCTCATTGTGCATATTTAGAGAGTGATGGTATGATGTCACATCTTTACCATGATGGCAGGAAAAAAAATCTATGAATCTGTTGTTGCTTAATTGGCTTTTTTTATCATGCTGCCGAATCCAGGAGGATCAGAGGTTGGTAATAACAACGTGATACAAGGACCTGGAGTGCTGGAGGGCTGACACTTGAAAGGGATGCACTGTCTGTAATGATAAGGTCTTGGAAAGTGTTGCAGTCTTAATGTTGTTACTGCTGCATTTAGTTTGCTTCTCCTTCTACAGTGGGTAGTAAATGATGTTGAATTTATTTTCTTCTGTATCCCAAATGACAGACCAAAATCTATTTATACCTCATTTGAAGCAAAAGTTAGAACCCTAACTTTTTTTCTCCCCTTTTTCTTCTACTCTATTCTAAATTTCTAGGCTACAGTGCTAAAAATAATAGAACTCTGTGTATTTGCCAGTTGCCTGTAAATAAAACTTGCAGCTGTGCCTACATTTTTCAGTCACAGCGTATAATCTTACCATATACTAATAGGTGCAAAAGTCAGGTTCTGCTATCGAGGTTTAACACTTTTGAGGTAGGTGGATAATTTTATATTTAGATCCTGCCACCAGACACATTATTCAGTGACTGCGCCGCAGTCCTTGAACACACAGGGGCTGACATTGATAGCTGCCGAACGTGCCGCGGAGGGTTCAGCAGAGTTATCTCCATCATTATGTGCCTCCGTGCTTCCCAAATAAGCTGAAGGAATAAAGGAGGGGAGAAATGCAAGAACAAGGTTTCTGGAGGATGGCTGTGTAAACCTGGGAAGACGGATGGGTGTTACATCCAGCACACACGCTCGTGTAGGAGGCTCCTTCAGACCAATGTGACCCACATTCCTGCTGGAGGACAGAACGGCACGAAGTCAATGTCATTCCCTCTCTTCCTAAGCTTTTTTTTTTTTTCCCCTCCATTCAGAGTTAATCATGGAGGGATGTGATGTCAGATCAATTAGAATAATCCATCAATTTCAGCATCAGTACCAGAATTTCCACCAGCTGAGGATCAGTCCTTGAGCCTTTCAGAGGTTGGCAGGGGGTATCACGTACCTGAGTCAGCCTTCTCTGTCTAGTTGCCTTAATCAATTCCTGAACACTGTGCTCAAACATATCATGATATTCATCAATTCCCCTCTCCAAATAAGCAAGAAAAATTCCAGGAAGGTTTTTCTGTCATTACTGATGTTCATAATGTAGTGAGATTGATGGATTGCACTAAAATCCTCACTGTGGCAATGGCCCCTTTTGAGACACGTTGGAAAACAGGTTTAGTGCAGGGGTTTGCAAGAATATTTAAAGATGTTTTGGTGCAACGTGCTGGTTTTAGAAGGGATGAGACAACATTAGAAAGAAGGGTATCTTTGAACAAATGTGTAAATCGTGACATCAAAACCCATAGTGAGCTTGCAAATAATTGCATTTTTGTAAATGTATCCCTTTGTAATTTAATTTTTGAATTTTGTAATAAAAAATGTACTGTGTAGTGGACAGTCTTTGGAAAAGTCTTAGTGGTTGTCTGACACACAAAAGCCTTTAAAAGAGGTACTTAAGGGGCTTGTCAGTAAATTTAAAACATGAGGTTGCTTCAAAGCACTCAGAGTCATCATCCTACATGCACACGTTTTTGTAGAAGAAATATTAGTTTTCATATATAATTTGTATCTATAAATGAGAGGAACAAAGCACAGGATCAGTAAATTATATTTTAGATCATACAGTCTGTTGGTGGCAAATGTAGCATTCACCACTGTTATTTGGCTCTATATATTAATTATCAAGTTTGTGGAAAATGTGCATGTAATGATAACCCAAAAAATCTACAGTTGTTCCACAAATGGCTACTCCAGAACTGTCCAGTTTGCTTTTATTTATCCCTAGAAGCAGGAAAATTTCTTGCACAGTAGAGGAAAACATGTCTTTTCAAAGACAGAAGGTACAGTTACTAAATCCCAGCAAACATGACTTCCAAAACTAACCTGCCACTTTCATCCCAGAAACAGCATTTCACCTTGAAAACTACTTTATGATCTTGAGCATTTGATGCTCAGTCCAGCTGTCTTGTGTGGTCAAGAAGATCAGACTCTCAGGGACTTCCATATAAAGGGTCACACAAGGCTTTCAAGTCTGCTGTAGCCAAATCTGAACTATCACAGCAAATCAGACTCCCAAATCCTCTATCAAAAACTTTAATTTCTGCCTCCAAGATCATCTCTGCTCTATCTTACTTTTTCCAGGAATATATCAAGCTTCCTTTCAAATCAATTTGCCTATAGCACCTTCTTTGGGAGGTCTGCAAATTATCAGAAATCTCCTAAATTCCAGTCTAAATTTATTCATGAACAATTTATAGCCCCTCGGTCTTGTACGAGTATCAGCCTTCAAAGTTAAATAATTCCTCTCCCTCCCTGCTGTTTACTTCCAAATGTACCTATAAAGAGTAATTGTCTCCCCTCTCAGGCTTCATTTTGCTAGGCTAAACAGACCAAGCTCTTTTTAATTTCCTCCTCCTTAATCATCCTACCAGGACTTGGCTATATTTTTGCAAACCAAAGTATGTAGAATGGTTCACAGTTTTCTGCATTGAATCCAGCTAATGCTTCATGGGGCGTCTTGTCTGTGCTTAAAACTTACCTGCATGAGTTGTGTGTTGCCAAATTCTGCAAATAAGAGAATGTACTCACAAGTTAACGTCAAAAAACTTACTTATCAGTCCTTGATTGCAATGCTTGTTACTGCCTAACTGCGTGGGTTGGACTCGAGTCTTTGCATTCAAATATGCAAAAGCTTCTGAGAACCCTGACTTCTCTAACTAGTTTTATTGCTGTCTGTTCAAAAAAGTGGTATTTTCACTGGAGAGATGCAATTTCTATGTTGAATCGTGACTGCTCTAAAGCCATCCTAAGCAGGCTTAGGCTTGCTATAAACAGAATAACAACTCCTGTGCTGTCCTTCTTAATTTCATCAAGTGTGGCATAGGACAAGTTCTTCAGCATGTGCTGAGATCCATAAACTTCCAGTTTCACCTACATGTTGCTCATTTTGCAGCTTATGTTCCCTTGGACACCTCGCCTGGCTCATCATATTAATTTAAATACAATTTTTCACTAATTGGGTGATTAGACAGCATTCACTGTAGTCCTCCTTTTGTCCGCTGGGATTTTCTCCCAGTGCAAGGAAACATCATTTATGTTTTTCCAGATTGCATAAATATTTGTGAATGGGCCTTAAAATCTCAGGTGTCAAGTACAGTGCGTAATATCAGAAATGCAAAACACCAAAAGGCACTCATGAGTCTGCTTCCGTGCCCTCATTTGGTGGTGATTAGCTGACCTGCCAGCCAGCTCTGCAGCCATTCAGTGATCTTACCGTTTTCTACCTGCTTCTGGAAGACCAAGTGGGGAAGAGGTGAGTCTGTCCATCCAGCAGCAGAGTGGGCTCTGTTCCCAGATCTGCCCACCCTCCCTGCCACCACAGCTGCACATTTGGTAAATCACACTTATCTGTGCCTTGGCAGGGGCTGGGGACCTGGGTTATTGAGAATTAGAAAGAGCAGAGGAATGTTCCAGGCAGTCAGTCGGTGGGAGACCTGAGATGATAACTCATGGTCTCTTCACCTGGACCTCGGTGCTCTTTGTGCTGAAGTCAAGCGTGTGGTGGTGAGTGGCTCTCAGAGCAAATATGTATGGGCATTTTCTCAGTTTCTGCAGCAGCATATTGCAGAGGTGCAGAATTCATGACACTCTCCCGAGACACGTGGCAGGCCTCTATATAAGTGTCTGCAGACTCCCAGCCCCGTGCTTTAACCTCTGGCTGTGCATCTTCCCAGGGCTCCGTTCTGGCTGAGAGGAGGGTTTGGAGGAGTGACCTCTGGGGTGAACAGAGAGCATTGGATCCTCCTCTGGGGCAGAGGAGTGTGAAGGACTGCCTGCCCCTATGGACTGGGATGGGGGGATACATCAGAGCATGGGATGGAAGGGAACCTGGCTGTGGACAGCCACAAAGTCACCCCCAGGCTGGTGATAGTGGGTGGCTGAAAGGTACAGATACAGGCTGAGTACAGAAATATGGCATTTTCCTGCTGAATGACTAAGATTCTTCTTTTTTATTTCTCTGTTAGAGATGGGCACTAAGTGAAGCTCTGCTTTGTATTCTTGCTCTTACAGATAGAAAAGATGCTTGAAATTATGTCTGTGTCTTCAAAAGCTAAATGCTGCTTTGCCAGAAATAAACTCTAAGCCCTTAACATTTCATCTTGAACCAATTAATATCAATACAGAACTGGCCCAGTGAGAGGCCAAGGACATGCTGCTCCTGAACTGTCAGCTTCTGGGAGCGGAGACATTCTCAACATCAAGTCAGGGTTCCCTCTGCCTGGCTTGGACGCCACCATTACAAGTAGTAGCCACTTCCATGCCTTCCCCCATCCTCTCTGCTGTGCCCAGAGTCAGTGGAGACTGCTCACTAGTTTCAGTAGGCTTCAGCTCTTGTCCTAAATGATCTGAATGCAGCTAATTGACTGTAATTCATTTCTAGTAGGTGTTACGAAGAAATTGAAACTACCCTTGATTATGAAATCCCACCCTTACTCACAATTCATTAGCTGAATAGAAGGTACAAGGGAAGGTGCTTTCTACAGCGGGATTTCTGTTTTGATAAAGTTAATCATGCAGTATGTGCCTCAGAAATCCCCAAACCAGATATTTAAGAAGTGTGAATTTGATATAGGATGATGTGCTGCTCTTAATGATGTGCCGCTGGAAAGGCTGCTGATATTCTTGGATGCCAGTGTGGTCTTCCTACCTCTCATCAAACCACATGTTGGACTTCCTCAGGGTTTGTGAGAAGTTGCCTGTACAGGGGTACCTGATTTTCCATAAGACACAGAAAACTTGACATTTGAAGACATCAGATGTCATCCCCTTTGCTATATATGCAGGGCAGAGAAACATGCAGGGGATTAGGTGTTGGTTGAGCAAAGGCTGTTACCAAGTTCTGTCCATATCTGAAGGTGCGATATGTAAGAGATGGAAACCACCGTCTTCCAAACTGGCCCTGAAGGCTACTCAACGTGATTCACTTGATGGGTGGTTCTGGTTTTGTGCTGCCTTTGTGACATTTTGATGTGTGCAGGAAAAGAGACTGGCTATTATAGGTAAAGATGATGTAATTTACTTAAAAACATTCAAATATGGATTTCTCCCCCAGGTCATAACTGCAGTCCCTTGCAAAAGGTAAGCTGGAATCAGCTCCCCACAGATGCATGTGGATGACTGCGTGCTTTATACATCTGAAGGCTGCTTTGTGGAGCTGCAATTGCAAAAATTCTACAGAAAAGCATCTATGTGTTAAGTGCCAAAGCCTTCAGGCTGAAAGCAGCCCTTGGAAACACTTTTTTGAAAGCCCATATTGACAGACTGAGTTCTAAGCACAGTTACACTGATTATATGGCACTATAGTCTCCTTTGGACTAAAATACACCGCTATTAGATGGATTTTTAGTCAGGTGTTATGTGAGTCTCAAAGAATGACAACCAATATACTAGAGCAGTTAGTTTTTCTTTTCTATTATTAGTGATAACTTTCTCCTGAATATTGAAAGAAGGGTGCATTTTCCACTGAAAAACTCCTGGATAAAAGACAGCAGATAGCAGGGGCTGGTGTGCCAGGGAAAAGACACACTGACAGCAGAGGAAAATGGGGTCACAAAATACCAACTATTCATCTTCAAGGGGTTCTCCTGCTACCCATGTGCTGCCATTGTCTCCCTTTTGCCACCTCTTATGTCTTCAGTTATGTATCATTGCCCTCAAGGCTCACTTAATTTTTCTTAAAGCAATTCTCCACTTTTGTCTCAGCTGCTCTGTACAGCTCCTGCCACAATTAGAGATTCACACTCGGGTCCTTTCCTCCCACTTGTCTCTGGTGGGGTATTTACAGCATCCTGAATAACAGCCCTGCATTTGCATGCTGTAGGTGCTGACTGTGGCACTGATCATCATCATTTCACTGTCGTGGTGTGCATCTTTAACCTTTTATTTTACCCATCTGTTGTCTCTTCCTCACCTTATGCTTTGGTTACGAAATTGTTGTTGTGGGGATGCTGTGTTTGGGACCACTGTTAGTACAGCACTGAGCCTACCCCAGTCCTAATCCCAAAACAGAGCTTTTAATTGTTGCTGCAGTACAAATAGATTGACACGGTGTTATAAAAATTGCAGCCACCTTTTGTCTCTCTTTCTCTGTGCCAGTGCCCTTCATTTACAGAGAGAAATTCTGTTTATGGGCCCCCAGCTGGAAAAAAAACTCTTCACTGTGAGGGTAATGAGGCACTGACACAGGTTGCCCAGAGAAGCTGGGGATGCCCCATCCTTGGAAATGTTCAAGGCCAGGCTGGACAAGACTTAGAGCAACCTGGTCTAATGAAAGGTGTCACTGCCCACGGTAGGAGGTTGGAATGAGATGATCTTTAAGGTCCATTCCAATCCAAACCATTGCCTGATTCTTTTTATCTCCAGTGCTTCATCCCTGTGGGCTTTTAGCAACTTCTCTCCAATTTAGGTTATTCCTGTAGTTTATTTCTGGTACCCTGCATTGTGCAATGATGTCTCCAAGCCAGGGAGCATGGCTGAGGTGTGGGGTGTTTCCCTCATGGCTCAGGAGGTTGTTTGGGTACTTCTTTGGGATCCTTGTCCTGTCTCTTCCACAACTTTGGCAAGCCCCATGGAGATACCATGGACAGGCAGAGCTGTGATAATGGATAATCCTCATGCCAGCAATCATGGATAAAGGATTCCTTCCCCTTCGTGCATCTATAAGTGCCTAGCAACTGTTTTCCCCTGGGTTTTGGAGCATCCTTTGCAGGCTACCATAATTGAAAAGGTTAGGTGAAATGGCTGGTGAATTTAAAACTGATAGCATTGTCTCCTGTAATTTCTTTGTGCTTGTTAATGAGCCTTCATCTCCTTCTGTTCATATTAGGGAGGTAAAACAGTAGTGGAAGTTGATATACACAGAAAGGCTTTGACAAAAGCCAGTCTTCCATGAAATAGAATCTCAACTTTAAGGAAAAGATGACCCACTAATAAATTACATTCCAAAATGTGTCTTCACATAATGCATGAAATCTGATTTACATAAAAACATGTCTGGGAGCACTTAAGCTCTCATTGTTCTGCAGCAAGCCAGGATCTGTTTCTGAAAGACAAACGAGAAGTGTCCCCACTTGCAATCTTAGTGTAGAAAACTGATCATTTTCCTGTGTCCCCTGCTCTGATGAAATTGTTTTCCAAAGCTGTTGACAGAGCAGTGCAGAGGATGCTTGGGAACACTGGAGTCTTGGAATACTGCATACTTCCCTGCAGTACCATAGGCAGTCCTGTGCACCTTTTGACATGTATGGTCACTGGCAGAGACCACACATGCAGGTTTGAGTCTCTAGAGGAAAGAATGGGAAACTTTTCCCTGGGGGAATATCATAGACAGCAGAAGTAAGTAATAATGCCAGCTAATGCCAGTCATGATTAGGGTTTGTAGGAGAGCACTGTTATGGGATTAATCACGGTTCTCCTCCATCCCGTGAAAGACTCTGCCTGCCTCACACTTGTGTTTTCACTACAAGTGTGCCTGGGGTGGGAGCCCTGCCTCAGGGCTGTGCACACAGGTGAGCCTCAGGGATCTCATCACAACAGTGGGGTTTTACAAAAATGTTGGTCTGGGGGATCTGCAGGCAGTTCTGCTGAAGAGCAGCCTGGTGCACACCAGTATGCATGTGGTGAAAGGTCGTCGTGTCCCACTTTCAGAGCGGCTCTTAGGCTCTCTGTGGAGCAGGATTTTCCCCCACGGACTCTGTTATCTGTAAATGGCACCAATTCTCCCAAATCTCTGCTCCTGGCCAGGTTTCCATCAAGTCTGTATTTGTTGATTAGGCTCTTTCACTAGAAAAGAGCAGTTAGAGAAATACTGTGAACCCATAAGATGTGTGAGTTATGGAAAGATAAAGAAAGCAACAAAAAGAAATTATTTCCTTTATTTTTCTTCATGATTGTGCTTTCTGGAGGTAAAATGCTTTCAGAAAGAGCTGGGAAATTCAGATGAAACGTCAAATGAATTAGTATTCAGGCTTAGTATCCATGATTTCTTAATCCTTCCTTAGCCTAACATCTTCCCAAAACAGCCTTATGAGAAAAGCAGACCAGGAAAAAAAGGAGCATATAGCAGCAACTTACAGGTTTTCTCAAAGGTTAATTAATTGCAATTAACTGTGAAGTACTGCAGCATTGAACAGTAGCTTTGAATTTGATAATGAAAACCTAAAAAAAAGAAAAAAAAAGGAAAAGGGGAAAAAAAAAAGAGAGAGAAACAAGGAAAAACCCATATGGAAAAATCCTGGGATTACGGATGTGGTTTTTTCTTCCCTTCTTGGGAGGTTCAGTTTGCAAACTTAACTCAGACAATTTACAAATATAATTACAGACGAGAATTAATTTAGGGGCTGTGCGGTGTGGTGGAAAGAACAAAATGTTTTCATTAGGAGAGTTGAGACCAGCAATTCTGCAGAGGACATGGCGAGCAAGACTGTACCCATGCACTTCACAAAGAGGGTGACTTTAAATGAGATTGTCCCCTGATTTTGTGTCTTTTCTCTTTAGATTAAAATAGATATTGAATTAGTAGTAGAAAGAATGGAAGGTTCTTTTTTATGCTTTCCGTTACCCTAGAAGAATCTTCCCCAAAAATGAGCTGTCTGGTTTGGGGGGTACCCAGAGAGGTGTGTGTCATGGAGTACAGAAAGAGGACTGGGATAGTCACTGGGAGGGACTGGGACCACTTCTTCCATCTTCCCTTTCCAGTTCAGTGCTTGGAAGAGACTGTTGTTTATCAGCATTAAGGTGGTGCCAAGGAGCTCCAACCAGAACTGTTGTGGGCAAATGTTAGGGGTCAGTTTCTGGCCCAGACCACTCACCAGTGTAGGAGGTACAGAATGGAGCTGGTCAAAGGTTAAGTGATTTCTTCAAGGCCAAAGTCTGTGGCAGAGTTAAAACAAACCCAGAACCCTCTCCTGACACTGGTGTGCCGTTCCCTGCTCTCTCATCTCTCTCTGCCTCTTACCTACCACAATCTGAGTGTCTGAGGTGGTGAGTCACCTGGTAGCTTGAAATTGCGTGGGCAGCACCACGGTGGTGTGACCGCTCCAGGGATGCTGCAGAGCCTGTGGTGAGCAGGCTCTGGCACTGATCAGCTGGAGGAATTCAGGGCAGGGCCTCCCCCCTTACCTTGGCTTGAAACAAGAGCCTCACCATGCAGGAGAATTCATTTCACTTGCTTTCTCCTCTGCTGAAGTAATAGGGTCAAATCAGTGGGGAAAGCAGAAATTACTTTCAAGTCTTCTGACTCCTTGAGAAGGCTGCTGACTGTGTATGATGTGGTTTCAGCTCCCAAACTGATGTGTTTATTTTACAGCTGCACCTCTGAGTGCACAGAGCAGGATTACACAACAACAATAATAACAAAAGTTTACAGAAAGAGATACTTATATATTAAACCTAAAGTTAACAGGGTGCAGATACATGATGATATGTGAGAGGTGACTGGTCGTGTTTGTTCATAACAGACTCATCCTGTCATCATAAACGATCCCTTGAGCCTTCTCGAAGTCTTACTCCAAAATTTATTATACTATTTTGCATCTACAAGGTTAAGAAAATCAGCACCATAGCCAGATGGCTGGGGAATTGTATCATCCTGTTGCTCTCTTCCCTACTGCCAATAAATTTGGTGGCCAAGGCAGGGCACCAGATGCAAGATGCTTCCAACTGGGCCAGCTGTGGGAGCGAGAGCCTGGAGCTCCCCTGGGCTGCTTCTGGTCCCTGGGAACTGCCTTTCTGGTTTGACTGGCTAGTCTCAATAGTATAAGAAGTTGCTGCTATAAGAGAAGGGCACAACAGGGATGGGATCAGAGGAATCAGCACTTTATCCGCCTATTTTAGAGAGAAATATTGCCAGTGCCACGAGGTTGCTAGAAAATGAATTAGCTAAAGAAGAAAAGTCATATTCAATTAAATCATGCCCCTTTTCTCTTCTAGACAATGTGACACTGAGGCTATGCTTCACAGTTTATAGATTTGTATAGAAATTGGTGCTAATAGTTCAATTTTGTGCAATTATTGTGCTAGTAACATTGAAAATGAAGAATCTGGGTAGAGGGAGGAGGAGACAATACTTCTATAAATACTTAATATCCAGAGGAGGCAGATGGGGTAAAATTATATTTAGAGATTAAAGATAAAGCAAAGAACCACTGCAATCTAATTCCAGCTCCTACCCGGAGTTTCTGTCCATCATGAGATGTCACTAAAGCTCACTGGGTCTGGGTTATTTTATTTTTTTTTAAATCTTTTACATGAAGATAATACCTTGCTATCTCACTGGGGCTTTGTGACAATTCATGTCTGTATAACGCTTTGAAGCAGAGCTTGTAAAGTGCTAAGAAGATGAGGTGAGGAGAATCTCTTATCTCAAACATCAAGTTCTTCAGTGATGGGGAAGGAGGCAGTGATCTACTCTCCATAATACTTTTCTTCAGACTAGGTTTGATCAGCCTTAGTGTGATTCAACAAAACCCTGTTCAACTGTGGACAAATGGACATCTCTATTATAAGTGATGAAATGGAAACGTGGATAAAGGCAGAAATCGCCCGACACTGTCTTTGATCATAATCTATCTGTGCCTCAAAGGAGAACATAATACAAACATATTTGCAGAAGTAATCCAAAAATAACTCCTACTCTTGTTCTGCCTGCATAAAACCATCAGGAATGTGCTCAGGCAGTTGTTGTTGTTGTTGTTGTTGTTGTTGTTGTCAGCCTTGCGCGGTGTTGCTGTGCCAGTTAGGAGGCTGCCAAGCAGCTCATGATGGGCATCGTGATCCCTGTTTGCCAAATTTGTAAAGCACTTAAGCATCTTTCGGGAAGGTAATGAAGAGTTATGATAAGATGTCTCTTGGTAATGATAAACACTGCTAGACCATCTCTGGGTTAATTTAGAAAAAAGTAAATAAAGCCGTGTTTGCAGGCAAAAGCTTGTGGTAGAGAAAAACATGGGACAGAGTTGGCTGTGGAGTCAGAAAGTAGCGGGATGGATGTAGGTAAGTTTCAAGCAGCAGCACAGATTCTCATCAAGTCTTCGAGGAAGAACAGGAGGGAGCAATTTTGCATGTGCAAATGCTCTTGTCTGTCAATAACTGTTTTCTGAAGCAGCACAGGGACTCACTGTAACATTCAGAGGTTGTGCTTTGCTCTTTCAGCAATTTGAGCTCTCTGGACATTATGTCAAGGTCACACATCACTGTTACCCCTGACGTCAGTCAAATATGCAGCATCTCGCTCACTCCTCCTCACTCTTTCTGCCTGATACTCCTTTGCATCCCTATGCACAGTCAGCCTTTGCAGCCTCAGTGCCTTTTGCTTGTTTCAAAAAATAAATAAGACTCTGAATTCTTCCGATTTGGAAATCTTTGAGTATTATGCTTTACTTCTGAGAAAGAACTTCCTTTAAGTGAAAAACTGGGGAATACATGCAATTCCTAAACCAGCTGTTTTGTGTTAGTTTTCCTTGTGGATCTGCAGCACCTTGTGAGACGTGAGACTTGAATAATGACTGACCACTGCTACAGTGCCACTTATGTTATCTCTTGGAACCTGTGCCTTCATTAGTTAATAAAAATAAATGAATGAAATCTATTATATCCATTTGCAAGGTGACCTGTAAATTGTGCCATAAATTCTTACCATAAATATCCATGTACTTCAAAGAAAGAATATGCTGATTGGAATATAGTTTTTAGAGTATATGTACTCCCCAAAGGACATATTTCAACCAATTTACATTAATAATTAATCATGACATACTAGTTCTAGAAGGTTAACAAGAACATAGCAAGTATAATACTCCCAGAACTACAAGCTTTGGGTGAACATGGCATGAAGTCTTGGCATCTTTTGCTGCTTTTGTCTGCTGTAGCCACTACTTGGGATGGGGATGAATAATGGACAAGTGTTTGTTCTCTGTGCTTCCCTGCTTTTCCTGCTTTTCTTCCCAAAGACATTTTTCTGTGTCGCTAATGAAGGAATTGTGTAAGTGAACCTCTGCCCTCTATGTATGTATATATATATATATATATATATATATATATATAAATGGGAAATACTAGTCAAGGCATCTTTATTTGAGTTTTTACTTTTAAAGGTTTCATCTACTCTCTTCAGAACAATCCATCTCTGTGAGAGATGGCATTTTTATATGTCCTACCAGCATATATTGCAGGACTGTCCTAATTGCATGTGTCAGCTTTTGCCATGCAGCATGTGAACCCCTCCATGCTCACTCAGTAATCCTTTCAGGATTCTAGCATGCTCCTTGGTATTGATGTATTGTCTTTTCAGTATGCACTTTGGAGATTTCAACATACTAGAAGGTAAAATTGCAGACCGTAGAAGCTCTTAAAAGTCAGATTTTGCCAACCACAGACTTGTCAAAGGCAAGTATAAAGGCTAATGAAGGAAGAGTAATGGTATCTCGAACCTTGCAGTGCTTTATATTAATTGCTTGCAAATGCTGACTGCTGGCAACTCTTCCACAGTCAAAGCATAATGGACTTGAGAGGCCAAGCTTGCATTCCTGCAATGTAGCAGTTTTGTATAATGCAGTCAAAAGAATTGTAGAGGACTTCAAAGTGTCTCTGCCCACCCAGCGTGGTTTGGGAGGTCCTCAGGAGAGCAGCCTTCATCCGAGAGAGGAAGAGCAGGAGAGGAGCTGCCCTTACTCTGTGGCTGTCCTTTGGTGGTCCTGAAAACCAGCATCAGGGTACTGGAGAGAGGAGAGGACTGGCTGTGCTCGAGGGCAAAGGCTTTGTTTGCCTCTGGCCCTCAGCTGGCAGTGGGTGTTTCCAGACCCATGTAAGGACATAACACCACCACAGCAGACACCTGGTGTCGGTCACATCTACCCATGCAGGTGTGGAAAGTGTGAATTCCCATGTTGGCACAGGAGAGGGTGAAAGAGCCTTAAATTCTTGGGAATGTTTTTGTATTTGAAACCTCAAGCTGCCAGAGTTCAGGTGAAGGGAAAAAGGTGCTTTTTGCCAGGCTAATGGACTAAGGGAGGGCAGGTCCAGCTGTTGCGGTACTGGCTTATTATTCTGAGACTTTAAAACTGAGTATTCATGCTTATTTTCGTGTGACAAAATAATTCTAGTGGGTAAAACAAATACAGTCTATGTTTTACATTTTTTGGAAGGTTTAGAGAGTTCATCTTATGAACATTTTTATTCCATTAAAATTAAAGTCTGTGTAACATTTATACAAACATGAGATCATACAAATTACATGTTACCAAATCTAAACCCAAAAAACCAACAAATGCTTTTGATGTAATAGTAATAACAAGGTAATTGCAAGTAAAATTGTATAAATTGTACAAATTGTACACGACCTAGTGTGTCACATACACTGAGATTAGCTCTTACCACTTTTTCAGGTGAACTGTGTAAAGATGCAAGATACAGAAAAAGAAGGTCCAATATTCCAGCCCTTCTTTTGGCTCTTAGAGTCATTTGTCTCAATTTACTAGCGTAGTCATAGATGATACTCACACAAAATACATTAGTTTAAAAACCAGAGCAGATGAATGGAGTTAAAATTCTAGACTTTACTTACTCAAAATGTATGGTATGTCTTTTTTCAGGAGAAAAATAAAGATATATTAAAGACAGGGAAACATTGCTTATGTAGTCTGATAGATGTAAAACCACTGGGAGATGAGGCAGGGAAAGGCATGCCAAACACAGGGATTCTGAGAGCAACAGTTTAGCTTCATTTGCCTCGTTTTTTAAGATAGTTTCCAAGTTTCCTTCATTAGACTGAGGTGGTTTATCTTGCTTTGTACATCATGGTCTATTTTCAGTATTTTTTCTCTTTCCTTTTATCCTGAAATGCATGCTCTCCTACAAACAGCGTGAATGTGCAGAAATGGAAAGGATGACTCTTTATAAGGTGACTCTTTTGCCTTCCTGACTTTTTCCCAGCTCAAAATGTTTTAGTGTTTTGTCTGTAGAGATGTGTTTTCAGGCCTTTCGCATATGAAGCCTCAGGAGTTTTTAAGAGCTGCTAATGGACAAGTTAAAACTAAAACAGCGACCATTAAGACTTTGGGGAGTATTCTGTTTATGAAACATGTTTTCAGCATGGGAATGCTTAGGACATTGCACATGTGAGTGTTCCAAGAAGCTGATACTTACTTGGAACCCTGTGCTGTGAGAATGATAATGAATGTGCAATTGTAGCTTCTAATTAAAAGACTTACACAAAAGTACCAGGAACAGTGAGGTTTTAAGAAACACAATTCCATTTTCCTGCACCTATTGTTAGCAATGGATAATGACATTAAAACCTTGCTTCGCTCTTAGGTGCCAGCTCCCCATAACTGGGTGGGTTAGGTACTAAAATGTCTTGCCGTGGGTTTGGGTGCCAGCTGTGGGAGCTGAGGTGTCACCACTGTGAGTGTTTGGGACATTGACTGTGGTATCCCTGGCACAGCTCTGGGAAAGTTTTGCAGTTTGAGAGGTGACTTGTTCGGCTGAAGCTGATCCCCCTTTGACAAATATCCTGTGCTACCAAATTGCTCTGGAGAATGTGCATGTTCAATAACACTGCACTAAGATTTTGGGAAGATATACAGGCTTGTGCTGCATTGGTCATGGCAGGAACTCTCCATAAACATCACTCCAGTGGCTCTGAGAGGTGTCTGTGTTAATCAGTATGTAATCATTTTTATTAACAAAGCTTGACATAGCAGCAGGCTCAAGATTCCAGGCCAGGTTTCAATCAAAATGTACATCACAGTCATTTTTGTGGCCAGTCTGCACCCTGTGCTGTGACAGAGGAGCTGTCTCTACCTGAGGCATGGAGCATTCATAAAAGACCTTAAAAACATCCTGCAGAACAGGGCAGAGTGAATTGTGGCTCCTGCAGAACTGGCCAAAAGATGGATCAGGAGAGTCTTGTGCTTGTCACCATGGCCTGTGTCCCCAGACCATCACCCGTAAACAAGATGGGCTGGCCCCAGGCTTACATGAAATGTAAGTGTCCCTGTAAAGAACAGAAGCTGAGTACAATAATCCTTTCTTTTTTTAAACCGTGATTTGGGTTTTTTGTTTTCTTAGAAGTTTCTAGATGTATGTAAAGATATTCTTATATACTATTCAGTACGTAAGCTCATACAGAAAATAAAATTTGAAAAGATCTGAACATATCTAGGGTGTTTCATACGTACATGAAACCAAGAGTAAATGTTCCTTCCTGTTGTATTTAGACAGAAACCAGGTAGGTTTCCACACTAGACATCAAAACTTATAACTCTTGCAGAGCAATGGAGATAAACTCATTCAACCCAACTAAAATGTTGTCATTTTCAATAACTTCTCTTATTTTGCATGAAGAAAATTATGTTGAAGTCTCAAAAAATTAAGGGAAATTACAGTTGCATAATGAAGCTAAGCTTTTTATGGCTGGTAATAGAGGAACAAGAATCTAGAGTTTAGTAAATTCATAGTGGTTCGGAAATGTTATGACAGAAAGAGGGCAATGCAGAGACAATAACAGAAGAACTTTCCATCCTATGACTTTATGCTGCCTATGAACAGATTGCAAGTTCTGGCACAATCTGCAGCAGAAAACATATCTATTTTTCATTTTGCAATTATCAGAAAGATCAGAGGCTCCTATTTTTGTAGATTTTGCTGGGAGAATTTGGCTAAGTTGCTCAGAAGCTTATCCCTGAGTGATTTATAAATCACGTGTGTGTACAGACATCTAGTCGTGACAGCCCTTTGTTCAGTGAGCAGCCTCACCCAGATTCACTGTGACAGGAGGACCTTCCCCACCAAGAAGGACAGCAGAGTGTAGCTCAAAGCATTTCCATGGCTCACCCCAAGTTCCTTCACAAGTCCTGGACCCCTCTCTGCCTCTGCCATTGCATTCACCTGCCTCCTACACATGCTGCAGTGCCTAATCCAGTTGCAGACTGAAACACTGTGCAGCAGGAGTTATGCAATCATTTCATCCCTTGTGGCTCAAAATTGGGCTGGAAAACATAAATACAGACAATAATGGTAATGGAGCTTTTCTGAACGACAGGATATACCTAAGTTTGATTCCGGCAAAGGGTCGTGGGCTGTGAGGTGCAATTTGCCACGTTCCTGCGTTTGTTTCAATTTGCTTATGCATAATCTTGTCAAAGTGATTTTTTTTCCCTCTGCAAGGCTGTGTGCGAATGGGAGCTTCAAAGTCAAGCGTACAGAAAGTCAAACATGATTCGGTGTGTTCCATCTGGAAGCAGCAGCTCTTATACACACAAAGGAGAAAATGGAAACAAATGCAAACATCCTTCAGAGACAGCATTTCCTCTACATCAAGATCACTGGCTGTGTGATGCAAGGGGTGATTTCTGAGATGTATTCACAGAGAACAGCGAGAGCTTTGATACCGAATGTACACGGGCTACATGAGTTTAACACTGAAGTGCAAAGGAAGCCATGTACTTGCATTGTTCAGTGGGGTTTTTTTAATAAACTAAGGATTATTGCTAGGTAAAATAGATGCACAGGGAAAAGGTGGCCTGTAATGAATGGAGGAGGCTCTGCTACACCTAACTTAGCAGAGCATATGAAATGCTCTCTGGCTTTCCTCTTGTGGGTGCTCAGCTGCTTAATGTCAGGTATTTCTATACTCACAAAACAAAGCGAGCTCTTCTGTAGTGCCTCTTACCTTGGTGTTTCAGAGACTTGCAGCCTGACAGAAGGTTTCTTATTTCTTACTTTTGTCTAGCCCCTTTCTAGAGCAGTTACAACAACTTGGGCATCTCTCTGAGTTCCTTTGAGTGCCACCAGTCCCCTCTGTGTCTGCTAAATGGGCACCACAGCCATTCCATCCATCAACATCCTTTTTTCTACAAGCTCTATGGAAATCAGACAGCGGCTCTCATATCCTGCCCTTGAGCAGAGAGAACAGTGAAGAACACAGATGGTTTAGTTCTTAACATCTCAAGAACTTTTATTTTATCTTTTCATTTGAGCTAGTAACAGAAAAGACAACCTTTCGCCATGGAAAAGGTTTCCCTAAATAGCTGCACTACAGATAAAGTTCAGGGCAAATAGGAAGAGGAATTCTGTTTCACATCTTTAAGGCCCAGAACTGGGCATGTTTCTGCTGAAGACAATTTCAGTGTTTTTTTTCATATGCTCAGGCCTCCAGATGGATATAAGTCATAGGAACGTGGTGAGGTTTTCCTTTTTCCAAGGCACAGAGCATCTGCAAGCAGCCTCTAGTAGGAAGGTGATATCATCTTCAGCTCCATATCACCCCTCCCCAGACTGAAACACCGAGCTGCAGAGTTGTTGATAAGTAATTTCTCTTTTACTTCTTTCTTTGTGCTGGTTCAAACAGTATTTACTGCTTCTCTAAACCAAGATGCATGTAGGAAAGCTAAACCTCTGCTGTGTTTTCTGCAGAGCATAAAACAATATCTGCAACAACCTCCTTCAGCGTTAACCTGCCTGAAAGCCTGGAAACAAGTCGGCCCCAGGGCTGACAAGGCAATCTCTCTGCATTCCTTCTGCCTGGAAGTTTCTCTGCATCTCTTCCTGCTGACTGATCCGTGGCACAGCTGCTCCCAAGGATTGTTTTTTTCAGGCTATTTTCTTGGCTCATGTCAGCTGGAGGCTTCATAAGAAGCAGGACAGGCCTTGAGGGAGCAAAGACTTGCCCCCAAACAGGCAGGTAACCAGAGTCAGAAAAACAGGGCACAATGACAAGGATGATATTCCTCATCCAAAGTGTTCAGTCTCACTGTGTCTGACAGTCCACCCTGCCCCAAACACAACTCTTTGTGTCCTGGCACACGGGACCCACTCCTGCCCCTGGTACAGCTGAGTGTGGAATTGGTCTCTCTGTTGCCCATCAAAGCTGCGTGATATTCAGGCACATGAGAGAGATAAATAGGAATACTGTTATCAGTCTGAATGCCACACATATGAGGAGACATTTAAGAAATAGATTACTGGTAAGCGGAATGCAGTGCAGCCCTGCAGATGCAGGGAAGAGCTGGTAGTAGCACCAAGCCCAGCTCAGAGCTTGTGACTTGTGAAAAAGTTTTGTCTAATAGAGAAAAAAAGCTGAAGCAATCAGTGCTTCAAAGTGCTGACTGGAAGAATAAACATTAAAGAGATAAAGCAGACCAGAAGGCAAAAGCAATCAGATTTGTAAAAGAGAGCAGATTCTGATTTTATCTTATGGAAATAAATGCAATAAAAGCTTCGTAACTGGAGCTGTATAGAGTTGCAAATTTTTTTATGCAACAGGAGAAAAATTGATGCCAGTGGTTCTTTTAATATTTTATGGAAATACTTCAGCAAATAAATTGAAGTGGTTTTCATTTGCAAACAGACGGTAAATGGGAGAACTGAAGTTTTTTTCTAAATATACTTTTCCTATTAGACGACTTCACCCTATGGTTGAGCAGCTTTTGCAAATAGTTTTTGGATACCATTTAAATATCAAGAGCCAATCCCTGAATGTCCAGCACTGAAAGTGTAAGGGGCTAGAAATGCTCTGTGTTGTTTTATTGCAGCTCTGGACTTTGTAGCCACGAAACTCCATTCCAGGGCTTCACAGGAAGGGACCCTACAGGAAAGATGGAGAGGGACTTTTTACAAGAGCAGGTAGTGAGAGGATGAGGGGGAATGGCCTCAAGCTGAAAGACTGCAGGTTTAGATTAGGTATAAGGAAAAACTTCTTTACTTCAGTGGTGGTGAGGCACTGGAACAGGCTGCCCAGAGAAGTTCTGGCTGCCCCATCCCTGGAAATGTTCAGGGCCAGGCTGGATGGGGCCCTGAGCAACCTGGTCTAGTGCAAGTTGTCCCTGTTCATGACAGAGGTGTTGGAAAGAGGTGATCTTTAAGATCCCTTCCAACCCAGGCCATCCTGTGATTCTGTGAAGAAGGGTGGTGCTGGATGGGTCAGGTACTTTGCATGTTGGTGTTAAGTGTCCTGAGATCATGTTGGCACCCTGGTGATTTCAGAGCTCCTGAGCATGGACCATCAGTCTGACCTGATGGCCAACATTCAGATCTTCTCTAGATGTCTCTAACATAAAGCCTGTAGTAGTGTGAAAGTGATGGTGACACTGCAGCCCATACAGACATATATGGCTTTTCCTTTGAAAAGTAAGGGAACCAGCACAATGTATTGAAGCAGTCATTTCCTTTTATCTGATAGGGGGGAAAAAAATTAACCCAACTAAAAATAGTCAGGGCATTTTGCCCTATGATCTCTTTTCATCCTATGGATCAATATGCCCTGAGCTTGCATCCCATACATAAACAGCTTTCATGGGGGAGATGACCTTGCTATGGAATAGATGGATCTTTAATTAACAGACCCGTGGTACAGTAGTGTGAGTAAGGTGGAGGGTAGTGGAGTTTATAAATAACAATTCAATTACATTCAAACTAAAAAAAATCAGAAAATATTTTTCCGAAACCTCAAGACTTAATGATCAAGGAGACGTCTTAGTGTCATGGGAAAAGCTTGTGGATAGTAGCAGCATTTTACCAAAACTTGGCAATTCTTCTGTTCTGTGACTGTTCAGGAGTTGGAACTTGATGATCTTTGTGAGGATATTCTCTGGTTCTGCAAATATTATGACAGGGTTTTGTTTGTTTGTTTGTTTTTTGGTTTGGTGGGGGTTTTTTTGGGAGGGTAGGGGAGAGGGGAGAGTGGCAGCATAAAAAATGCACCTTCCTTCCTGAATTTACCCTGATAGGTGGGAGCTGGAGGGGCAGGAGGAGCACACAGGGCTTGTGAGGCAAGAAAAAACTTAGAGCTGGCTGTGAAACAAGTAAATACCTTTGCTATTTTAATGCGCAAGGAAGATTTGCACCCTAAAATTTTTATCCCTAAAATTAGTAATAACTGAGGACATCTCTTTCTCTTTGGACAGCTCTGTCATCAGTAAAATGCTGGGCATGGTGTCCTTGATGAGTCATCAGAGGAACACTGAGACTGACCTGCATGATTCTGTACTTTGGCCATTTGGCTCTCTGCTAGGAGAGTTGTATCTGTTTTTAAAATTAAGAATCATTTTATTTATTTTGAGATTTTATTACATGCAGTCTAGGCCCTAAATTAACAGAGAGAAATAGCCATTGCTTTATTTTGTTTACCTCAGGACAGACAGGATCAGTGTGCTTGTGCAAGTGTGGGATACGTACAGGTACCTGAATGTAGAAACCCTTCATGCATTTTTCCTTCCTCTCTGCGAGACTGCACTGCATTAGTGCAGCAAGTCAAAAGCATTTGAAGTGAGGAAAATCTGAGTGTAATAAATACAAAAATGCTGCAGCAGGACATGCTGAGTTCTAAATCACATCTGGAGTATTCCAGGGCTGCTTCATGAGAAAGTACTGCTGGTTGGAAGAGGGTGATGTGCTTCACACACCGGGGCTGCACCAAAGTGTGCTCCGAGAGCCTGCGGTGGTGGTGCTACTCCAGCATTCAGCACTACACAGAATTTTTGTGATTTTCATGCTGTTGGTGAGTCACAAACTCCTTGTGATTCTCAGAGCATGACCCAGCCTGCCTGGGGAGAGGGGGACTGCTCATTAACCCAGGCCATTTGGATGGCCAAGTTCAGTCCAGTCTGACGGGTGTTCTGTCACACTTGCTTAATTTAATCTCTGCCTTAATATAAACTTGCATTAAAACTTCAATTTACAATTTTCATAACAGTTTTACGCAAAGTTCAAGGAAAAGATGTAAAGAATGAGAATTAGGTGCAATCTTTCGTGTCTAGATTCGATTTCTGCCAACAGGAGAGTTGCAAAGGAGGCGAAACATCCGTGGAAGTACAGAATGCAAATTGCTCAGCACGCAGAGAGTCCTGACACAAGCTGGGTGTTAATTTATTTAAAACTCATGATATTGTAATGAATTCAGGGTTTGCTTGGCTTTCAGGGAGAAATATATCAGGTAGCAATAGGATAGAATGTTCAACTGCTTATTCTGGCCCCTGCTATTATAGATAAAGCCCATGATGCTTCCTCCTTCACCCTTTGAAAGCAGTGGCACAGCTCCCGGAGAACGGGATCAAATCCTTGTAAAACTGTGCCCTGGAAGGAAGACAAGAAGGAAAGAAGTCCATTTTGTAGGTGAAGCAGCATCCGTTCACTGTCGGGCAAAACGTGTCTTTTCGATCAGGTAAATTGCAAACTCAGAGGAGGAGAGCCTGAGACATTTAAATTTTATAGCCATTTAAATTATAGATCGAAATCACTTCTGGAATAGAGTGAATTACAATTGCCATGTTCAAACCGACCATTCAAATGGCAGCTGATGGTTAAGTTTTGCGAGATGGTGATCACTGGTAATAGTTGCTAGCAATAATTTTATTTAAATTTCAACAGCGTCCAGAGACTTCAGTCGAGCTCAGAGCCGCTGTGGAAGTGTCTGCACAAACACCTCACAAGAGACCTTCACAGCATTTTAGAGCAGGAGATAAGAATTGTTATTATTCTCATTTCAGAGATTTAGAGAGATGGAGCAATTTGGGAAATGGCTCCCGGGAAGTCAAAGGCAGAGCACTGCACTGCTGTTAGTAAGCAAAGAGGAAATACTCTCGATGCTTTGTTGACTGCATTTGAACTATTCTGCCATTTTAAGTCATGCCTTTTCTACCTTTGCTTTTTGGAAGCATTTGGTGCTACCTTTCAATTAATGAAAAACTGTTTAAGTCCTCTGACAACTTTTTTCTCCCGTTTGCAAAGTTCCATGTATATTAGCCCATAGCCACTGTTCAAAGGCAACCTTCTCTTACTTAAAATGCCTGTATTATGGTTTTTATTCTATCTTTGAGTTCAGTACATAAATACTGATGTTTTCAACCCCAAGTCCACATAAGCAAAACAGGATAATAAGAAATATAATGTTAAATTATACATGGCACAATACTCTGTTAACCACTTTCATGTTCACCAAGTAAAATAGAGGAAGACAATTTGTGTCCAAACAAGGGCAGCATTTTTACATTGTGGAGGTCACTGGAACACGTTGTGCTCATTAGAAACACAACAACCTCAGTGAGAAGCTGAATTCTAGATAAGCACAAGCAAATCTCTAATAGTCTGTGAACGTGTCAGCTGATTTGTAAAATGTAAATATTTTATGAGTAATAGGGTTTTAAAGCTGATTTTGATTAATGAAATGCAATCTACTTATTCCTTCAGCAGTCAGCCTACAAACATCTAACCAACTAATTAGTCTGTTTAGGTAAAGTATTAAATCTGCCTTTTGTTTAAAAATAGGAAAAGAAAAAACAGACCTGCTCTGGAAGGTAAGTGCAGTAAGGAAAAAACTTCACTGGTGTGAATGACCTGATTAGAGACGTACAGTAATTACATAAAACTTTGCGAGGCTTTGTAGTTCTAAACACACGATTTCAGTCTCAAAGGTTAAATTACTGAGTGGAAAAAAATGGGGCCAAACAAAAATGACATCTTTATATTTTGCAGACTTTTGCAGACTAAGACAAAGATGGTTTTGTGAAATTGGGTGAGGTCATGAATCTTACAGTCAGTTTAGAGATCACTGAGGTAGACAAGGTCAGAAAGTCTAAGGAGCCTTTTGTTGTTTAATGTTTTAATTTGCACCCGTGCCCTCAGTGCAATCAGTTATGAGTGTCACGCACTGTAGTGTTTGTCAATTGGATTCCTGTGATCGTGCGCTGGAGAAGACCCTTCCAATCAGGACTTGCTGAAAGCCATTGGCACAGATGTTACCCGCGCAGGACCACTGGTTTTGATGTTCATGATATTCTCAATGGGAAGCATTAAAATGGACTTGGCAGATTTTGTTTGCTCCAGTTTTACCATTCTGACGAGTTCTGTTTTATCTTGGCTATCCCATTAAAACAAGCAGATGAGTGCCAAACATGTTCAGCTTCAGCATAATCCTCTCACAGGGATGCAGGCTGAAAACTGCAGGTGATTAACACCAGTGTCTGAATAAACCACCTACCCTTGGGTTGTGTTGTTTACATACCTTGATCAATGAAAAATAGAAGAAGAAAGGTAATGCTTTCATGCTCTAGCCATGTCCATCAAATATGGCAGCTAGAGAGCAAAGATAATGTAAAAGGCAGCAAGATGATATTTTTGCAGGGTTAAGAAAAGGGAGGGTGGCAAAGACAGTCTGGAGAAGACAAATCTCCTCTCAATCCCAAGAACTCTTTAGTTCTTTGAAACAGTGCACTGGTTGGGCCTGTCCACTGCAGTCCATGGTGGTGCCCTCTGACGCAGAGCTTGTAATGGGGCCTGAGATTAGCTGAGGTCAGACACATGCATGAGATCATTCCTCAACACTCAAACAACATTGGAGCTGCTAAAACACTTCAGAAGGGTTGTATTTCATCTCATACATGTTTGGCCACTGATGATAAGTAATAGTTCTGCTATTTCACAGAACTGTAGGTAAGTTTTTCTGTCCACATGACAGCTCCTCTGGAAAGTTCAGTCCTTCATCAGTGGAAGAGGCTTTGTCTGTTGAGAATTTTCTCTGATCCCTTTTCACATCATCTCAAAAATAATATGTTGTTTTTTTTTTTTAACAGAATATCTATTTTATTTGTCAGTATTTTTTTCAGATATATTTCAGACCTATCTCTTTTCGTCTGCCCTCCTATTTCCCATTAGTTCTCACAATAGCACGCGTTGATTGTTCTGTTCTGGTAGCGCCAAGATCACCCTGGCAGTACATCAACTATTTCCCTTAGGAAATGCATTACTTCTTCCAGGAAAGGAAGAAAATAGGAAGAAAAAATATTATATTTCCATTATATTTCTAAAACAATCTAAATTATCTGCTTCAGTACATGTGTAGACAGTGCAGCAGAACAGAGGCAAACCTGTTTTCTCTTGTTTCAGAGATTTTCCATTATTGCGCATCTTGATCATTTCTTTAAGTGAAGAAACTTCTGCAGAAAATGTCACCCAGAATCCCTCTATTTCTCCATTTTGTGTGATCAGAAAGATTTGGTACATAAACGCCATTTCATCCTGAAACTGTACTAATCCACATATTATTAATTTAAGTGTTTCCTCAATCCTGCTTAGGAGGACTTTGGTGAAAGATCCTCTGGCTGTTATTCAACACGCTTATTCTGCTAATATTTTCATGATTATCCCATTCTCTCTCTTTTGGATGAGAATTAGGATTTAGTCTCCAACTACTCTGGAACCTTCTCACCCTTTCAAATATCCCAGGGGGATCTTTCATAATTCAGTTACTGTTTCCCCGCAGCTCTAGCTGTGAAAGCTCAGGCAAAGCTGCTTAGCAAATAAGTGAGCTCACTTTGGAAAAAAGGGATTGCTGGATTCACCAGGCTTTTATGTTTGACACATCAGTACCACCTGTCGCTTGCTGGGGTCTCCAGTTCCTTCCCTTCCTCGCAGCGTCTGCATCAGCAAAGATGGGTTGTCAACCAAGAAGTGACATGGGCCATGGATCCTGCCCTTTGCTTTCCACCCACGTGTTTGTGAAGTCCTTTAGCGTGTTTCTCTTTTCTCTCCCGTGAGACGCTTTTAGCACTTACCCGGTTTAATACCCTCTGAGCATTCAAAAGGCAGCAGCTTTACATCAGAAAAGGTTTATAACTAAGTACAAGTAGTGAAATGTTGCCATCTTTCCAAATCCTTGGACCAGGACAATGCCTTGGAGCCGTTAGTGGGGATGGAGGTGGGAAAACTGCTGGGTTTATTCCAAGCTTTCTGGCACGATGATATTCTAAAGCCTCTGGCCACTGCCCCAACAACCTACAGTGTTTTGGCACTTGTGTGTTCAGACAGAACAACTGATGCTGCCCACAGAAGCAGAATTAGTGTCTTCCCCTGCAGATACAGAAGTGAAGGAATCCCAAGAACATCCATGGAAACACAGAACCATTAAGGTCCATATGGAAATTGAATCCCAGACAGCGTAACTTCTTGATGGAGATCCCAACTGAAAATTAGGGATAAAAAGCACTATAGGGCCACAGTTCATGCTGGTCCATCACTAAAATTGCTAAAAACACTCATCATCGGGACACATCTATTTTAAAAAATGGACAAATGCTTTCTGCTTCGACACCGTTAGCCCATTTTCAAAAGTCAAAATGGTTGTACATTCTGTTAATGTGTTACTGGAATAAAATCATGCTACACATTTAGGGCTGGATTATGTGGAGTCCAGCCAATACTTGCAGCATTGATTACGAGGACTATGCCTAAGTAGTTCTCTTCCTGATTTATGAGCCAGGCATTATCATTCATTGAGTGACAGAGTAAGCTACTAGATTTGTTAATTGGACAATAAACCATACTTTCATTCTCCTGTTCCAGCATTTTTCATTAAAAAGAGACATATCTAACATTTAGTGAAATGCCTAAATAAATAAATGGATACAGAAGTGTTGAATGTAGACCCTTAGCTTGTTTCGGTGGAAAGGAGAAGTGTACAGTGTATTTATTAATTAGTCCGGCAAAATGTAATTAAAGGCCTGTAAACTCTATGAGGAAGTTAACCAGCCTTGTAATAAATACCAATTTATAGGTGTAGTAGGTCAGCTGGTATTAAGTAAAGAGGTAACCTGCATAGAGACTCATTTTTAGCAAGGAGACAACATAAATAAGTTATCATCATGAAAAATACAGCTGACCTTGCAGATTCAAAGACAGCAGATTGCAATGTTTTCACAGGATCACATAGTTTTTTATCTCCTAGCAACTGTATGTCATTTACATATTTTACCACACTGAACATCTTAAAGAGATTTTCTGATGACTGGTGTTGGAAAAGAGTCATTGTAGTGTAGTGCCTGGAAGACTGTTGTTTTTTATAACTGTGCTTAATGTCTTTATGGGAAGCTCTGAAGTGACAAAAGAGGTTTTGGTATAAGGAATTTGATATTACAAGCACTTTCAGATCTTTTTTTGTGGTGTTTACAAAAACACTGGGATCTGAGTTCAAGAACTGGCGTGTCTACTGCTGACTTCAGTCTGAGAGGCACCAGTATAAGGTAAACAGATATACATATCTGAAGTGTGTGTGTGTATAATATATATAATTATATATGCATTTTCTATATTAAAAAATGTAAGAATTTTCTTCATTAGTTCTCCTCATTAATTATGGCTTCTGCAATAGCAGGGCTTCAATTAGCACATGGGGCTCCCAGCAATGGCAAGGGAAGTAATCCAGGGCTGTGCTCTGGCATGGGTAGTTGTGCTTCTGCCTGAAGGATCAGACATGAACTCAGCTATTTGTGTAGGAAATCTTCCCTTCTTGAACCACTAATGGTAATAGGTGGTGAAATTTCAGAAACCAGGAAAAAAGCCAGGAAAATACTGGATCTAGATGTAGACTTCATCTAAAATATATGAGGAGGACTGAAAGCTTGTTCTTGTATCATCTGTCCAGGCTTCTCTTTTCTGTGGCTGAGAAGCAGAATGACTCCTCTCAGGATCTGGACTGCTATGAAGAAACAAGGGCAGGATAGATCCTCTCTCTGTTGCATATGGGAAATGATTTGAGCTTGTTTGAGCCTCCTCACCTGAGCCCATGAAATCACAAGCACTCAGAGATAAATTTGACATAAGCAGAACTCAAAGGCTAAAAATCTCTTCACTCACAACGAGAAATGTTAGGGAATGTGAAAGCAGATCTTGTGTTTGCAGAAGTTTTTCTGATGACTGAGGGCTGCAACCCTGGATGAAGAGAACAGAAGAGTAAAGACATCTGTAGCAAAGCTGGAATCAGGCCGGCATCACCTGCAGAGAGCTGGGGAAACAACTTGGGATTCAGTTTTGTGGAACAAAACGCAGGCATTTAAATGCTGAGCTCTGGCTTTTCCCTGTGATCCATGCTGGAAAGCTGTGCCATCCTGCTGGAAACTACCCCAGGCTGATCCACTGGCACAGCCTATCCAGCATCCCTTCTTAGGTGCTCTGCAGTTCCAGAGTGAGCCCGAGACGTGAGCATTGCACCTGTCTCTGTCATTAAGGCTTCATTTGTGGTCTCTATAAATCGCTCTTCGGCCCCACCAATTTTCTATCAATGTAATTGATTGTGTGCTCCTTCCTGTCTCCTGGCAATTCCCTGTAATCAATTACGGCACCCCCGTCAGAGCAGTTGCTTTGGGAAATTTGTGAGATGACACAGACCTCATGCAAGCTGTACAAAATTACCAATTATGGAACTACACAATCTTTTCTAGGATGCCATAAAGTGTCGTTATTTACCCTAGAAAGAGAATGCTTAAACAGATCAGTTTCTCATCAAATGCCATTGCTCAGGGATCTGAAAAATACGGAAATGCCTGAGTTTAAATCATCCGTATGCCTGAAACAGCATAAGAAATTAGTTTCTTGAGCTATTTTTATGGTTTTTTTTTTTAGCTTACAGCTAAATCATGTATTATGGTGAATCATTAACTACTGACTTTTATAGCTAATCCTTATATAGCCCATTTTTAGCTTCAAAGATATTTTTGAAATACAGGATTTTATAGACCACAAATATGTATCAGACAATGCAATTACCTGTTTTCAACATGTCTCCAAGTTTAGTCTTTCTCTAGAGGAAATATAGCAAGAGGCTGACCTTTATTTATAGTGTGCTTTGTACTGTTCTTTGATTCCTTCCACGGCCTCACCTTCATGGGGAGTGATTTTCCCATCATTTGGGAGAGATGTACAATTCAATTCCTGCTGTACATAAAATCCCTGCCGATTTGCCACGTGGACCGAAATAGCCTACATCTGCAATACCAAATGCTCTGCCTTCCCTCCCTGTCACCAGAGAGGGGACAAATCAGCTCAAACTGATTCCTGTCAGGGTAAGATTGGAGGGACAAACTTGTTTGCTTGCAACACTTCAATTGAGAACAAGGCAGGCCTTTAAGATCCAATGCAACTTCTGTAATTTCTTTGCACGGAAATGCAGATAATCAAATCTTTCTCTGTCCAGAGACAATGTAATTTTATGCTTTGATTTATCCTGAAGCATTCAATTTATAGCTCTCCCTAACCCCGAAGAGTCTTGTTGGAATTGAATAAAGCAGTGGATAACATCCCAATTAGAGTTTTCTGTGGGGAACTAAAATATATAAAGGAAACTCTGCCAAAGAGATCCTTAGTGAAACCTGGGGCTCGTAGGTGTTGTAGCACATGTAATTCTTAGTGACAGTGACAAAATACAGATAAAACTGAGGATGTAAATAGAAAAGTATGTGTGTTTAACTCTGTATGTGTATGAACTCAAACTATGGAGAGATGTAGGAGCCTCCATCGGGTCCATGTGAAGTCCATGGGATCTCTGCTGCCAGTAGAAAATGCCTGGCACAGCCAAAGGTTGAAGAGAGGATCTTCTGCTGAAATGGATTGTAAAATAAAATAGGAAAGGAGTGTGGCAGAGCAGGAGTGAGATGGGTGGTGCAGCTACCACCTTCATACCTGGAAGTGGGGAACAGGGACAGCTGGGCACAGCCTGGTGTGAGGCTCTCAGGTGACAGATTGCTCTGGGACCTGCCTGAGCTGAAGGAGACACGTCATGCAATAAGAAAAATAATAATGGGATGCTTTGGGGAGAGGGGTTCATCTAAAAGTGGACAATGTCCTGGCCATGCAGAAGGGCAGGGCAGCGATGAAAAAGGGAGTGAAGACTGGCAAGGCCTTTGGTTCTTTGTGAGACAGACATCAGGGGCACAAGGGGATTTTAAAGACTTAATTTTGGCTTGTCACATGTCACACAAGTGTCCAAATCCTGCTTAAAGTTCTCTTTCTAATCTTATCTTTCACACAAGTGAGTAAAAGGACCAATAAAAGTGTGCTGAAAGATATAGCTGTGGTTTTGATTGCTCCCTTCTCAAGAACCTATCAGCACTACTTACAACTCAGTTCATCCTCTTCATTATATTCAGAAATGCTTCACAAAATTTGTTTTCTAAGAAAAGTGAAAAGACCCCATTGCGGTTCAGACAGGTGTACATTTGTATTGAATGGTTTGATTTAGACTGACAATTTGAGATGCTTCAGTTAAACTTCAGCAGTCTGAAGCAAAATTATTTGTTTCCATTTTTTAAGGAAAGGATGACAAAAATCAAACTCTATGGAAGGTGTCTTAGCTCTCAAACTTTACAAGTAGCTTTGCTTTCATGAGTTTGGGGGTTCATGTCTATGGTTTGATCAAAATTAATATAGGTCTGTATGTAGATGATACCTTTGCACCTCCATGCCAGCATCACCATGGGTTCCTTTGTGGTAGTCAGGGAACCAAGGATTTGATCTGTTTCAATCTATCAAAAAATAAGAGAAAGAAAAAATAAGATTAGAAAAAGAGAGAATATTTCACCTGGGATAGCTGCTGGATGTGGCTGGTTTCCTGGAGCTGGAAGCGGGGACAGAGCAGGATTGCTGGAGGGATCTGAGTTGCTGTGGGGTCAGATTTAAACTGTGTCCTCAGCTGGGAGTGGGATGGAGCTCACAGGAGTGGGGTGAGATGCTCTGGGTTCATGTCACCTGTGGTATGTGATGTTACAGAGATTCCATCTCACCCATGTGTTGGTGCCCAGGTCTTGCTGGGCCAGCTTCCAAAAAGATAATAACTGGGCCTAGAAAAGGAAAGGATAAAAACCTGACTCATGTTGAAGCTGAAGTTTTAATCTTCTTGAGGTGGTGGGTATAAAACTAATAAAAAATGCTAGTTTTGAGGTTAAAGACAAGTCTCATCATAAGCACTTGTCCTGCCTCGTAAAGATAAGGCAGGTGATTCATTCTCATACGCAGGTGCACCAGCAAGGCTGGGAGCATTATGCAGTAGATGGTGGGTAATGATGCTTTAAGGGAGCAAATATAACATTTTTGAATTTTGCACAGCTCTCCTTTTTGTTCTTTGTGGACAGGAGAACAATTAGACCTGCAAAGCTCTTGTGATGAGGCTCTGGGATAAAGTGACATATCAAATGCCTTTTCTCACAGCGAGGTTAAAGCCTTGTGGGTAAACTTTTAAATAAACAGAAGATTTATTCACAGTAGTTGGGTGCCTTTCTTCCAAACTGAAGGCATCCTTTTAATAAAAATTATCCAGTTCCTCCTGTCCCCGTGGGCTCTGAGGGTGTGTGTCTGCAGGGGCGAGTGTGGGGAGCGCGTTCCCGCTGCCTTTGGATGCCTCACAAGTCTTTCTGTGTGTGCCTTAATAGCCTTCTGAGGGAACTGAAGTCTCATTTTGTGTGACTCTGAATTTAAATCCAGGTCACAGAGATGTTAAATAGCAAATGACACATTTACTGTGCCACCCAGCTGCCTTCTGTAATGCAGCAGGAATGCTCTCTGAGCAGGGACAGTATGCCAATATTAACTTACATACAGGTTGTTTTGTTGTAGATGCTAATGTTAAAAAAAGGGAAAAAAAAGAAAGGGATGCTGCTCACATTTAAATAGCTACTTATTCCCTTTGCACCTTCTCTCCTGAAGTGCTAATGCACTTTCCTGAGTGAAGAATTCCTAAACCATTAATTCTTTTCGGTTCAGGCTTTTACATTTATATTTATTATACCAAAAGCCCCATTCTGGTTTCCAGGTCACCAGAAATCAAGATGATACTGTCAATATGCTTTTCTAACTCCTGTACTTAGCTAGAAACTCGAATTACCTCTTTGGTTTATGATCCTGTCCGTAATATTCTCCTTTAGTAAAGGCACATACTTTATTTCTCTGGAAGGAAAGCAGTTCTACAGAGGCTGCTGCATTATTGTGGCCTTACTAGCAAATAATGAAGTTGGACACCTGCATTCTGTACAAAAAGGCTTTTATCAGGCAGATGGAGAATGTACTGCAGGGCATCAAAAACGCTCATCACGGGACAGAAAAGATGGGGGTATTGGGGTATTCGCTACACAGATGTCCTTTCTGGAATAGGATTACAAACTACAGACCCAAACAGCAGCTATGTTGACTTTTGACCAATAGATGGAGACAAAAAGGGTTTTTCTTCATTACCCTGGTTTGTTCCTAGTGAAGGCAGTTTACCTGAAGTTGCTTCTCTGCTAGCGAGTTTGTCCAAAGCAGGTGGGTGCATTTATTTTTTTGCTGTTAAATTTGCTTGGTTGGTTGTTTTTTGGTTTTTTTTTCCAATTGACACTATCAGATGAGCAATTTAGCTCTGCTGATTCTTTCTCAGGCACCACGGTTTGTTTTCCCTGAGTTCATGATGCTGTGGAACAGCTTTTGGGGTTCAGTGCTTCATTTCGTTATAACCTCATAACCTTTATAACCACTTTCTGAACTTCAAGTATGGCAATTGCCATATTGCTAAACATCAGGGCATCTACTTTGCAAGCCCCAGAACCTGCAGCAACTCCTCAGGACAGGGGAAACCTTCAGCCCCTGGGTCCTGCAGCTGTCCTCCAGGATACTTTGGAGTACATTCTGGAACTGTCACCCCTCCAGGAGGTGGATAGAAAGCCGGAGTGACTTGGAGCAAACATCTGCTGGAGCAAACAGCACCTGACTGCAGCTTTCATCTTGTTAAGTGTGGCTGATCTACAGCACCACGTATTTTCTAGGAATTTCACAGGTGTTTATTCCTAAATACAGAACAGCTCAGCCACCAAACCCAAGAACCTGCTTTCTTTTATGTCTTCAGGCATTTCCATGGTGGTGTGTTTCTTAGGGGCAGTTGAAAGCACAGATGTGAACCCCTGGCACAGGTTGCCCAGGGTGGAGGGTGGTGGATGCCCCATCCCTGCAGTTAAGGAGGGGTTGGATGGAGCTTTGAGCAACCTGGTCTAGTGAAAGCTCTCCCTGCCCATGTTTTTTTCTCTGCTTATGTGCCATTGGTTTTAATTTAAAAGTCAATCTCATATTGCAACTTACCCACTTCCGAATCTCTCTGCCTTCTAAGACTGATTTACCCCAATATCTAAGTCTGAACTTTCTTTTTCCAGTGACTAGTGGCATGGGTTAACCTCTTTCTTCTTTCATAGGTGTTTTAATTGCCACGTTTCAAGAACGTACATTTATTCTTAAATCCTTATTAAGCACTGACACTGTTGTCTTATAAACCTAATGTAGATAAATGTGTGCTAAGAAGAAAAAAAAACATATAAAGAAACCCAAACCCCAGTACTGTTCTGCCATCTGTTGAGTATGGTTTGCTGTGCTGTAGTGAATTAGTACCTATTTCTGATCCTTGAATCTAAACATAATTCCAGTTTAACTCTGATTTCCTCAAATCACAAACTACTGTGTTTAATTTGTAATTTGCATCTTATGTATTCTGCTCATGGCTGGTGAATATAATTAACATTTTCTTGCAAAAAAACCTGTACCTATAAATATCAAGGCCGTGACACACATTATTAATTAAAAAAAATAAATGATGGGGTTTGTTGGCTTTGCAAATATATAAATAGCTTTCCAAAAATGTGTCATAAATGTTCACCTCCCCTTTCCAGTAAGTACAAATATATTTATTTTATGTTTATTAGGAAGGGGATGTGGGAATACTGCAGTAGTATTTAAGTATTGCAGCAGGATCAAATGAATGAGACCTGGAATCACTGCTCAGTACTAAACTGCCTTTCCCAGGCGCAGTTGGTTGCAGTCCTGTGTGTAAGAAGCTTGCATTAAAATCTAATTTCTAATCTAGGATCAAGACAACCTGACATCTCTGTCTTTTCACTCTGAATTACTTCACCACACAAGCCAGTTGGGATTTCACGCAACCTTCACAGGTTGGCAAATAAACCAACCCACTGCAATAAATTTAAGAAAGTAAAGTCAAAAATAATCTGTGCAGAATGAGTTATAATTTGGCCCCTTGGAGTGATTTTGTGAAACGCCCACTGTGCCTATGGTGCCGGTCAGCTGTGAGTCCTGCTCCTGTTCTTTAGCTGCTCCTGATTTCTTTGGGGATTTTTAGGACCATTTTCTTGCCCTCTTTTTCCAAGACTTAGGTGCCAGGATCTATAGGAATTCCCTGGGCAGCTCATAGGGGAAGTTTGCCTCTTCCTGCTCATTTTTTTCCTAATTAAATAAACACAGGAGTTCTAAACACAGAGACACAATTTTGAACAAGCAAAAAAAGTCCCTTAAACACAACTAGGATTTTAATTCCCCAGTTCCTACTGATCTCAGGCTTCAGTGATGGTGCAGCAGCGTGGGTAGGATGTAAATTTGGGAGAATTTTGAGAAGCATTTTCAAGTGTCTGACTCTTGTTCCTGCAGCTGCATTTTCCTCTTTTCTCCCTAGCGAGGATTTCTGATGGATTTCCTTATTTTCTTGGTTAGATGGCAGATCCTTGAAACTTTCTTTTCTGGCCTGCACAAACAAGGCTTTTCTTCAATATGAAATATTTATAGAATAAAACACTTACAAAGATGTTAAAGGACATAGAGCATTTAGTCCTGGTCCCAACCTTTCCGACTTCATTTAACCCCATAAGGGGGCAATTCTGCTGGGAGTTGCCATAGGGTTGTGAGTCAGAAATAAGGTAATGAGCTTCAAAATTGGTGCTCATAGTTTAGCCCTAAGGGCTAAACCCCTAAATAAGAGCTTTATGTAAAAATAACTGCAGGTAAGCATGACAGGCTTGGCTTGAGCAATGCAAGGGTTTAGCTTGTTTTCTAATGTACCCAGCACCCAATTTTCCATGTGTTATCATGCCAAACTAAATTTGGCCATGAACAAGCCTAGATCAGCTGGGGATTTGATTAGGACAAGAAAATTAATTGTTACTGGGATTTAGAGTTGATTTGAACCCACTAAGGAGAAGGCAGCCCTATATTTCACCTTGATTAAAGGAAAAAAAAAGTCAGGTATTACACAATTACAGCAAAAGTGACATTATGATTTATTGTGTCAAACCTTTTCTTCCTTCTTGCAGCACCACAAAGGTCACTGACAAAACAAGTCTGCTGCATAAGATTGAGAAAGAAACTGGTAGTGTGAATAAAAGCCAGGAATGTCATTTTTAATTTTCAATGTTCCTGCTTTTGTGGCAGGGAGCCAGACCTTAACATTTCACTTGCTCTTAGAAAAATGATGTTCAGTGCTTTTCTCGGAGGAGTCCAGCTGAACTACCTGGAGAGTTGGGGTCAGGATGGAGGTGTAGTTTGGGGGATGTTAGAAAAAATATATGCAAACTTTTTTTTTATGACATAACCTGCTCTGATGGGATTTCTAGTGATTATTTTTTTCAATGCAGTTTTATGGAAAAAGGGAGAAAGGAGTTGTTTAGAAAAACTTGCAGTGGCACATGTTGGCACTGCCCTGCAGTGTCACAGAAGTTGTTACTAGTTCTTCCAACTCTGTGCAATTGGAAACAGGAAGAAAACCAGCCACCTGGGCTAAAATATTTTGTAAATCAATATTATTTATAAATTAAGAGTATAAATTGCAGAGGAAATGAATGGCAAACGTCTAGCAGTCTAAGATATTTGTCCATGTTGAGTTTCTTCTGAACTGAATTGCTCAGTTCTTAAGACTATTAGTAGTGTGATTTTAACATAATCTCAGTGACACAGAATTACAGAAGACTTTTGCTCCTTAAATAAGCAAGTCCCTTTGATTACTTTTGTACATTTTAAATGGTCAATATGATTATCTTCAATGTACAACGCTCTCTTTGGGATGGAAAGCAGCACAATTTTCCTGCCCCTTTTTTCCCAGGCTTCCCAAGTGTTTCATAAAGCAGCATCTTTCTATGTGAGACCCTGGAGCATGGTAAGCACATACACCAAAGATCATGCAGGCTAATAGTGATTTTTCTGCTGACTACAGTGATCTTTGATGTGCTTGGCGAGATTTAACTGAGCCTTCGTGCACTGCTGTCCCTGCAGGTTGGGTTCAGAAGGCGCAATGCAAAGAGACTGAAACAAGTCAAATAAACCGATTGTTCTGGAAAAACAAGCAATCAGCAAAGAGCTAGAAAATCCCATTTTGGCAAGGAAACACTCTAGCTTTGTTCTTTGGTGTTATGATGTTATGAAGAGCCCTCAGCAGAGCTCTAAATTTGTGTTACATGAATGTTTGTCTCCAGACTTCTATGCGTGTAGTGTATAATTTGAAATGCTATCCATGCTCTTTTCTTGCACATTCCATGCACATGCAGTTGCTTTGCCTTTCATGGTCTTTTTATTTATTTATTTTTATGGGTGGTCTCTATTTCATACAGGCTTAGGTGATTCAGATAAATTAAAACAAGCATCTCTACAGACAGAGTTATTTCAGTTTATGTGGCATATTCCACTTTACACAGATTGCCTGTGGTGCACAAATCTGTTACTCCTGGTAACGAATTCCTGTGTCCATGAATTTAATCTGGTTTTTAAAAAATGGATTTAAACCCCGGTAAAAATGATTTATGAGTTTACAAAGTCTTTCCACTAGTTTAGCTAGATTAATTTGAAATCATACTAAGTCAAATAACAACTTGGTGTAGATAAGGCCTTATTTTTTCCCTATCTTTCTCTTTCACATGTCCCTTGTTCTTATAATCTCTTATGACTATGTATATTGCATGACACATTTTGGTATAATTTAAGAAGAACTTTTGAGTTCTTTCCCCTGCAGCTGCAGGAGATGGCCAGGTTTTTGAAAGAAGATAGTTACAGCTCACTGTTGTAAAAATAGTACTTATTATAGTACCTAAGCTCATGGAAAGTAACCACATGCTCAGTCAGCTAAATGGCTAGGAAATGTCTCAGTCTTTGAAACCCAAAACACAGAGATTTAATTTTTGTTCATGTTTAGGTAACTGGCTGAAACCCGACTGACTTCAGTAATACAATATTTGGGAAGGAAAACAGGTTGGCTCCATAATAATATTGCTGCACAACTCCTATGGTCTGTGCATGGAAACTTGATATACAAAGTTCACACTTCTGGGGATATTTGCACACATAGTTTATCTAGCTGGTGCACGTGTGATGGGAAGGATGTGGCTGTGGGGTGGGTAATTATTGAATTCCTCCTACAGTGAAAATAAACAGAGGGATATGAAATCATTGTCAATTGAACCTAGCAAATTTCTAGTTGAACATCTTAAAAAGAGGTAATTTTGGAAAAAAAAGAGTTTACAGAGTGATATCAGTGCTGAATAGAGCTGATTGAACCCACTTCCATCTCATTCCATGTAAACTCTGCTTCTTTGGCCTGGCTTGGCCTTTAATCATGCTGCTTTCCCACCTCTGGAGGACAAGGTGGAGCAGAAAGCCAAGAGTGGCCTCACAGGGTATAAAAAGGGCATGTTTGGATTCAAAAGTGCTGAGAAAAGAGGCTTTCATTTAGCTCAGTAGATGTGCCAAGGACAGGCTTTGCCTCCTGAATCCCACCAGCTGGGTTCTCATTACAGGAGATACCTGGGAGGTGTTTCATGGGTTTGAGATGATGGATACTGTACAGTATGTGGCATGGGGGAGTGAAAGTAGCCAATAGCATGGATTATGTAGGGAGAGTGGGAAAAACTTGTCATGGAAGGCTGAATAGGTGAGATTGGGAATCCTGCCTTACACTGATCGTGTGGTATCAGTGATCAGCATCCCTGGATTGGCGACCTTGTGTTCTTTTCAAGCTTCTAAAACCAGGCTGTGATTCCCCTCACAAAAATGATTACACTAATAGTACCCAGACTCTCCTCCTGGATTCAGACACTATTCAAATAAATACTGAGAAAAAAAGCATTTTTGAAAAAATCAGTGGAAAATGTGACACTTTTCCAGGGAAAAAAACCAAGCGACAAACTTTTCTCAACTTCTTAAGTAGTGCTTCAAGTGCAGGCTGTTTCAGTGAGATTCAATAAGAGACTAACCTGAATGTCAGTCCCTACACACAGCCCATGTGTCTCATCTGCAGTGCCGGCAGAGATTTGATCGATGAAGCCAGTGAGCCCTGAGGAGTGGCTGGGCTCTGGCTCCCCATTGTGTTCCTCTGCAAATTCCTCACCCTCCACACCCTGCATCTCCAGTGGCATTGGATTGCAGGCATCTGGCTCATATACAGCCATATGTATACTGACATGGAAATGGAATGTTCTTGTACCGCGGCTTTCTCGCCATGGCCTCAGCCAACCGTGCTATTTTGGAGCTTATAAACTTTTAACTCCATCTTAATGAAGTTCAACTGGTAGAAAGTCCCATATAAATAATTTAATAATATGTCTGAATGAAATGGCTGCTATCTAACTAGTAGAAATAACAGAAGTGATTAAATTAAATTCAATATACACATTAGCCACTGAACTACAGAGCCATAAAAGAAGGAAGACTGTGGTCTAAAGAGTTGTCTCTTTTCCTCCCACAGCTTTATAATTATATCTTCAGGGAAATGCCACAGCTCAGCATTTAACGATCTGCCATCAGAGACATTTATGGGGAGATTTTCAGGGAAGGAGAGAGCTGATGGTATCTTTTGTACCAAAAAAACAGTCATTGAATAGTCTGGCAATCATCTGCTGAGAGGAGCATTGATCCATATATTTACATATCTTGTGAAGGTAATAATTGTAAGTTTTTCCTCCAAGAAAATCCCCAACAAGGTCATGATTTCCCAGGAAATGTTTGGAATATAGAGCATAAATCTTGGACAATGTCAATCTGTCATTGCCCTACAGCAGATTTTTATGGTTTGAAAGAGCACAGCTGGTCAGTTCAGTAACACTGATTGTTTTCCATGAGGGATGGCTCCGGCAAAACCCAGCCCTTTTCAAACCCCGAAACACTGGGTATGCTGAGAAAAGGGGAGACATTTGCAATGTAGAAAGCAGTGGAATGAAGTATTCATGCAGAATTAACAGATGGCACAGAGTAAACAAATGGAAAAATTAGCAAAATACTTTTCCTAGTACCAGACTGTAAATCAAATTGAAATATCCTGTGTAGCTGGTGCGGATATGAAGATATTACTGTTACTTTGGAGGTGGAAAGTAAGGGTCTGAATGGAGACTAATCTGTTAAAGGCTCAGCATGAGAAGCTTCCAACTTAAATACATATTTCATTTTTTCCAAATGGAGAAGGAAGAGTCCAGGTTATGGCTGTCAAGTGTTTCTTAGACATTTCAAAACTTGGCTTTCAGTCCAGTTCTGGGCCCCCCAGTTTAGGAAGGATTTTGAGGTGCTGGAGCGTGTCCAAAGAAGGGCAATGAGGCTGGTGAATGGTCTGGGGCAGAAGCCCTATGAGGAGCAGCTGAGGGAGCTGAGGGTGTTTAGTCTGGAGAAGAGTAGGCTTGAGGGAGTCCTTATCATTCTCTACAATTACCTGAAAGGAGTTGTAGCCAGGTGAGGGTCGGTCTCTTCTCGCAGGCAACCTGGAGTAGGACAAGAGGGCACAGTCTCAAGCTGTGTCAGGGGAGGTTTAGGTTGGACATTAGGAAGAAGTTCTCTACAGAGAGAGTGATCAGACATTGGAATGGGCTGCCCAGGGAAGAGGTGGATTCACCATCCATGGAGGTGTTTAAGAAGAGCCTGGATGTGGCACTCAGTGCCATGGTCTAGTAGACAAGGTGGTGTTGGGTCATAGATTGGGCTCAGTGATCTCAGAGGTCTTTCCCAATGTAGCTGATTCTGTGATTCTGATTCTGTGATAACAGCTCATCTCTTTGAGCAGACTAGATTGTCCAAACAGATTCTGAGATGCAGGAAAAGATCAAGTACCCTTAAGAAGAAAAAGACAAACTTAAACAGACCTGTGAGTGCATTTATTTGACTCACTGAAATGTTCAATAAGAGTTGAAGAAGTCTCTTTAATTAAGTCACATGCACTCCTAATCTAGTGAGACAGGGATTTCCAAGATTATATTGTCAGATTCCAAGGGAGGTGGTAAAAAACATCCACTCCTTTGTCATTTATAGTGGCCATTTACCATTCACATTTTTCCCAGCATAGGCAGTCACAACTCACAATCATTTCTTCTTGCAGCAAAAATCACAATACTGTGTACTATTACATTTCATCCATTTTTAAGGTGATAGCTTCTACCAACCTCGCTCATGGACTTGAACCTCACGAAATAGTTCAGCTGTTTGAGTGAGAGTGACCATAATATGTTCTTTTGGGCAGCCTCTGCTGCAGCCCATGACCAGGAGAGTCCCTCATCTCTGCTGGGCTTTTGCAAAGCAGAAAGTACCAAAAAAAAAAAAAAAGCTGGTTTAATTTCAAGCTCCATTAGACACAGTGTTTGCCAAATGGAAGACCAAATTTGTTAGAAATCTTGTCCTGAGACCTCTGTGTTGGTATTAAAAATCAGAAAGAGTAGGTAGTAATAACAGAAATTATATAATATATGATCTGAATCACTTCCTTTAAATCACTTGGAGGATTTTCTTTTTTTTTTTCTTGTAGAAATGTAAAGTACTTGCTCTGGGACTATTGATTACAGAACTGTAGTATCACCGTGGGTTTTCCAGTACTAGACTGTTAAGATCAGTGTTTGAAATACATAAAGATAATTAGATCATGTATAAGTATATGTATATGTGTGTGAACACCCATAAATTTTCCTTCATTTTTCTTTATCCTTCTTTTAAGATGCTGAAAATGCATGCATGGCACTGTACGATGTAAACACTGAAATTAGAGGAAGAAAATAGTATAATTAATAAACAGCAAAGCTGATTTTAATCCAATCTATTCTTTTTACCCTGAGTTTTAAGTGGCAATATTTATTCCTCCCTCTGCATAGTGGAGTGCCTGTCTTCATGTAGAGCTTTTGCCCCAGGAAGCTCCATGTTCAAGTCTCATGAGATGCACTGTCGTTCCGATGTTGATGTGTTATTCACCCTGCAAATGTGTTGTCATAGATGCTGGGGGTGATGGGGCAACTGGGAGCTGGGGGCCTGTGGGGTAGGTTGAATAGTGGTTTACGATTTTAAATTTTAATTTAAATTTAAATGGCAAAGTCATACTCAAGTTTTAAGGTCCACTGAAAGTCATCTGCTTGTTTTAAGTCCAGCTCCAGTATTTGTATGGGAAGCTGTGGTCGACCACAGCTGGACATGAGCCAGCATGTGCCCAGGTGGCCAAGAAGGCCAATGGCATCCTGGCCAATGGCATGCTGGCATCCACACTAGCAGTAGCGTGGCCAGCAGGACCAGGGCAGTGACTGTCCCCCTGTACTGGGCACTGGTGAGGTCACACCTCGAATCCTTGGTTCAGTTCTGGGCTTCTCACTGCATTAAAGACATTGAGCGGCTGGAGCGTGTCCAGAGAAGGGCAAAGAGCTGGGGAAGCGTTTGGAGCACCAGTCTGATGAGGAGCAGCTGAGGGAGCTGGGGGAGCTCAGCCTGGAGAAAAGGAGGGCTCCAGAGGGACCTTCTCTAGAGGTTGTAGCCAGGTGGGGTCGGTCTCTGCTCCCAGGTAACAAGTGATAGAATGAGAGGAAATGGCCTCAGGTTGTGCCAGGGGAGGTTCAGGTTGGATATTAGGGAAAATTTCTTCACTGAAATGCTTTCAGGCACTGGAATGGGCATTCCAGGGAAGTGGTGGAGTCATCATCCCTGGGGATATTTGAATGATGTGTAGATGGGAGCATGGTTAAGTGGTGGGCTGGGCAGTGCTGGGGGAATTGTTGGACTCGATGATCTTAGATGGCTTTTCCAACCTAAACAATTCTGTGATTCTGTGTTAAGTAATGAATGTAATAAACATCTCACTGACTCGAATAAGAAGCCGGCCAAGCCTCTGCTCTGATGTGTCAGTTCAATTGATCTAGCTGCTGAAGTGATTGATACAGAGATATTTGAACCCATCCCTGACACTGTTGGCTGTGGCACGTTCCCCAGCACCACTTGAGGGCCTGCCAAGGCTGGGGGTATCTGTCCAGTGTCTGAACTGCACGGCTCTATTCTCCATTTTTAAAATTTTCCCCTCGAGAGCTATTACAGGAATTGCCAGCAGAAGGTAGTGTGAAATATTAAAGCTATCCTTAGATTGGAAAATAGGGACCCTGGAGAGGCAACAGCAATGCAGGAGCTCAAGTTACATCCCTTTGGAGGGACTGAGAGCGGGGCTCAGACTGGGGGTGTTGCCACAGGTAACACAGGTAAGGCAGACAAGACGAGCAGGAGAGTTAAACTGATTCGATGGAACTCATTTAAGTTGGATCCAATTTAAAATGGATATATATTTGTGTGCTTGTTTGTTAGGAAAGATGGAATCAATTCCCAAAGCCACCCATGGGGGCTGTGCCGGCCGCCCACGTGCAGTGTTGATATGCAGTGCCAGCAGCATCCCAGAGTGCTGGAGAGTGAATGTCAGCTCATTTAATCTTTGTCAGCGTGGTCCTCCCTCACTTCATCCTCTGAGAAGAAAGTTTAAGAGGATGCATTTGGAGAAATGTTTCCAAGACTTACTGGAGGAACTGCGCTACTGGGTATCTCCCAGCTTTAGTTTAACCTGTGACTCTCCAGGCAAGTGATTTCAGTCACCTGCAGCACCAGAGCTGGAGCATTTAGTTCTTATTGGAGCTGGTGATACAGGGATTGCTCTGTAACTCAGGAGGGATATAGCTGGGAGCGTGCTGGGCACTGTTTCAAAAGTCAGTTTACCAGGAGGTGGGAAATCCTATAGGGATTGCTGTAGCTGGAGCCGGACCCATCCTTGTGTGTCACTCAAACTTTGTATATATGTTTGTGTTTGCATATGTGTATATATATGTATTTCAGTCTGTCTATCTATCTATCTATCATCTATCTATCTATCTATCTATCTATCTATCTATCTATCTATCTATCTATCTATCTATCTCTCTATCTATCTAATCTATCATGTATATTAAGCTCAGTAAGGAAAGAAATTGATATGGTCTCATATAAAGAACTTTAAATTAAGTGTTTTCCCATCTGAGTTTTCCATAAAACAAGGGATTCTCAGCAGTTCAGTGCCCGAATTCTTTTCCTGGTAGTTTTGAGAGCATGCTGAATACATTGGCGTGTTTGCCTTCGTCAAATCCTTTGGATGCTGCAGGATGACAAGAGACTTTTACAGCCAGGAAAGAGCAGCTCGTATAGGCTTTCCTACAGAAGCCTCATCTCCCATCCCAGTGATTTCTACTTCCCAGGGAGCGGAAGACAGCACACACTGCTCGGCTTTATTGCAAGACACCGCACCAGCTGAAGAAATGGATCCACTCATTCAGGACAAGTAAGCAAATTCAGCTGGCTGATGAAAGGAAGCCTAGACAACAGTGTTCAAACACTCGCTCCCATTTCCTCCCCCCCTCCCCAGATGTCTGGTTTCAGTTTTAAAACATAATAACATTTCATTAAGGAGTCATAGCAACTCCTCACTAATTTGTGAAGAGTACATCGTGAGCTACATTCTGTACTTATCAACATTTGAGCACTTTAGATCTTGTTTCATCTCATTAGTGGATGTTTATGGGACCTGAGGGTTTCAGCGCTCTCTGACTCATTAGTCAGCCTGTGGTGGTGCAGGTTATATACTGCAGGAAATGATTTCCCAGCCTTTAAATGCTTGCACAACCTTCCACAGAAGTTCAGTAAGAAATGTTTTCTCACATTAAACAGTCAGTCAGAAAGGATTGTGCAAAGGTGTGTTGCTTTTCTTTAGAAGACACCACTTAGCAGAACAGTGCATGTATCAAAGTCACACTGTGCTCGGTCGCAGACAGCTGCACCACCACAGAGATGTAATTTCAAAGAGCTGGATATTTAAATTGCTGGTTCTGCAAAATTTAACCACGGGATGGCATTTACAGGAACAGCAAACCAGAAGAATGTTTTCTGTTGGAAATTGTTTGGTGTTAACATCAGAAAGAGTAGGAATTCTCTTTTCCCACTAGTTTACTGGACAAAAGCCTCTTTTCCCCAAATGGTGCTGTTAACTTAGGTTCATGCAGGATTTAATTTGTATGACAATAAATGTTCTATTTCCTCCACTAAATTTATTAAGCAGTGCATCATTTAGTAAACTGTCAGTGGCATCTGTTGGAGAAAGGCAAATAAAATACTGATGCAGAAGGAAGTAGTTTGTCCAGATTACTGATAAGTAGTTTCATGCACTGTGAAAGAATTCCCTGGGTGCATAATGTATTAGGAAATAATGCACCAATCTGCTTTTCGTGGCTTTGTTTCTAATATTGCTTTTCTTCCCCATCCTGATGTACAGTTTTCTCTGAAATATACTAACAAATAGGAAAAACAAATACAAGTGTGAATTAACAGTGTGATGTAAACGACAGAGCAGGAAATGGCATCTTAAATTTGTTTACAATATGCTGCAAGTCAAAGCATAGGAAACTGCTTTATTAATGAGCAGTTGACAGTCATGTTAATTAGGAAATCACAGAAAAAAATGTGCCTCTTGCGTGATAATTGCCTTATTAACACTGCATAGACTGTATCCATTTTTCAAGGATTATTGTGGAAGTCAGAGTCATGTGCTTTTGCAAACATGGTAGGGATTTGCTTCATTATAGGAGGAGCTCTGGCACTGTCACTGGGAGAAGATAACTGGTAGGGTCCTTAAAAATCTCTGTCAGAATGGAAATGTGATGAAGATCAGTATCAGATCTTATCTGAATAAATATTTCTGAATTTTACGCTTGCTACCTGGCAAACTGTGCTTATGGAATAATAACTTTACAAATTGGAAATCTCTGGCCTCATTCATCAAGTGTGCTACACAAACACCACATGAGTTTGCTACCAATCTTTTATGCATGAATTGCTGGGTGCCTTGTAGTTTTGATGGGAAATGGAAAGCTGAGGGCTCGTTGAGGGGACTTGGATTTGAAAGAAAAAAAAAAAGGCAATATTTGATTTCAAAAGCTGAAATACAGCAACACGAATGCTTTTCTTCCATGCCAACAATGAAACTGAACAGTTTGTAGAACAAGCTGTTAAGAAACAGCACATCATCCTCCAAGAGCCTCCTGCTGTTGGAGTTGTCAGAGGACAAAGCAGTGCAGCCCAAAACCCTCTCATGGGAGGCCAAGGCTGCCAGGGACGTGGCAGAGGATGGGCAGCAACTCCAGCATCAGGGCAGCCCCAGCGCGTTCTGCACCTGCAGCTTCCCCTGCACTCATCTGAATCCAAAGTGATTTGTGGGCCCCGGACGTTTTACAGGAGAGTGAGCGCACTGCACTTGGTCCCCATTACACCATTTTTAGCAATTAGTTCAAGATGACACTGGTAGTTGTGGTGTGAGACCCTGCTAATTGAAGCCAGCCCAGCTCAGTACCTGTGTGCCCGCTGGAGTGGCTGTGCTTGAGAACCAGCAGCACTTGAGAACATCTTCAGGCTCTTGTGATTGTTCTGTTTTATCCCTGTTTCTTGATTCATTTCTTCAGCTGTACTAACACAAGGGTAAAAGCTCTGTTCATAGAGCTGTCTGGCAGCACAGCTTTCCAAGACTGGGGTTTTTTTTAATGTTACTTGAAGCAAAGTGTTTCCTTTTCTGCTGTGCAGAACTGGTGCCTCTGAAGCAGAATGGCATCATCCACACACACCTGGGCTCGTGCCATCGCTGGATCATCCTTGTAGAGGTATCCAGGCAGTGGGTGTCAGAAGAGTTTGAGAGATTCATGAGGAACCTTCTCAAATGGAAACTGAAGGGATCCTCTGGTGGGATATAAATGTGATTTTTTTCCATGATCAAGTTGTGAGCTTGATAGGAACAGTTGTAGCTCTGCCTGGAAATGAAGTGTTCTCTTCCCGTGGTGGGGTTTCAGCCTGATGGAGGGTCATAAAGCAAATGAATCAAGGAAATGAGGGAAAAGACCAACATTTTAGGGAAGATTTTGTGGGCCTCTTTATCTTTAGACCTTTGCCCTGGGTTGTCCTGCAGCATTTCCTTCTATAACAGGGCAATTCGGTCACTCTGACTTTACGGCCTGATATAGATCTTGTTTAAGGGATCAGCCCCAAAGAACCAAGAAAAGGTGCTTTTCTTGATGTTTTTAGGAGCAATAAGATCTGCTGCGCAGTCATGGGGGACTTGCAGGGACCGAACATTAGAGTTCTCTCTCAAGCTTATGTATCTCTTCTTGTCAGGTATTTTCAGTAGTTGAGGGCAAGTTAGTAGAGTTACTTCAGCTCTTTGCTCTCTGTAAGTTCTGGAGAACAAGATTGTATCAAGGTCCTGGAATTGCTGCTTTTAAATGCTGTTTTGAAGGTTTTCTTTGGCCAGTACCCTGTGTGGGTGGAGAGTTTAGTCCTGGGCAGCAGTCACTGATTTTTGCTCTGCATGTTGGCAAGTTGTGCCACCTGATGACTCAACAGGGGTTTTCTCTCTTCATCTGCACTGTCTTCCTTCTGTTCTTCATACCTCTCTTCTCCACTGTCCTTTCCCTATATTCCTCCTTTTGCTCTGTCCCCAGTGTGTACCCTCTGGAGTTCAGGACAGGTCTGCAGGACTCTCCAGGGGCCAAGGAGATGTTGTCAAGAAATGTCTCAAGGATCATAAGAGGAATGTGCAGAATGTGCTCCAGATCTGTCTTGCTGGTGGCTTTTGGGAGGACAGGGGATATCCTGTCACCTTGAGATGTCCAGATGGGAGAAACCAATGGGCCATGCTGGTAGTCGGCACTGTCTCTCTTCCACAGAGGATCCGATTGCTGAAGTTCTTCTAGGAAAGGTACATAGCTCCTTCAAAAGTACTAATAAAAATATTTTTGTGGGTAGATTTGCCACAGGTTTCCACACTACAAGCATGACTTCTTATCTAAACATACTTTTGCAAAGTCTGCCTTCTAATGAGGCATTTGTCCTTGGCCATGGTCCACCCAGTGTAGCATCCTGGCTGCAGCCTCGGATTTGATTAAGCAGATTACTTACATCTTCCTTACTCTATAGTGATACATCTGGACACCAGCTCAGCAGACGCTGAAGTGTTTTATTAGAGTCAGGGACACGTAAAAATGTCTTGCTGAACTGCCAGAGACAAAGTTCTTTGGTGAGCCAGAAAATGAAGAAGCAGGAGTTGCTGCAGGTGTCTGATTCACTGTCCCACTGTAAGTCAGGTGAAATGACTGCGGCCACAGAGATGTCACTCTGGGGTGACACGGTGCTGAAACTGGTCCCTCGCCCACCTTGGGCTTGGGAACACTGGCACCGCGTTTTCCAGTTGCTTTATGATTTTACCACGTCGCTGCTGAGCAAGGGAACAAGCACAGATCTCATTTCCTGTTGTTATCAATAATGGTGACAGTTCATAACTCCCCAGTGTGTAGATAATATTCTTGATCATTTTTTACTTTTATATAAATGAACAAAAAGAACTGGCAGTAAGCACGCAGCAGGCAAGAGCATCCCGATGCTCATCATGCGCAAAATTTATACAGTCATTGCAGTAGTAAAACAAGGGAATATTCCAGTTTAAATCCCCTCTTTACTTTGATCTGGATCACCTACATGGCACACAATATTTCTGCTAGCTATGAGGTAGATGTCACCTTTTATAAAGATATGAGGAAAACCAGTAATTGTTCCAGTCAACAATGACATTTGTCATATCCCATTTAGTGAACTCAATCTCTTTACTCGTTCAAAGTGTTGTGTGTGAAATCCTTGATGTCTGACACATTGATTTGTCTGTGTAAAAAGCAGAAATACCTAACACTTGCCACGGAACAAAGTGTCCCAGCAGGTGTCCAAGCCACAGGTCCTTCTGGGCCACGTGGTGAGAGTTTCTTCAGCTGAACCCCAGAGGATGTGTGGAGGGGGACAGGGGAGTCCTCACCCTGCCACATCTATCTCAGGAACTGTGACCTGCTACCAAGTACCCACATCTAAACAAAGCCTTAGAGATTATACCTGCTTCCTTCTGCATCAGCTCCCATATTCCATAATTTATGGAATCCCTTTTTTTATCGAAGGCACTGTCTCTCAGGTTAAAAAAAAAAGAGAAGCTAATAGACAAGTGTTGTGATTTTGATTTAATATTATAACTGACTCAATTGCTGTTTAATATCTCATTTCATGCTGAACAAAGTCCCCAGACTCATATTTTGCTGTTTATCTAAATAGCAAAATACAATTTTCTAGGGTTCAAAGGTCTTGAAAGCAGATCTTAACTGATCTTAAAATGCTCTGCTGTAAAGAAATTGTAGTCTTCCCTGTTCTATTTGATTGCTCTGTTCTGCAGACCAATGTTTCTTCTGCTCAGATAATTTTTTCCCTGTGAATGTTTAATCAGAGGATGTGATTTGACTCCTTTCACCGTTTAGGGCACTAGTACAAGCCATGCTGTGCAATGGACATTTTACATGGTATTCTGCTTTCGCAAAAAGCTAATGAACATGAGCATTTGGGATTCATTGGAAATGGTCTACTTAATGTGGTGCTTCTGTAGCAGACATAGTCCTTTCCAAAAGTTACTGCTTCTCCAGTCCTTGCAGCTATTCCTGTCGGATACACAGGGGACCACTGGCAAGGACATGGAGTACACTGGCTTTTTTTAGTGCCAGAATGACTCTAATCGATCTTATTTATTCGTTGCACTAACATTCAACAGGAAGAAAAGCTCCAAATTCAACTTGTGGCAGCAGCTTCATTAAGACATGAATGAGGAATACAGAGAATTCAGTGCTTGGGACACTTCTTAACAGACTTTTCAGAGTATTTCCATGTCAACAGGAGTCTAACCCTGTTTTTTCTGAAGCCCACAATGACTTTCCTATTAAATGCACTGGCTCAGCATTGGCTGGTAATAAAGAAAGAGGGTGATTGTCCTTCATACTAAACCTTTCAGCCCAGATCATTGTAAAAATGGTGTTAGTGTGATTAAGAAGATCCAGGCCAAGACTATTTAACTGCTTAATCTTAGAAATGAGATAGCACAGATTGCAGCTTCAATGCCCGGGCTGCAAGATCAGCATGAGAGGTGCTTTTAAAAAATATATACGTGAAATTGTCTTGCCTGTCCATGAAAAACACTGGATGAATGTATTCGTTCCACTTCTGCTGTGAAGGCAGCAAAGATACCCCATCCCTGGAAGTGTTCAAGGACAGGTTAGAGGGGACTTGCAGCAACCTGGTCTAGTGGAATGTGTCCCTGGCCATGGCAAGGGGTTTGGAAGGAGTTTGTCCTTGAGGTCCCTTCCAAGCCAAACTGTTCTGTGATTGTGCCATGAGGAGAGACCCAACCATTCTCTGCTGGGAGGTTTTCTGGGTCCCTCTCTAAGGGGATTTGGGGACAGAGGTGTAGGTCAGCAATTACATATGGCTACTGTGCCCTACAAAGGGAGCAGACTGCAGCTGTTCCTCTGCCCCCTTGAACCAAGCATTTGTGAAACCAGCACAGTTTTAGGTTGGAGACTTTGTTCACCCAGTCCCAATTTCCATCCGCTTTAGATACCAGAGCTGTGTGCTGCCAGCTCCCTAATGAATCCCTTGTTCTTTAATGTATCAATCTTGATAATTCCTCTGTGAAGTTAGGGAAAGCACAGAAATTTTAATTGTGGCATTAAAAGCCACCTAGATCCTTGTACTGAAATCCAAAGGTACCTGTGAGATTTCTAAAAAATCTCATATCGGGAAATCTGACAGGGAACTGAATCTGCATCCTTTTCATTACAGGCTGCTGCTGTAATGATTCAAGCATCTCTGCCTCATCAGGGACAGCATATTTACTGTGCTATCCATTAGGGAGACGATTGCTCCTGGAAGATATGCCAAAATACCACTTTTTTTGATGTGCGAATGTTCACAGTCACCTGTATAAATAGCAGGAGGCTGTGAGAGAAAACTGTATTGAAGCTTTTTGCCTTTGCTTCTGGGATTTAGTTTATTTGCCTTTCATGATCAGTGAGAATTTTGTAGAGCTGCTTCCCCAGAACAATGCCTGTGAGGAGCAGGGGGGCAGTGGGCGAGCGCCACGGTCCTGGGGGGCCGAGCTGTCAATGAGAGCTGAGATCTGTCTGCAACTCTGAGCTTAATTTAAGAAATATTCGGTGCCTGCATCAGGTTTTATTTCCAGAGCCATAGTTTGAGGCAGAGGAGGGGCAGGGATGTGAGAGGAGTTATCAGTTATTGTTGCCCTGTACACTGCTGCACCAGAGCAGCAATAGATGCCAATAGATTTCCGGTGGATAATTCAATGGCAACTTTCTTCTGAGCGCTGCAGCGTGGGAGCCTTTGAAAGAAAGAGGTTAAGAGACAAGTAAGTAGGACTGGAGTGCTATTATTACAGCTATTTTTCTTTACTTCTAATACATGTCATCCTATTTTATTAGGAGCTGAGTGTTGGACCAGAAAAACTGATGCCACAGTGTATAAATGATACCTAGGCAAGGAAGGATCATTGATAAGTGGTCTGTAGGATAGTGACCTTTCAGAAAAATTGAATAAAAATATACATGCCCTGAGACTTGCAGAACTAAAAGATCACCTGCATCCTCTCATTGTGCACAGGGAGCACGAGTACCTTTATCACTGACATGGAAAGCAAAGCCACCACAATCCCCACTGTAACCTCCCAGCCACAGGAAGGAATACAACAGGCATTGTGCTTCACTAAAATCACAGCTCTCTTCACACCAGGGAGCTGCAAAGAGAGCTGAGAATACCAGAGATGTCAAATTTGAGTGAGTGCTCCCCATATCCCACTTGTACGACTGTTACGCTCTCCATACGCTATTCAAGTATCAATTAATTAATGTTTGCTGTTGTGTGTGATTTAACCATATATTAGGGCTTCTTTGTTCACTTAGCAGCAACAACATGTCACTGCAAGATCTACTGAGAGACTGAGGAGGAAAGTCAATTTTTTCTAAGTGCAGCCTTGTGAGCTTCCAGTGATTTCCTATAAATTTGGACTGGACCTCTCCCAAATTCATACCCTCATCTTTCCAAGTTCTCCAGACCCACAGGCACCTAACCTTCCTGCTTCACATGGAAAGTCACAGTAGTTGTCTTAAACATTAATTTTTCATAGGCTAGACTTTGTAAATACCTTGTTTTCTCTACTGAGGGGTTTATACACCTTAGATGTGAAACCCACCTGCTTTCCTCTTCATCTCCAGACACAAAGTTTGTGCATCCTGCTCTGCAGAGGCTGTTACTCTCAGTGTTCCAGGTCTCTCCACAAGGAGTTTTTGCCTGACATCTCTTTTTGTGAACTTTTGCTTGGCTACAACAAAGAAGTCTGGGAAAAGACTCAAGGTCATCTAGTCTCAGCTTGCTACATCCCAGGTTTCTGGTACCTTATGTAAGAATTCTTTTTAGACTAGAATTTCAGCAGTGGAAGTGCCCTAGACCAGCTGAGTATAGCTTGGAGAGAGGAGGTTTTGGTCATACTCATCCCATTCTCTGATGGAACCCAAACATGTATCTGCAGAGAGAAAACACGGGCAAGAAGGCTGGGCACGAGTACAAGAAAGCTTCTAAAACTTCTGCGTGTGGACACTGTGTGAGCAGAGTATACACTCACACTTACCTGCATCTATATACACTTGGATAAGCTTTCCATTAAGGAATGCATCTGGGGAGATTGGTCAAATATGGCTCTTTAAACCCTCCATCTGATGGTGAGTGGTTGCTTTCAGCCAGTGTGTGGGCACTGGGACACCTGCACACTCATTCCCAGCAGGCTTGGAGGAGCCCTGGGCTGCCTGAATGCTGGGCTGGGGCTCCCTGAGGCACAGGAGGTGGCTGCTGGTGGAGAAAGTAATTCACACAGGGAACAGCATTCCTCGAGAGACAGAAATTTAAAAAATAATAAATAAAAGTAATAATTGAAGCTCTCTAAATTGCCCAAACATGGATTTTTTTTATTCTAATGCTGAGTATCATCAGGGAGTGCTGCACGCTGCCAGGTAACTTGGAGTTGCCTCATTTCCTCTTGATGTTTTTTTCAATTATTTTTTACATATATTATCCTGGTTTGGATATTGAGAAACTGGGAGTGAGGAGGGAAGGCAGCAGGCGCAGTGTCACTTGTGAATTTGGCTGTGGTCTGGGCTTTGTGTTATGCTGATAAAAAAATGAAGCAACTGAAGTGTTAAAAGATGGATTTTCTTTTAAATGAATTAGGTTGGACTTCGTGTGGTGTTCCACATCCCAGAGCTGTCAGTCTTTCTTTTGGGAACCTGGGGGCTGTCGGTCACATGGAAGTGAAGGCCATACATATAAGGGTGGCGGAATTTTTCTTTTTGACCTTCAGCAATCAGCCTTAGAGTAAAACAGAACAAAACTGCTGAGCTCTTGGGGGTGACCAAGGTCTCTGCTGGGATCTCTCAAAAAGGGACCAGAACCCTATTTTAGGGAGCTGTCTTTCTGTAAGAAGGGGCAAAAGCCAGCAAGAAAACTGGGAGGTTGAGGGGAGCAGATAAGAGGTAGGAAATGAAAGGAGAGCCAAGAGGATTGTTGTCAGGTGAGGGTTGACTCAGCTTGCTGTGATTTTTGGCTGAGGAACAGCTAGAGATGGCATTAGAAATCTGACCTGATGCTTTGGCCTGCTGTGTGTTGGCTATTTTGTCATTTTCTTGGGAAAAAACACTCCTTCCAGATTGCTAGTGAAGAAAAAAAAAAAAAAAGTTTTTTCTACACAAACCCTCCCTTACCAGGATGTTGGGTTCATGAAAATTACCTGGCAGCAAAGGTCTGGGGTAATGACATTTTGTAAGGCATTGACTCTTTAATAAAGTGGAATTCAAATCTGATTAAAGGAGTCGTCACTTAAAGAAGCAGCAGCAGAAGTTACTGACACCTACACATGTGGTCCTGAGCAGCTGCTTTGCTCCAGGTGTGAATGCAGCTGTTCCAGACGCGTGGTAAAAAGGAGAGAGAGAGAAATGGCAAAGCCCAGCTGATTCCCTGGACACTGCGGGGATTCCTGGGAACACGGAGGTTACTCAAATGTCCAAAGTCTGCTGGTGCAGGGGAGACTGCATGGCTGTGGTCACTGTTGCCCCAGGGCAGTACAGGCTCTGACCCTTGACGTTCTCACTTTCCCCCCTGAGTAAGCCACACAAAAATGGGGCCTGTTAATTTACTTCAGAGGTTGTGGTGTAAAAGAAAGGGAGAAACCCAAGCCTTTAGGGCAGGTTTTTTAATCTTCAGGTTCAATTTAGATTGTTGCTTAAAGTATGCACTGTAATAGTGTTACAGGAGTAATTAGCAAATTAATAGCTCACCACGTTGTGCAGAAATGGCAGCCCCTACAAATGTCATTGCTATTTCTTTACAAGCTTAACTTTTCATTTTTGGACCAATAATTTTGTCTCCTCTGAGAAAGGGCTGAAGTATTTATAAGAAGGCTGAAATTCCAGTGTTTTAAAGCCAGCTTAATTGACATTGACACAGTCCGTGTGCAGAAATATGTTTTTTTTTGCAAAGGTGATATTCTTAGCTGGAGGCAGGGGAGAGGTTTGTGTCCTATCCTCTACTGCCACAGCTCCAGGTGAAACAGAAGATCCTGGAGGCTTGGATTCTTCAGCCCTCCTTGGGATCTGGCACCTGGTGGAGAGACCTTGTGGCCGTCTGGGGCCGCACCAAGAGCAGCAGCGTGCAGCCTTTGTTCAGGGCTCCCAAAGCAGTGAGAGTGTGGGTCATATCCCCAGTTCCTGTAGAAATGCACTTTAACTCCATTGCCAAACTCATCCTGGGATCTGGTAACTCAGCAAGGAATGCAGCTGTGACAGAGTGCACAGCATTACAAAAGAAACCCAACCCAAATGAATAATAAAAATACTGCATTGTATTGCATTCTGCCTACCAGAAAAAATGCAAAATAAGGCATGATTTTCCATTCTGGTACCTGCCATTTAAAATTAGTTACCCCCCAGTTAGCGCTCGGTTTTTGTTTGACTGGATAATTAGATGGCGATTTCGTCTTGTTAGAGTAAGTACAACAAATTGATCACATTATTTTCAAAATGCTTTGCTTTCTTAAAAGTAATTGAAAAACTGGGACCAGAAAACTACCATCAATACCCATATTTATCTAATTTAAAGTTTTATAGAAACTTTTTTAGGAGGGAAAATATATATTAAGGTGACTTTTTGATGTTGATAAAAGTAAAACTGGAGTGGGTTTGTGAGTGTGATTTTTTTAAGCTAAACCTCTTTATTATACACTCTCCTGTAAGAAGTGTTTGAAGGTTACTGTGAGATAAACACGACTGGTTGGTAACTCTTTTTTCAGTTGTTTTATCCTAATTAAAATCCAGAATGTTGTTTACTGCACAATATTTATTTAATTGAGGTTTGCAAACCCCAAGTAACAATTTACTTTTATTGTTTCAGCAGTTCAGCTTAGTTTGATTTTGATCACAGAAGAGCTACCAAGTAAACAGTTCATCTGCATACCAGAGATTATTTTATTTTTCCTGGTGGGAATTTTTCCTTGCAGATTAACTCTTTCAGCAGCGACTTTGACATTATTGTAATTACACCTCATATATAACCTATCACATCAGTAGGAGGAAGAAATTAAGAGAAACAGCCATTAATTTTGTTCATTCAAATTGTGTTTGCTCGCGAGAAGACAGGCAATTATTTTTTCTTACAAAAGCCATAATGAGAAATTTTCTGTGCTGATTGTTCGGATCAAGCAAAGGGCAATGTGCATTTGATTAAAGTCCACCGAAAGTCTTGAGCCCAGGAGTATTGACTGGGAAAACAAACTTGATTTCTAAATCCCAGAATGGTTAGGCAGATCCTGGGCATTAGACAGCTGGGAATTTTTTATTAAGAAGAAAAAAAAAAATAGGGTTAGACAGGCTGGAAAGGTTAAAGCTAAGTGAGGGGGAAAAAAAGCCCCAAACCCCAGCAGATCTATTGTGAGGACTTCATACCCTGAAAAGTTGCTAAGACCCAGATAAAATCTTTCCTTGCCTAGAGTAAATGCCACTTTGTTTTCTAGGTTCATTTGCTATTCCCTTTTTAGAGATTATTTCCCTCCTGCATTGTTAGTACTTCTGTTTCCCCACACGCAGCACCAGGAAAATAACAAGCAATATGAAATTTGTAAAAATATCAGTCAGGCTGATGCCCCTTACTTGATTATATCTATAATCTCCCTGGGTAGACATGCCATTTCACAGAATCCGATCAATAAGGCGGCAGCAGCAGTCTGTGAGCTCCAGCAGAGTGTTAATAAATCCCACTTTTCCGGTGAGCTATATATGAACTCTCGTTGAAGTCACTTGGAGTTTGGTGAGCTGATCAATGGCAGGGCTGGACTCAAAAGCCTAATGAAGAGGGAGAAAAATTATTCCTCTGCTACAAGTAACATTGCCACGAGGAATATGAGAAACTTTATACTCGCATTGTATGACTTCCTGCACAAAGGAAAGCGTTTAAGTGTCATCCTCCAAGATTTGCTGGTGCTGCAGACTGTGAGAGAGTTAGAGAGAAAAAGTTGAGGTGGCATACGTCAATCCCAGATATTCACTGCCATTTACACAGGCAAAGCAGAGGGGGAAATATCTCAGATCACAGTGCTCTCCGAGGAGCTGCTCATCCCTGACTTATCCGCCAGCAGCGCCTGCAGCTCTGAGAAATTGCAGCTGCACAATCAGTGGAAAGGAGCAGGGAGCAATTTTACATGTTCTCAAGTGGCTTTTTCCATGAAGAAGTATGCACTGATGTGGAGGGGAAGGGTGAGTAAAAAAAGGACATCTCTTCAACCCTCGTGCTGTCTCACAGTGCTGCAGTTGTGCCCTGGCCTGGTGTTCCCTCCCTGCTCATCAAAGAGACCTGGAACAGAATCTCAAGAGAGAAATTGGTACAACTCTACCAGTGGGATCGGAAGCACCATTAGCCATCCCAGTATCCTTCTGTCTCATTTATTTTGCTATCTTTACTTTGTCTTATTTACCCCAATTAAACATATGAAGATTAACCAATGTCCTGGTAAAACCAGCATTGAAAATCACAGCAAGTGTGCTGTATGTGTTTCCTGAAGGGAAAACCCCCCAGAACTCTGCTAACAAGCTGAAGGAAGAGACGGAGTCCCACTAAGATTGCTCTTCCTTGAGTTAGAAACTTTCTTACCCAATTTAGACTTTTTGGTTTAAAAGAGCTTGACATCACCATTCAGTACAGGAAAACAAGAAGAGGTTCAGTAGAAAAAGCAGCTACCGTAGCATTTACTTTAGCAGAGAGTACTTTTCTTTTGCGGTTGTTGCAAAGGTTCAGAATTCACCTACTGCGTTTGAAAAGGAGTGATGGAAATGCTTCCTCTGGTTGGAGAAGGGCTCAGCTGAGGGTGCCTGCTTGATGGTGAGAGTTACACCCCAGGATGCATCTTTTTTTCTGGCTGGTCTGTATCCTGGTGCAAAAGTATATTCTTTTCAACTTGACCTGTCTGTGACCATGTTATTTTGCTTGTGCTTAAAGTGTATTTTTTAGCTGATGCTCTGTGTAGTGAAAACCAGTTTTATATTTGTGAAGCCAGATGGATTCTTCTGGTACTTCCAGCTGCTTCAGCATGATTTCGTGTCCGTGAAAGGAAGTTTTGGGAATATAAATTAAAAAATTGAAAATGTCCGGTTTTCTTAAAATGTCTCTGGCTTGATAACCCAAAAAGAGGAAGGACAAATAGTGCCATAACTAGTTGTGATTTTAACAGAAAAGATGAGAATATGTATGTGTGATTGCAACATCTCTAATTTCTGTCTTGTGCATTTCCTCACTAGTATTCATTGCTCTATAGTCTTTTTTCCAGGGATTTTTTTTTTTTCAGAGGAATTTTGTAGATTGATATTTGAAACACAACCAGCTTTCCTCAGGTGCATTGTCAGGATAATGTAGGATGTTTTTCCTCAGGTTAGGTGTCTGCTCCCATGCCCAGTGAAGTCAAAGAAAGAACTTCCACTGATCTGACAGAGTTTATTATGAAGATGAGATTATTATCAGGAGGAAGATGAGTAAATTAGTAATTATTTATGCATAAACATGGTTATAAATGAAAATTCATGTCCTAATGATATTCTGTTCATATTCTGGGATATTAATTTTAAGTTCACTGCTTTGGTGATTAATCTTGCCTTAAACAAATCTGCCAGAATATGAAACCCAGGGAACACAAAAGAATTTAATGATCTGGGTATTTATAAAATGGTTCCTCTTCTGGCTAGGCTTGTTTTACTTCTCAGGTTTTGTTTTGCCTTGTTTATACACTTGCTGGTTGGTTCCTAAGTGAAGGCAATGGGAGTTTCTCTATTAACTCCACTGAACTATGAAACAGGCACTGCATGTCACTGCATACATCAACCCATCAGTTTAGGCTTAGTGTCTTTATTTTTTCGAATGAAACAAAATAATAACTTTGCGGGGCCGCTGATCACCTTGTTATTTTCCATAAATCTATATTAATGTCACACACAAGAACTGCCTCTCAGCCAGAGAAGAGATTCAATTAAAAGGCTGCCACAACAAATGTGCCCTGACTCCCAAGATCAGACACGTTTGGTTCCAGCAAAATTCAGGAGCAACTTTCTAGGTGAAGTCCCTCTGCTTGAAATGTCCCAACACCACTTTTACAGAGTTTGCTTGAGCAATCAACAGCTGAAGTGTCTTTTTACTGCCCTGCTTAATCATAACTTGCTTATTCTTTATCTAGACAGAGAAAATGCCATCAGAGAATAGAGGTTTTTCACTACAGGTGATGATGGAGCTTTCATTTTGCCAATTTTTTACAAAAGGTATCTAAATGTGTTACCTCTTATTTAGTGTATAAGCTTTGTATTCCTTCATTACAAAATAAATCAGTGCCAGGTGGGATCGTGGTAGGATATTGCAATAATAAAAAAAAATAAAAATAATTACTTTTTTCAGGAGCCAGCCCTAAATAGGGAAGATTTCTTCAAGTGTCCTGTGCTTCCAACAAGAGTCCGTTTCTCATGCGTTCCCATGGTCTTTCTTGGAAATAAAACCAGACAGAAAATCTAAATCAGAAATTCTCCTTAAGCTTCTCCCATATTAGTGATGGGGGTTTATGCTTAGAGTCTTGTACTTTGTAATTAGTTACAGGAAGTATAATAGAATTGTACTGAAGTCACATCTTTAAAACCTTGTATTTAAAAAATAAAAGTTTCACCCTTCTGTTTAATTACGTATGAGAGTTAGGTTTTTGCACCTTAAGATTTCTCTTTTAACTATTACTTATTACTTCTGCTTGTTACTAAGTTGACTTTTCCAGGGTTACAGACATCAGTCACCTCTTTCAGAAGCCTTTTCTTTCTAATGTGCAATATCTAAGGGCAGCATAAATGCTCATTAGAATATCACATTTAGTTATTCTCTTTGATGTTTTTGTAGGCTGTTTAATACTGAACTCTATTTTGTTGTTTTACAGCAACAAAAAGTCATGTTACTTTTTCCACCCTAAGCAATCTCATACTTCTTGCTTTTGAAGTTCCTTAGCTGCTATAGAATGGTTTGGGTTGGAAGGAACCTTAAAGATTCTCTTGATCCATCCCCTGCCATGGGCAGGGACACCTTCCACTGGACCGGGACACTTTCCACTGGACCAGGTTGCTCCAAGCTCTGTTCAAGCTGGCCTTGGACACTCCCAGGGATGGGGCAGCCACAGCTTCTCTGGTCAACCTGTGCCATGGTTCTACCATCCTCACAAGGAAGGATTTCTTTCTAATATACAATCTAGACCTATGCATTTTCTGCCAATATTTCTGTGATGCTCTTAGTGACCAGCTTTGTTCAGGTGTAGCATTATCAGTCTCTTATTATTTCTTTCAGTGTTAATTGGTTCAAGTTTGCTCGTTTTTAAAGTTGCCGGTGACATGGCAGAAATGGTTTAATTTCCTGCTGACACAATTCCTTGTCCTTCTCACTCTTTCCTGAATCTCAGTGAATTTACTGCGAGGAGAGTCAGCCCCCTTTCCCTGCATTACCTCTTATTTGGTGCAGAAGCTTTTTATTGTATAGTGTGGAAGGTGTGGATGGTAGGAAATTAAGTGCATGCTGCTGTACCCTGCAGATAATCAAGGAAAATCTGCCTTTGTGCATTCATAGCAGTTTTGGACCAGTACAAAGCTCATTCTGCACTTACTATTTGTGTAAGTGTCCGAGTGCAGAAGTGAAAGAGCAGAAGAGCTCCCCTCAAGCAATATATAGATATTTTTGTCCCAGCAAATGACTAATGATGTGAAGATTTCTTTGATGCCATGAAAGGTTTATTTAATACTGCTTTATCCTTCAGTAGCCAGTCTAAAGAAAACAATACTGGTATCAGTATATTGCACTTGAAGTTGGGATTTTTTGCTTCCTAAAGTGCCATTGCAGTATGTGAGTGAAGCTGTAGTGCTGTGATGTGATGTGATGTATGTGCTGGGCCTCAGCTACACGAAAAGCAGAAGAGATGGTAACAACCAGGGTGTAGTCTAGGAATAAGTACTCCAAGTTCTTGACTACTTTTTACACCTTCCTAAAATAATACAGAAAACGAAGCAATATAATTTAAGAGTATGAAAAACCTGCAAGAGGGAGTGTGCTCTCCTTGGAGGACGATTCCTTTTCCCCAACTCTCTACAAGAAAGTTGTGGAAAACAGGAATTCTGCCTGAGCTTTGCCTCTGTCCGAAATCTCATCTCCTGCTCTGGGGTTTCTCTGCCAGCGAGCTGCGACCCTGCCAGCTGTCAGGGAAACGAAAGCTCTTTCCAGTTCACTTCACCCAGAAATAGCCTGCTGTCTAAATTCCCTCCTACCCCAGCTCCCTGCCCCGTTTTAGCATCCCACCCCAATTCTGTGGGGAGGGTCCAAAACCTGCCAGGTGTTTGTTGCTGCAGGCTTGGCCTGGAGCACCCTGCGGGCTGGGCTGTGGGATGCTGTGCCATGGCCCCCTTTAGAGGCACAGGGCACCGAGGCTGCTGCACAGAGGTCAGAGCACTTCATGGCAAGAGATCCAAGGGAAATGCGGCTTCATACCCTCAAAGTCCTGCAAAGGCTCTCAAGGAAGCAGATATGTAATATCTCAATTCTATTTTAAAGCTGTCAGACAATAAAACAACGCCCAATCCCTGGCCTGATAATCACATTCCAACCAGAAGGCAACAGAGGAAAAATACTTTTATTTCTCAGGGCAAAAAAGAGTCTGACTGTGCTGGTTATATGCTGACACCCAGAAATCCTCAAGGAGCAGCCAACAGACACTAGAGGGCAAAATGCTGGATGGTCCATTTAGTTTACAGATAGCTGGATATAAACCAAATAGTGATATGAAATTATATGCACAGTGCAATGTAGTGAGAGGCTTCCCAAAGTGTATTCTGCAGCAAATACTCTGTGTGTATTGTCTCTTGGTTGGAGACAGAGCAGGGTGTGAGATTGTGGATGGAGATCCAGTTCTGGAGCAGGCTCAGCAAAATAGGTGCAAGAATTTTGTTTGATCAGACCCATCCAAATTACTGGTGCAATTGCTGTTCTCCGCTTAAATGAGGGTTGCCATAGCAGCGAATACTATATTATTAATTGATAAGAGAAATAGGTGAAACACTGAAAATCACTTGAAAATTTGTAATACTGTTTTATTTCAACCTCATCTGATCAGAAGCAGAGCTTTTAGGGGATCTGTTAATGCGTTTTCAAATGAACTTTTAAATCTCTCCCATTAAGTTTTAGCAACTAAATACATTAGTTCCACCAGCAAGGAATATACCTACCAGATATGCTGAACTCTTGAGCTCCCCTCCTTTGTACATCACTGGGAAACTTTGTGTTGGGAACCTGGATATCATGGATGACGCTATTCCAGCTACCGACATCAAAATTCCCTGATTGCTTTACAGACTTGGCTTACGTTGCAAATCCTGCAAGTACATTTCAATCAAGCTTGAATTTGACTGAAAAATAAAAATATTTCATCCAAGAAATTGGATTTTTCAATTTATTATCACTTTTAAAAAGATTCAAGCTAGTGTGGATGACCCAATATAGTATGACTATGATGTTTTAAAAATCATCAAAGCAATTCTTTCTTATCGTGTGAATTTGCTTGCAAGTTTGACCTTACTTGCTACATTTTCTACACGTACTGCAGTGCTTTAACCACTTCTAGTAATCGTTTCCAGTAATCTTTCGTGGCTGTAGCTCTGCTTAGAAAGGTAGATGGATAGTAGCTCTTCACTGATGTTCCTTCTCTTTATGTCAACCTAATCTGAAAGCTAAATGCATTGAAAGCACAGGAAAATTAATGGTGAAGCAAGAGCTCTTTTTTTCTTATAGAAATTACTGAAGATTTTTATATACATCTCACAAGTTAAAAGACAGAGTGGTGTTCCTCTCTTCATCTCTGAAATTCAGGAAATGGTAGAGTTTATTTGTGTAATCTTGGTGTTGCCATAAGTAAACGATTGTTGTATGTCCTGTACAAGTTACCACTCTGGCATTTCCTACACTGATAAATCAAAATAAGGCTCTTCACATTGGAGTGGACTCAGACGAACAGAAAACAGAACTTATTAAGGCTGTGAATCAAGTTAGAAGGGGCTGTGATTCCACCAACATACAAGGAACCGGTTTCTGAGGTTTCTTGCAGCGATTGGTATTTATTGATCAAAGCTCCAAAACCAAAGTAGAATATTTTTTTTAATAGGTTGTGACTCTTTATTCTGATTTTTTTCTTCTTGTCATTGTGTAGGACTGGTGGTGAAGATCCTTCACTTATCAAAGATCCCAGAATCACACAATGGTTTGGGTTGGAAGGGACCTTAATGCTCATCTCATTCCAACCCCTGCCACTGGCAGGGACACCTTCTACTAGCCCCGGTTGCTCCAAGCCCCATCCAACCAGGCCTTGGACCATTCCAGGGATGGAGCAGCCACAGCTTCTCTGGGCAACCTGTGCCAGGGCCTCACACCCTCACAAGGAGGAATTTCTTCCCAATATCCCATCTATCCCCTCTGGCAGTGGGAAGCAATTCCCCCTTGCACTGTGCCTCCAGGTCCTTGTCCAAAGTCCCTCTCCAGCTCTCTTAGAGTCCTTTTAGGTACAGGGAAAAGGACTCTAAAGTCTCTCTGGATGCTTTTCTCCTCAAAGGCATAATTACAAATAGTAAGGAGTGTGACATCAAAAATTCAGATTAACACAGTCTTGATTATCTGCTCAGACACTCTTCTTTCTTTTCCTGTGTGTTACTGGCACCAAGATCCAAACAAGCCCATTTTTTTTCATAAAAGTCAGATGCAAATTGATAAGTGCTGGGTGTTATGAATGGGGAAGCTTAAAACAATGAGCTCTTGCAAACAATACTCTCCATACAATATTTTATACTTACCAATACTTGCCATTTTTACTTATTGTGTGGGTTTAGTCTTCGGAATAGTTTTAAGTGTTATAATTACAACTCTGCTGAGTGCATTGAGCTTAAGGCCAAAGCCCCTGAGCCATGGTACCCATGAACCTGATGTCTGCACAGGGTTTGACCCCATTAGCTGGGCAGACCTGAGTGCATTTGAGTCACAATTGTGCTTTGGGGAAATCTTCATCTTATTCCAATATAATTAAGGAAATCCAGGCCACAGTGGTTCAGCACAGAGTGTTTTATGCTTACTCAAGTGGCATTACAGGGGACTGTTGAAAGAGGTATATTAAATTCTCAAGGATTGTAATCTGGGACTTTGATTGCCCAGGACAACACTGAGACAGTGATTTGATGCCTTGAATGTCACATTTTTCCACTTGTGAAGACTGTATTGTCAAACAGGATAATTCACTCTTCTGCAAAAATAAGTTCTGTAAATGAAGTTTGCATATAATAACTGTTTAATATGTCAAATCTGCCCATCCTGAATTTTCTTGGCAGCACAATTGGTGCTTCAGGGCCAGGCCAGCCGTGACTCCACGACGGGAACGGGCAGCCTGTGCATTGTGACCAGCAGCACAAGTTGTGTGCTGGCTACGCAGGCTGGGGGTGACAGCCCCCACAGGCTGGGGGTGACAGTCCCCATCCCGAGGCAGGCTTTTACTCTTTGGGTCTTTGTGCAGCAAGAGAAGAGTGAAATTTTGCATCATTTTCATGTCTCAAAGGACAGAATGAAAATTCCCACTAGAACAAGGTCAGGATGATAAAAGCGACATGAAAGAGGGTCTTTTGAGAAGGATGGCTTTGAGAATCTTGGGCTTTGGAAGGAAAAAATGTCTCAGGGAGTTGGTAATGGGATACAGATTGTATTTCCTATAGGCCACTGTCTCTGTTCCTGCCCAGATCAGAAGTGGTGGCTGAACATCGTGAGGAGCCAATAGCTGGGTTAGGCTGGCGATGTGAATGTAGTGACTGTTTCACTGGGTTTTCTCTTGTGATTATTCACATCCCAGCAATGCCATCTTGACTCTGAGTAACTGCTGTCCCCATTAGCACTGTAAACAAGGAGGTCAAGGACCCAGCTGGAACAAAGGCTGAGCTATTGCCTCCTTTCAGGCTGGGCTGAGCCTGGGAGCTCACAGGGACCATACAGTCCATCTGCAAGAGACTATTCTTAAAGGGCTCAAATGTTCTACTGCACATAAGGGCTCATTAGAAATTAAAATAATGTGATTAATAGTTTAAAAATTAGTAGTTCAGGCTCTTACAGAGGGAACAAGCAATGTAACTTTATACCTAAGACAGAAAAATTGTAGCATTATTTTGAGGACGGTTTTCTGCCTCAGTTTTGTAAGTGGCCTTTAAAAATTGTAGTATTTACATTTCTAATTTTATACATTTCTAATCCCATCCATTTCTAATCCATGCATTTCCATGGACATTATGCACTGAAATACATTTAATCCCATTCTCTCCTCCTCAAACAGAATCTCTCCTTCAGGGCCTCATGATTCCCTCATGGAGAACTGAACAACACTTTTTAAATGGAACACTTTTAAGTAGTTTTTAAAATGAGAATCACCATGAATCTTCCCGCCTCTAAAGCTGTGTTTTAATAGAGGAATAATGTAGGAAAAGCTAAACTCTGGTTTGCTGGATGAGACAAATTGTATATTATAATAAAAAAAAATAAAATTGGAGAGAACACCATCCCTTTAATTTCCAGCCTAATGATGTTATCAGCCCTCCAGGTTGCTCCAAGGGCACATAGTGAGTAAAGAGTAAGTAGGAAGTAATGAGCACTTATTTTTCCAGTTGCACCTTGTAACTGGAACACAGAGCAAGCGCTGCTTATCCACTCAACTCTGAGCAAGCAAATTAAATGTTTCTACCTCCAAACCTCAATGGTAATATTATTTCTCTCGCAGGGATGCCGATAAAGACATTGAACACCGCAAAGGATTAACTGTTAGGTCTTTGGAAAGGAGCTGAGTGCTGCACAGCTCAGCACGGTGGTAGCAAAGCAACCCACCATGCTTTAGTATCCACAGCCCAGGGGAATGCTCGCTGTCCTCATCCATTTCCTGGTGGGAGTTCAGTGCTGGGGATGGAGTGGCCACACTCCTGCCCTGGCCAGGGCCACGCTACTCCCCCGGCCCAGCAGTAAAGCGGTACGGGGAGGCGAAGGTGTCAGCAGGACCCTGCCACCTTGCAGGTGTTATAGCAGCCAGCCAAACACTGCACAGGGGTTCCCACCTCGCTCAGTAATGAGCCCCGTGATCACAATTAGCGTTTTTGTCTTCTTTATTGCACGCAGCGCCACGTCTGTGAGCCGCCTGCTCGGCAGGACCCAGCTGTGCCGTGAGAAGGCACGGCAGCACCTGTGCCTCCGGACTCAAGGAGATCTGCTTTTGAATGCACACGGCTATTTCCGATCCTTGCTGTACCTGCACAGCTGTAGATACTGTGAGCAGTTTCATAGGAGAACCCAAAGGTGTTTTTAGGATTCGTTCTGACTTGTTTGTGGATCTTGTTCACAGCTGGTGTGGTAGTGGATCAAGCCAAGAGGGACGTGGATCTTCCTCGGCAGTGACATGACCACATAATCTCCTTTATTAATTAATCAAACTCCATTTTAAGCTGATTTGGTTTATGGAGTACTTCTATCTCTGCTGTCTTTCCTGGGACGCTGTCCAAGAAGATGGTGTCTTGTGAGGAGCTGTCAGCTTAAGCTTTGCTATTCCTAGACAAAATATATAGTAGCTTACACCTTGGCAATGTCATCCTTGAACTCGAATACTTCTTTCCTCCTGATATTTACTCCTTTTTCTCCTTGTCCCATCCAGCCTTGCCTCAGAATTTAAAGATATATGACATAAACCCGCTTTTTTTTGTTTCAGGGTAATTAGTAATATATTGGACCTATACGTTTTTAAAAGGAAGCCTCAGGTAAGAAGTGTAATAGTAACACAAAGTCTAATTTTTATGTCAGTGTTATTTTGGAGTGATTCAGTATGTGTGTCTGCAATGTGACTAGAAGGTTGATAAAGTAATTACCGTTTTTATGAATCTTGGAGTTATTATTCCCTTAGTACAAGCCCTTGTAACATGTCAGCTTCAGGGGGAACATTCATCACAATTTTTATTTTTTTTATGGCGACATGATATGAAAATGGCTTATGCAAAAAAATTCAGCTTAGATGTTCTAATAACTGCTTTCAATTTGTTCTGCCCATCAGCACCATTAATATGCAAGTGCCATACAAAATTATGATGTCAAATTAGAGACCTAATCAGGATATTCTACTTTATGATATTTGCTATTATTCTAGAAAAATGCAAAATACATGAAAAAATAATAATAATGACCCTAATTGTTGTTCACCTAAAGAATGACCAAAAAAAGGGAGAAAAGGAAAAATTAATATTGGAAAAAAGAATAAATCTTCTGGTCAGCTACTGGCAGGTGTCCTTTTTAGACAATCAAAATGAATCAAGAATGACCCTGGAAACCAATAGTTTATTATATATTGGTTTTCTATTACTTAGAGGATCATAGTGACCCTCAGATTTGTGGTTTTGTCTGATTTGCTCTGTTGGACTATTTTGCAATATATTTATATGAAATTGTTTTTAAAATAATGCTCCTGTTTGCCTCGAACAGTAATACATAAACAGGCTATTATGATATTTGTATTTATTTGTAACCTTTACCTTCTTGATACGCACGAAACCTTTAAAGTATTCAGATAAATGCTCATTTAGAACCCATCTTTAATCAGTGAAAAGAAATTTCCAGCCAACTGGACAGGGTGTGCACAGAATGAGTGCAGATGGCACAGAATTAACGTGTGTAAAAAAACCACAGAAAAATATAAAAAGAAGAAAACAGTGTTTCCAACTGCTAATTTGAGTTATCCATCCCTGGTCTCTATGAACCCACAGGCTGTGGTGTAAAAGTAATTTGTTGGAAATATCAATAGACAGTTATAAAAGGGCATGTCAGAAAATACAGAGGAGAACCAGACATTAACCAGGGTTCTGGCAACCTGCTGCTTTTCAATGTTCAGGCCCACGACACCGCGCCCTGGTGATGTGTGACATGTTGGTCTAAAGGGCTTTTCTTGGGTCAGAAAAACAGAGCAAGAAAGGCAGTGCATTAGGTAATACTGCTGGAAAGGTGAGTGAACTTTAAATTTGTTTTTATCACCACGTATTAATATAATTTCCAGTCCTGTTTGTTTTTTTCTTTAATAGCCCCACTGGCAGGTGAGCCTGAACATATCTATCATTCCCTTCTAAGCTTTGTCTGATGTCAGCAGTTATAACTTTATAAACTCCATCACTGGATCCTCCCTGCGACACCCAGACACTAATAGGAGATTTATGAAGTATTTGAGTACTTGCTCTAGATCTGAGATCCAACAACCGGCCTTCTGCTGCCAAATTTTTGGCTAAAGGATACCCAGACATCTAAATCCTTTGTTATTCTTGAAGGAGGTAGCTGGCTTGAAGGGGACGTAAGCCTCACCCACCATTATAGACCATGCAGGTACTGGGACCACACCAGCATAAAACACACGGGTACTGGGATCATGCCAGCAACGGGTTTATTTGCCCCTTCTCCTGCCAGAAAGCCCCAAAACACGTCTGTGGTTCTGGACTGAGGGGACACACATGTTCTGAGCAAAACAGTACAAAAAATAGTGATTTTCTGTAACAGCCACATAATCAAGACACACACACCATTGCAGATAAAGCAACCTAGTTACATGTTTTCTATTTCATGTGTATTTATGTTTTATCACACACTTTTTACAAAACCCTAAATAAAGCTCCAAGGCATCCTGCAGGATTTCAGACTTTTTTAAGATGGTAAAAGTTCAGGTCAGGTGTGATTAAAGAGAATTCAGGTCAGCTGTGATTAATCATTGCCCCCTCGTTGGACTTGGTGGAAAACACCTGGACCTCATAAGGATTCGGGAGGGGCAAAGAAAAGCAGCAGCTTTATAGTGCTGTGAGGGAAAGGAGTTCTAGGATTTTATGTGGGAGGGGTGAATAATCTGCACTATGAAGCTGCACGGAATGAACAAGGTGAGTGACAAGAATGTTTACATAAAATGTACAGTTTGAAGGTGAAAAGAGAGAGTAATCTTTACTCAGGTGGGTTTTGGGTTTGGAAAAAAGTGTTAGTTTTTATGTGTGCTGAGGCTGGTTAGGGGCTGGGAAGTGAAATGGGAAAGGATGCTTCTTTACAGGTATCTTGAGGCAGTGGTTGCACTGAAAGAATAGGGAATTGTGTGAAAATTAGGAAGGTGAGGCAGGGGATGTTGTCTCTGGGATGGATCTCCAGCATTCCTGCCTGTAGATCAAAGACCCTGGGCACTCCAGAGATCTCAGGTGTGAGGGCTGGTATTGCACTGATGCTGCCTGTGTTATAAATTATTCTTGAGACTGGGTCTCAAGTTGCACTTGGGGGAAGAGCAAAGATTGTTTTCAGTGTTCAGGAACAGTTCCTTCTTCAGGTCTGTTGGTAGAAAGAATTTGCTGTTTGGTTGTTCAGGGTCTGCGGGAGAGAAAATGCATGTGGGGTAAAAAGGGCTGGTTTATTTTTATGCAAGACCCGTGGAAGGGGGTTTTAATACAAGACAGAGACATCCAAATGGTGTATTCTTAGCCATAGTTGAACTAGGATTGCTAATTGCTGTACAGACTTTGGGGTATGATAGCACTGGAACAGCTGAGATGTACCACCATGCAAAAGGGAAAAGCAGGAACTTACCCAGGTGCCACTGGGGAAACCTGGACTGGAGCTTGTGTTGACCCTGGCAGAGCTGGGGTTTGCAGCCTCAGGAATGCTTTTCCATGGTTTCTCTGAAACCAGCTGTGGAAGCATGGTGGGTTTTGCATGGCATGAGCTGGCTCAGAAGTTTACTTGTGTATTGATAAAACTGCTTATAGAAAACCAATACTGTCTGGATATGATTTGGAATAAACCGCATCAAACAAGCAGAACTCTTAGGTCAGCTTGGATTGAAAAATATCCTCCTACGTTGTTCTGCTGTGTCAGAGAGCTTTTGCCAGGCCAGACTGTATCACTGGTGAAAGCAGAGGAGAATCATTTAGGTTCTTGGGTATAAATGGATAGAGAAATGGATTTGACTGTCTGTTTGAAAGTGATTTGTGTGTCTGGGTTGTATCAATTCTCTGTTTCCTGAAGCTTGAAGCAGCCACTTTGGAAAGCAAAGAGAGCGTATTGCTTCGCTTCAGGCACAGTGTGCTTTATCCACAGGCCAGATAATAACTGTACAAATGTTCCAGCTCAGAATGTTCTGTGATTCCATGCAATGCTCAGCAAAGACCTTGCTCATATTTCCTTTTATTTTGGTGAAGAGGGAGCTGAAGTGGCATCATTTAGTTAAATCTGGAACACAGATGGGGCCTGATCCTGAATTTGGTTAGATAAGGTAAATCATGTTGACTCCCATAGCTGAATATTTTGGTTTACCACTGAACTGCTTTAGTTTTTCTGTACTTCTCTCATCTCCTTGACTCTGTGTTCTATCAGTTGTGTAATATCTTATTTTCAAGGTCAGACTTAAATTTGCCTCAGCTACATACTCCATTTCATTAAAATAAATGTTTCTGGCAGTGTCAGCAAAATGTATTTGTCTAATCAGCGTCACACAGTGGATCCCTTCTTCATAGGAATTGAGAAGCAATAGCTGGTGCTTGAGGCTGACTGGCAGCCACAGAGCTGCTGTGCAATTTAAAATGCCAGGGTTACATCTCGGGATGTTGTAGTGTTCCCTCAAGTCCCAGAACAATCTAAATTGCTCTTCTCTCTTTCTACCTGTGCTATTCAGTGCTGAGATTTGTAGGCTGGGGCTAATGGAAAATGTGTTTGCCCAAGGGAGAAGTCGAGTTTTGTATCAAGCACTTCCTTCCTTTTAAAGGAGTTCAACTGATTAATTCTGTTTAAATTTTATATGTATATATAGCAATGGGGGAATTCCTTCACCAAAATAGCTGAAATTTGTATGAAGTTCCTGCCCTGTTGACAAAGGAACATCCTTCAAATGTAGTTGTATCTTTACTTTTTGAAAAATGAAGTCTAGCGAAGTTTTTCAGTAAATGGAAGCACAAATATTATTTAATTTTTAGGGGGAACCCCCCCAGCCTTTTCAACAGATTTTAATTTGAATTAACTTGGTTTTTTTTAAAGTCGTTTCTGACCTTGCTTACCTGTTGGAATTAATGCCACTAGTGTGCTCACAAAAGCCAAGGTGAAACATTAAATGTGGAGAGGATCCTTCCAATTTGTGCAAAACAGTTGTAAAGGATGTGTTAACCAGCAGTGAGAGATCTAGAGATTATTGGGAGTCTCCAAGATAAGAACCATGCCTCTAATTAGCTGTTAATTAAAATCCTGATACCTGGCCTGTATCCAGTGGCAGTTCCAAACAAGATGATAACAGGGTCCTGTAGTGTAGTTCAGTTTTGATGGAGCACTTTAACTGCATTTCCTGGCTGTCACACAGCTAAACTCCTAAAAGCATTTAATTTCTTCTTTTACTCTTCTAGGAGATAGATATGGACAGGGCAGGTGAGATGTGTTTTAAAAAACCACACTGAGGGCATGAAATGGTCTCAGGTCACTGTAGCAATGTAGCAGGTTTTCCTTTGGCTCTGCTTCTCCTGGAGCTGTTTCTTCTTTGCAGTGGCTCACATTTGAGTTGGGCAAGAGCCTCTTGGCAAGTGAGAAATATCAAGGTTTTAAATGCTGAGTTTTCAGCCCAGGATTAGTGTAACAAGAGACTGGCCACCGAGAATAGCCCAGACCTCCTGTGGTTTGAGATTCTGTTCCCCACCTCAAACCTCCATCCCTTGGATGTGGAGCTTTAATGCAGCTCATATAATTAATTCACTGAGCTTTTCTCCTTCCAGCAGCTGCCAGCATTTCTCCTCATCTAATCCTTTGGGATACTGTAGTGTAGGGACCATGTTTCTTTTGCTGGTTGCAGCAGTCCTGATGCTCCTGCATCCTCTGGACATTGTTTGCAAGTGCTGCATGTTGTGTCTCCATCATCCGGAGCTGTAGGAGAGCTCAGCTGTGTGCTGCTGCAATGTGTGACCTGTCGTTTGCTTACAAACTTTGTTTTCTGAGGGTTTCATTGTCAAGGAATGTGAATTTTAGTTATGTCATAGAATCGTGGGCTTGGTGGTGTCTTACCACCAGTTATTTTTAAGCCTAGGTAACTTGTTGGTATTATAAATTTAAGAAAACCTAAGTTTATTATTGAGTGAAGGATTTAATGACAGAACAAACAAAATAACCACAAAGCAAACAAAAAATGCCACAAAAAAAACCCCAAGTCTGTGGCTATATTTGTTGTTTTACTTCATTACCAACAGGTATTGGTAGTGTATCACTCATTTTAATTTCTGAAAGGATTGAGTATTTTTTGCAAATGGTCCATAAATGCCACACCCAAGTGGTTTGTTCCCTTCCATCTTGAACAGAAGATGATTTTTGGTGGCAATTAATTCTGGTTGATTTCTCAAGATAGATTTCACAGGTTTATTAAACTTTTCCATTACCCTTTTTCAGGGAGGTTTGAGCATCCTCCTGGAGAAATGATAAAGAGGTGTAATTGGAAAACAACTTAGGCTTTTCAAGGTGACTGTTGAGTTATTTTTATTATTGTTCAGTAATTGTTCAATGCAAAACTCTGTAAGCCCCCCTAGAAGCAGAGGCTGGAGCATGTGGTCTGATGGGCTCCTTGGGGCTGTCTCTCCTCTGGGGAGAGAGGTGTCAATGGCTGGGTGGTGATGTGGGTTCAGAGGGGGAGTGTGGAGTCCATAGGCTAAAGCCATAGTTTGGTTGTTCCCCTGGGAGATGAGAATTTGCCTGAAATGTCAGCTGTAGTTTAGGAGTTTGAGAAGGGTGTCAACTCTTTGACACACATGGCCTTAATCATTAGGCCACTAACAACATGGCCCTCCAGACTGATTTGAAAGGGGAAAAAGTGAGACATTTCTTGTTATTTTTCGAATGGATGTTGATACCAGCCTCGAGGAGAATGCTCCAGTCTGCCCGTGCTGTGTGGATGGAGCTACATACACACCAATGTGTTAAATCGGAGGTACCTGCTCCAGAAAGAGCAAGACTTCAAACCCATATGGGCAGCATTTTTCATAAACTTTAATCCTAGGCCAGTGTTCCTACAGCGTGTCCCCTTTGGAGCACCAGTGTTGGGGTTGTTCAGCTCTCCCTGAACCAGGACGTGCTTCCTTAGCTGGGGATTTCAGTCTCCACTGCCCGGACCCTTCCTGTGACAGCCCTGGTGTCACCAGCAGTGACTGAGCGTGGTGCAGCATCCTCTGGCTCTGGGCACAGCACTGTTCCCAGGTCAGCATGGCTTGGTTTCCCCAAAAGAAATGGGAGCAGTGCTGGCAGAGTGAATCACAAGGTACTACACTTGACTGGACATAAATGTGTGTGTCCTACTCGCATCCTTTGTTTCATAAAGCTTGTAACAAATAGTCTGAGTGGCCAGATCTCCTCAGTTTCCCAGGAAACAGGACACTGTTTCCCTTGCACTGAAAGCTGGCAAATTTTAATGTCATTTTGAGAAAAGCTCTTTGCCTAGTTTATGCTAATCTTGTAAAAGTTTTATAAAAGTAACAACTCAGTGGTTCTTCTGTATGTAATTTTGCTAAAGGGAAGATCCCAACCCTTTTGAAGTTGGTGGCAAAATGCCGTTGACTGTCTCAGCCTTTAAATCTTCTGCGTATCAACCAGACAGTGCAAGTAAATAAACTTTTTCTGGGACTTTGACAAAACCTCAGTAGGCGCACACAAAAGTTTTGCAGAACCAATACAGGCAAAACGCAGCACATGTACTATTTATACATTGAATAATTCTGATTTTCTTCAAAGCCAGATCTTCTGCAGTATCTGTACAATTACTTTCACCTGTGGATATGCTTTTACTTTCAGGACTTACCTTAAATGTGTTTAAAAGATAGGAAGGAATTTCTATGAGGAGATAGCATGAAAGATCAAATATTTTCCCTGTCTTCATTTTCTTTATCTCTTTAGAAGGCTTAGAGAGACAGCAGCAGGTAATTTGAGGCCTAAATTTTTGAAGAACTTCAGTCCCTAGCTGTTCCCATCACCAAACCAAGCCTTCAGAAAAGCCTGGTCACTTCATAAGGATGTCTGACATCTTTTGAGGTGGTGGTAGGGGGGGAAGGCTGTTCATCTTTAGCTCCTTTTTTAAATAAAAATTGAAAAAAGCAAAAAGAGTAATATTTAGCAAACACAGAATACAAATGAAAAGGCAAGTAGCCCCTTTGGTAGGATTATAAGAGAGAGGAAAACATGTTTTTGCCTGGCTTTGTGCCTTTCTGCACCAGGAATTAAAAAGAGGTGGCAGGCTCAGGTTTGGCAATGGGAGGAATGTGTGCTAGCAGCACTTGGGGGGTGTGCTTAATCCTATTTTTGGAGTTCATGGAAGTCCTTTCCTGAGCCTAGTTTGGGACAATATTACATGGTCATGACAAATAGCTGCAATCTCAAACAGGTTGTTGGCTGTTTAAAAACAGGACATGAAGTTTATATGCAGCAAAAATAGTGGGTGTCTGTGAAAGTTGAATTTGGAGGAAAGTGAGGTTTTTCACTCCACATGTTCTTGCACTGAATTTATCACGTTCCTCCTCTTCATCCTCCCCTTCATCTTTTCTTTTGATGCTAAATAAACAGGATCAACATTTCAGCAAACAAAAATGTTTGCTGCCACTCCAGCATTTTACTTAAACAAGAAAAGATTTTAGTTTGCTTAGATGGGGGACTTGTTTCCTTGCATATGGCTCCTCAAATTTTCCTCTATTACCAAAAACCTCATTTAAAAAAAAAAAAGACCTTTTAAACAGGCAGTATGGCTTCTCATAGTTCTATTCCCCAATTCGTCCTCTTCTCTCAGCTGGTCCCAGCTTTGTGTTCATGACATCCATCCCTGCTGAACCCTGGCTGCCCTCCAGCCAGGGGACTGGCCAAGTGCTTCTGCAAGTCCCAAGCTGTGTAAATTCAGAAATGAAACTCAAACATAATTAAATCTGTTTGTGCCCTTGTTACTTCCCCACATTGCTTTGCACAGTATCTGCCCTGTGAAGTGTAGTCCAATAAAGCACTTAAATTCACTTATAATCACTGTGGATATATTAAACATGTAAGTTTGAAGATGGTGAGAGGAAAAGCAAGTGAGGTTGATCTTTTCTCCTCTCCTTTCTGAAATAGAACTGCTCAGAATTTCCAGAAGGCTTAAGGAAGAAGGTAATATTTTAATTGCCTTGTATTTCTCCAGCTGAGATTAATAGTGCTGTCAGTGCAGGACATGGCACAAAGCTGAAATACACCCAGGAAAAGCACAAGAAATGCAAACCTCACTGATGTCTCTGAAGGGCCAAATCCTGCTCCTCTGAGTCCCTCCCTTGCTGCAGGTGGACTGGATAAGGAACTGGATGTCCCTTCCGACTGAACTGTCACCTGCAGTATAAATATGTGTATGTACATAAATGTAAGAACTTGCTCAGTAATTCCTAGTGGAAAATCCATAACTTTTGTGGAAGGAAACCATTTATAACTGGGTTTCTGCCTGAGTCATCTGCCAGGGCACAGAGGAAGGGGGGTGCTGAGTAGCAGGTACTTCTCTGAGGGGGTGACAGGGGCTTTGAAGGTCTCTGCTGGATTTACCTCTAGTGCTGCTTCTAAATCTGCTGCCTCAGTTTCACATGCTGAGTGGTTTCCCCCTCAAATCATTGTTCTGCTGGCATGGGTGTGCATCACTGCTGGTATTACAAGCCTGAAGGACATCACAAATCAGGGGGAAGAGGTGTTGCACTTAGATTTTGGCTTTTTTTTTTCCTTCACCATTCTTCATGTAGACTCTTTATCTTACAGAGAGTCTTAAAAAAAAAAACAACAAAAAACAACCCAAACAAAAGCTTTATTGTGAAAGAAGAAATATTCATGACAGAGAAAGAAAATATCAAAATTTGCTATTCAGTGTTAGGTCCTTGGAGTGTTTTTCAGTTCAGGTTGTCAGCTGGCAGGGGGGCTCAGCCCAAACAGATGTTCCTGTTCTCCACTGGAGTCCAACAGCAGAGGGACAAAACCGGCTTTTTTCATTGCTCATATTTCTCATGAGAGAGCGAATGATGTGAAACTTAGTTTCTACATTACCAGAGAGAAAACAGCTGTCTCTGTGAGCTCCAGCTCCAGATTTCCAGTAATCCTTCTGTAGCACTGTGTTGAAATGCCTTGCTGCCAGCAAAAGCCACAGGTTCCTGCAGAGAGGGGGGGAGCTGCTTTTTGAGGGTACCTTATAGCCTCAGTGCGGGCCATTGGATTTATCTGTGGAATTAGTAGGTTTTGTAAATTGAAATTACACTGGCCGTTTCCAAGTTTCTAGTAAATAATGTGTAACAGGGTTAGGGGGTTTCAGATATGCAACTCATTTGCTTCTCTTATTCAGAGGACTAAGCACGTGTGAGGTATGGCACAAACATTTCTATACATGGAAGCTGTCAAAGATGTCTTAGATAAAAGGAAGAAAAGATAGACTACTTAGAAATAAAATATAGCTATGTTTGTGTTTTATTTGTTGTTTTAAGAGGTGAAAGTATGACTAAGTGTAATCTAAGTTATTGTGAGGAAGTCCTAGTTAGTTTTGTGTTTTTCTGCAGCAGGAGAGATGGATGTGAGCTTAATCTCCTGGTTTTATTCACACTGGTGAATTCCAGTCGTGATTCATTCTCACTAATGAGATCAAAGCACAGAGTTCCCCTTCCACTAACACGCTACCTCAGAGACATTAATTGCTTCTCCAAAATATATATATGTTGGCAAAGCCACAGGCCTTCGTTTTGTTATTGCAGGTGCTTAACCAACCTTTGAGCTTGAAAAAACACGTGATTTATTCTCCTGCACTTTATGCCAACTGAATCGATGAGGGATTACTCTGCAGCTCAGCTGATGTGAAAGCAGCCCTGGCAGGTAGCAGCTCCCTGTGAGCGCTGCCAAAGGGCAGGCCTGGGCTGGGTGTTGGGGCTGATGTAGGACATGCTGATAGAGATAAGGGTGATGAACTTTTATTTTTCTAGCTTGAGAAATTGATAGGGCAGCAGAACTGATAGAAATGTAGTGTAATGCCTTTCTAAATGGGCTTAAATAGGATTGGCACTGGAAAGGTGTTGGCAGCCTATAGCGTGTTCACTTCCACCTCTGTGAGATGTTCATTGCAACTGGGTCTTGCTGCTGCCATGGATCAGAAAGACTGACCCGTAGGCCAATTATTTTCTTTATCTGAAACAGCCCAGCTTGTGAACAATGTTGTTCTTAAAATATATATATGTAAAATTAAAATGGATGACGAAAAGGTCCAGTTGGTTCAGGACTCAAGTTAAATTCCAGCAGATGTGTATTGCAGGTGTAGGTGATCAATGCTTTATGACAATCCTGTTTCTAATTTTCCTCTAATTTCCTTGATTGCTTATGAGTGAATTGTGTGTATGGTGATAGAAAGACTTCAGAATGCAGCTTCATCAGCTAATTAAGAGTAAATCAACACATTTTAAAGGGTGGTAAAATAGTTTTAGGGTTTTATTTATATTTTCTTGAGTTGCACCTGCTTTCTGAAATTTCTTTTTCTTCTTCTGAACTCTGTGTTCTGCAAACCTGTAGTGTAATTGCAGTTGGCTACTGATTTAGAAGTTAAACAGCAGTTCACACGCTAATCAAGAGCTGCTTTTGTATTTCTACATCTCTCCACCACCTTTGCACTGCTTGTGTAAGGAATGCCCAGACTGAGGGATGATTTGGTTTTAGTTCACTATGGAGTTTACATGAGTATGAATATAATTGCACCTCTTTTTGCCAATTGATTTTATTACAGTGCTTAATGGTTTGTTGAATAGTTTATAGGATAATGAATGTCATTTCCTTGTATTATACTATAAATAACTTGGCAAATTTTTAATTAGGATAATCATGGTAGCTTTCTCTATTGCTGTAATCAAGCTCTGCTTTTTGAATCCAAGAACTAAAGCACATCTATATGAAGTTAGACCAATTACATTTTTCTAGAGTACAAGATTCTGTTGATTGTATGTTTGGTGTTTTTTTTAATAACACTTCCGTCTTGAATTTTGGCTCTACTTCTGTTGAAATGATAATTAGCTCCATTGGATGAATTTTATTTACTTTAATATTCTGATTAGAAGGTGGCAGAGGACAAAAGTTTCATTCCAGGTCAGATGTTGGAGTTTGGCTTCCTGTGGCATTAGAAGAAAATCAGACATTTCCTATAGTGCTTAAAGATATTTTATAACCACATCAAGTTAAATGCTTTCTTTGGTGTAGCTGTAATCTGAAAGTCTATTAGTTCATGAGAGAAACACTGTCCTGCATCTGACATGTCTTCTGGAGCCCTTCTGAAGGGGTGGCCCAATATGTTGCACATAGTCATAGAATCATAGAATGGTGTGGGTTGGAATGTACCTTAAATATCATCCAGTTCCAACCCCCCTGCCATGGGCAGGGACACCTTCCACTAGCCCAGGGTGCTCCAAGCCCTGTCCAACCTGGCCTTGGACACTTCCAGGGATGGGGCAGCTACAACTTTTCAGAGCAACCTGTGTAAGGGCCTGCCCACCCTCACAGTAAAAAGGGAGAGCATGGAGATACTTGAGGTGATTGTTTATTATTCCCTACCCAACACCCATCTCATGCTGCTGTCCCTGGAGGGTGTTCTTTAGGGTGTTTCAGAAATGCTGTTGGAAATTTTTTCAATTCAGCAGAAGGATAAGGAAAAAAGCCCTGTCAAGAAGTGAATTGTGTTGCCATATGTGGAAAACATACCCCTTCCACTGGAACTCTTAATGAAGGAGAGGGTCCTTGGGTTCATGAAGGAATTCTTGATGAGAAAAGGTGTAACTGTAATTCTGCTCTTTTGAGCAAGGAGCTGTTTTCTACCACCTACAACTTTATTAAACATTCATTAGGTTTGTCTTACTGTACTGGAGTCTTGTAAATGATGATGGTTCTACAGAAAGGCAAACTCCTCTTCTGCACAGAAACCAAAAACTTAGATTTGAATTTAGTTTCCTCTATTACTTTTGTAAAAGTAACCTGGCTTATATCAAGGGCTGCCTGTTTTCCTGCTTCTGCTCTGACAATATAAATGTCTATCTCATTGGTGAGATTTGGACATAGTTAATGTGTCTTTCCCCGCATTGCAGAAGGTTTCTGAGCTCTGGGGCCACAAGGCAGCTCCCACGCAGGGCTGGAGCTGCTTGCTCGCTGCAGTTCTGCAATTATGTCATCAAACACAAATCTAAACATATGGTCATTTCTATAAAATGCAGAGCCTGAGAAAACTGGAGAGAGTGATTGTGAGTCAAAAAAAAATCCAGTGGAAATACAGAGTTAAATGTCAATGTCTGCATTGTGCCTAGTTAGTATTTCACAGGAATGCCATCAACTTGTTAGAGAGCCCAGAGGATTTATACATTTTTCTGACAGATGATCATGATTCTCATCAGTACACTTAATGCCAACATCTGTAGGGTTCCACCTAATTTGGGAAACAAATATATTCTGTCCTCGTCCAAAAAGAATACTTGGTGTGTTCCAGGAAACGCTCATTACTTGGGGGTCATTGCAATTAAGAGGACAGATTTTTTTTTTTCAAGGGGTTCAGGATGGTACCACTACACTTTCCCTTTTGGCTGCTGTTTTTAAATGCATGTTGGCAGATGCCAGCTTCTGGTCTTGGCATGGCAGTGAAAAAATGCTTTTGATAATAGTTCTGAGCAAACACTTAAAAATAGAGTATAAACATGCTCATTAGGAAAGTTTTGGTCATGCTGTCTGTGCTTTATGGTTCAAGAATGTGGAGAATGTTATATACAACAGCTTTATATCCCAATCATCATTCTCTTTATTATCCACTGTATGTTTTTTTTAACTGAAATTTTATACCTTTGCTGGTCAGTAGGAAACATCTCTCAAAATTTAGGTTTTCTAACCTTCTTTACATTAAGTCATGGCCAATCTAGATATTAATGCATGAAGACAGTCATATAAATATTCCTTTTTCCTTTTTCGTGCATCTCTTTTAATGTCTTCAGAGATGGTGAGGATATTCCTGTCAGCCTTTGCTTCATTTTCCTAAATAAATATATTTCACTTGATCTCTTCTCTTGATCTTCATTCCCCAGTTATTGTTTCAGCAGGGTGGAATTCTAGATTATTTATGTGGAGGTACTAATACTCAGAAGTTGTACTTCATGCAGGTGTATAAATTAGCTTTCTATCTACAAGCACAGGTGTGTGATACCAATGTAGTGTTGCTGCAAGTAGAAATAGAGGTGAGTGCTCTTGTGCCCTTCTGTGGGAAGCACTCCAGAAAACTCAGGGAAGCTGTCCTGCCTGGGTTAGTGATACATTGGCATGCCTAGAGGAGGAAAAGCCTGACAAGAAATTATGAAAAATGACAACAGAATTTCTCATGAGATGTTGGAAAAACGACAGAAGATGGAGGAAGTGGGAAATGTTACCTTGGGTTTGGTAAGGAAAAAAAAAATGCAACTTTTCAAGGAGGTTGTTACTTCTAGGTAGCTCATAAAATGACTTTCCTGTAATTTGTGTAGTTCTGCAGGTTTCTTTTATTCATCACTTTTCAGTTATGTAAAGTAACTAGGTTAAGTTTGGTGTTGCTGAATTTTAATTTATGCAGTGCTTAAAGCTGTTACCTTCAGGGTTGGGGGAGAAATTGGAGTCTTTCATCAAGTGGTCCCTTTTATGTTAGTGCTGTTTGACCTTACCATGACTAGAAAAGCTTAAAAGGATTTTTACCTGCCATGGGAAGCTACTTGGAATATTTTTAAAGTAAAATGTTTGCTTTTGAATGGTAAATGTACTATTATGTACTGAAAAGTCAGCCTTGAGATTGTCTTAGTCTTGTCTTCTTTTGACAAGACAAGGAAGAGCAACAGTGTCTACCAGGGAATCTGATCAGAATAAAAATGAACTTGTAAGCCAATAAAGTGAGTCTGCCCCAGCTGATGAGGAGCACGGTGAGTTAAACAGGAGCAGTGCTGCTTTTGGTTTTGAATGATGAATACGGCTGGAGTTTCTGAGGTTTTTTTCTCTGGATCCTTGATGCAAACTCAGTGTAGCACTGATAAAAGGTTCCTTCTGACTCACCTGGTTCCTCTGTGGCTTTGACTGTGCAGAGGTCCAGTTTCTAAGTGCATAAAAGATGTTTCACACAAGCTAGTAACTCCTCAAGCTGCTTTTTGTTTTGCCTTCATGCTGATAATTTTTATTTTTTGTAGTTATCTGTATTTTCATCTTTCTTTCCTGTCTTATGTCAGCATAATTTCATGTGGCTTTTGCTTCCTTAAGAGCAGCCCTCTGGTGCTATTAGTCTTCTCCCTCTTCAAATGAGAGACATATTTGGTCCCAATGACTTTTCTAAAGCATAATTAAATCACAGAATCATAGGACACTTTGTGGAAGGGACCTTTCAAAGTAAGCTAGTCCAACCCCACTGCCATGGGCAGGGGCATCTTCAACTACATCAGGTTGCTCAGAGCCGTCTCCAGCTCTTCAAAGTTTCCAGGCATGGAGCATCTGCAGCTTCTCTGGACAACCTGTGGCAGAGTCTTACTACTCTCCCAGTTAGGAATTTCTTAATTTGTTATCTAACCCTGCCTTCTGTCACTGAAGCCTTTCCACCTTGTTTTGTCACTCTGTGACTTTGTCCAAAGTAATTTTCCAGCTCTCCTGTAGCCTCTTCAGGTGTTTCTAGAGCTTTGTCTTTTCCAGGATGAACAACTCCAACTGTCTCAAGCCTTTCCAGCTAGGACCTCCTGTGGCCCAGATATGGACCACAGATGATGTCACTCAGCAGAAATGAGAAGGGAGATGGTGTCCAGAGACATTTGGGCCAATGCAGAAATCCATGAGGACCAAACAATGTCCTTGCTGAGGTCAGGCACAGTAAGGGAGTGAAACCATGGCAACCTGTTTTCATGCAAGTGTTCAATGAAAGCCTTAAAGGGCTCATTTTTCAGAGGTAGACTCAGAGGGGTTTGGAAGGGCTCTGGAAATGTGGGTTTGTAACTGGTTCATATTTGTCACGTGTGAGAACTTGTACTGCTCCTCCTTAGTGCTGCAGGAGGTCAAGTTTATTTGGCACTTCTGTGGGAAGTTAAACTGGTCACAAGTTCACCAAAAGAGGGAAACTATGGACCCGGCTCTACCTCCTCACTCTTCAGACTGCTTTGTGTCATGCCCCTTTTAAGCTAAAATCATTCCCAGTGTGATATTTCTGCTTGAAAGCAGAGCAAAGTGCTGCCCCAGGTCTGGGCTGGGGGAAAACACATTCCAGTGTGGATCTCCATCAGCACCACAGGAGATGGAAAGAGTCAAAGTGGTCTTGCTGACTGCAAATGCAAACCGGTGGCCAAGACAGGTTAAACCTATTTCTTTTGTGGAGCACAGCACACAGAGTTTGCCTGTTGGTGCCTCAGTCCATGGGGATGATGGGAATGGTGTGCAGAGATCTCAGCAGAGCCCTGAATCCTGCTGCGGCTGTGACACAGCTTGCTGGAATGTCCTTGGGAAAGTCATGGTCACCTATATGTGACTTCCCATCTTCTCTGTCACATTCTAATAATTATGATAAAAAACATCCCTTGGTCCACTTAGTAAAGCAATTAATAAAATAATGTTTGACCAGAGCATCTTTATCCTATTTGTGTTCTGATTTTCACTGATCGAAACTTTCACGTTTTTGAAGCCTGTTTACAATATTAGAATGCCATCTTTCTATTCCCTCAAAAGGCACATTTCCAAAACACTTTGAAATATCCAGTGTGTCTCAAGGGATCACTGAAATATCTTTAAACAGGTGGTGTGAGTTAAAAAGAGTCATCCCCTGTGTATCCAGCTGCATTCATCACCTTAGGTCATCTTCAATATTCATGTTTTCTACCTGCAATACTGGTGGTGTCCTTAGTGATAATTTGTGATTTTCTTCAAAATGGACCATATGGTTTATTCTTCGTGTAAAATTGCCCTTAAACTCTCTTGGGGTTTTTTCTGGTATTTGTATTTGCCAGGATTTGAAGGCTTATTTTTGCTTAAACTTTCTAAATATTTATGATAGTGATCATTAGTAGGTAGCAAATAACAGAAGAAAATATTTTATTTGTGCAGATACACAAAGCAGCTTTCAAACATCTTTGGTATGTTGCTGGATGTTACCTACAATTTCCTATCATAAATTTAGTCTCACAATGGCATCTTTGGAAATATCTTTGTAATTGTTTCAGGGTTTGTTTGTTTTTGTTGGGGTATTTTGAGGGTTTTTTTCCTGCCTTTAATGCTGCTGCAGAAAATGAATCTAAGAAAAAGTTGTTTAAAAATGTGTCCTTGGAGTGTCAAGGAGGATTGGATGGGGAAAATAATGTCCTGTATTTTTATCAATCAAGGAGGAGGTAAATGATGAAAAATGGTTAATTTATTAATTCCTACCCCTGGATTTAGTTAGTCTTGCTTCAATCTGTGTTAGTCTTCTGGTATGTGAACTTGTTGGCTTTTAGTTTAAAGAAACTTGTTGCATGATGATAATTTCTCTTTGTACTAATCAGTCCACGATGGGTTAATGAGAAATAGATTTGAATAAGTTAAAATAGCCATCAGAGCCAAAGCCAAAAGCTCTGAGGACAAGAATGGACTTCTCTTAAGGCAAGAAGGTAAATGTCTCTGCTGATCTCAGTTCAGGTGGGGGCAAGGCTGAGATGGGCAGGGAGGACTTTGCTCCAGCTGAGGAGGTCTCTGAGTGAGCTCAGCAGTGAAATCACACAAGGTGCTTAATGCCAGTGTGACTCAACTTCACGGGCTGATTTAATCACAATCCTGAAATGATGGTGTAATAGAATCCCCCCTTCAACTCAGGAATGAAATTATTACCACACATAAGTGGAAGTAAATACATAGGCCTTTGAAGATATCTTAGCAATTCACGTGCCTCAGTTACTGCTGCTCAAACACAGTGAATCATATCTATGTTTTTTAATTTTTCTTAAGATAAAAAAGAATAATGTCACCATTCTGCTACAGGTGTGCTTTCTGTGAAATGGCACTTTAAATCTACTTGAGTGTCATTATTGAAGAGACTCAAACAGTTTAGATCTTAATTGATATTAATAGGAATAACCCTCAGTGACGTGAACTTGGCAAGCCAGAAATTGCAGCTGTTCTCAGCAGTAGTGGCAATAACAAAGATAATTAATTGTTTTTCCCTGAGAGATATATTTAGATTGCGCAAACTAAATATTCCATTCCCTGAGCCCTAATTCAGGCTTGTATTTGTTCTGCAAATACAGCAAGTGAAACTAAAGTTAATGTTTTCTGACTGTCGCACCATAATTTGAGCTACTGTGATTATTTTTGAGAAATAAAATATTTAAAATATTTATTACACAAGCCTTCCAGTGATGACTTAAACAATTAATGCTGCATATGATGTTCTTAGCATAAAATAAGTAGTGATTTGTGACTTTTTAAATTTATTTTTTAAAAATTGGTTTATAAGAGCTGGTGCTTGTTACCGTATTGAATATAGCAGAGCATGTGTCATTGGCAGGGTCTTAGACAAGAAGTGTTCTGAGTGAGCACAACTTGATTTGCTCAGAACTTACAGTCAGCATTATAATCCTCCTGGGTTATTAAAGAATGTGCATGGGTTCAGTGTTGAAGTGCTCAAGGGTGTATTAATTGCGCTGTAACATGTTAAGACTCATCATGCAAGAAGCCTTTGTGTGGGTTATTGATTGCCAGGCTTTAAGTTCTTTACATTTTTCTTAAAACATCATTCAGAGTGGGAAGGAATCTTCATGGGCATTTCCCCTTTCCAAGTTGTAAGTGGGCTAAGCACCTGGGGAGTATTTACTTCTGGTCCTGATTCTTGAAGCTGTAACAGATCCACCTCCCAGAATGTGTATTCATATGCTTTAAGTGTGTGGGTTTTATTAACACTTATTTTAACAGTGGTTGTAAAACTCGTGCATTTAAATGCGTTTCTATAAAGTGATGGTTTTCTGAGCAAGGGTTTCTCTCACCAGTTATTTATTTCTTCAATACAAAATAGGTGTAATTTTCTCTATGCCAATAACATGCTCCTTGAAAATGTAACATGCATGGGATGTTCTGTTGCTACAGCAGTCATTTCCCATTACAGGTTTTAAATTGGTGATATCCTAAAAGCAGGGGAAGCTGCCTCAGGTTGGGCTGGGCTTGGGCTGAGCAGAGCATGTGCCCTCCAGCAGCTCCACAAGCCTCCCTCGTAGTCAAGAGATGAGGATTTATTTCCCCTAAACTAATATGGCACTAAGCCACCAAACTAAACATTTACCTTTGTGATGTAAATATTGCCTAAGCTGAGCTCCTGTCAAATGCTGCAGTTATTTGTGCTGCTTGCTGAGAGAGGTGGACTTGGCAGCAGGAAAATGTGTTGTGTATGAACGGGATGAAGGTCTTTTTTTCCCCACTTGCAACTTAAATGAAATCTAAATGAGCCATTCTGCCCTTTGTACAGTGAAAGCAATAGGTGTAATGAAAGATTGGTTACATATAATTAGCAGTAGCAGTGATTTGAATGTTTTGTCCTTTGTCTTTCCTCAACCTGCTGCTCAGATAAACAACTACTTTAGGGTATTAAAGGAAGTTACTTGAGTTCATCAATGGAGTTAGTTCAGAACCCCATTTCTCTGGATTTCCATTTGTTATTTTGACCATTATATGGCTGGAATATCAGTTACTTAGGATGTGCATTAAAAATATTGCATAGGCTAGGCTGGCATTCAGGTCTTCATCTTTTCAACAACAGTGGATTGGAGATGTAAAACTGCTTTTGCCTGTGGAGAAAGGTTAGTGGACTGTTCTCTACTAATCCCCAGCTGGGGGAAACTTTAAGGTGTCATTAAATAAAACAAAACATCTAAGAAGAATTGCTAGTACTGTGGCCATAGATCAGGCCAACCCACCTCTTTCTGGTGTCTGTATACATATGTTTCCCAGGAATCTTTAAGGATTGTACCTGCTTCAGTGATTTAGCTCAGTTGCTGAGACTGTGTAGAGCAGCTGCAAGGAATAACTAGTGCAGCACCAATGAAACAGCCTTCTTGGTAATTCTGACTCGAAACCCCTCACAAATGAAATCATTCTGCTGCAGAGCTCCAAAGCTGGGGCTGTCTTCTGGGGAGAATTGCCTGCTTGTATGGTTCTGCATCTCTTTCTTTCCTGCTGCTAGAATATAATTAAAGTTGCTAAAAATACATGCTTTCTAATATTGTTGTTTTGGTTTTTTTTCTGTGTAGGAGTCTGCTGTTACTCTCTTCTCATGGGAGGAGATAGTATAAACATGAATGTCACTTAACTCCATTAAGTGGTCCAAACTGCATGGGGATATGAGAGCTCCTTATTTATGGCCTGATCCAAAGTCCTGTCCAAAGTCCAAAACCTTAAAATTTTATGTATGTCTATATTCAGAGGAGCCTGCTGGCTTTTTTAGTTTCACAGAAGTTTTTTCCCATCAGAAGAGAGGAGACTTCTGAACTGTGAATTTGTTTTTAGTGTCAAGGAAATTAGACCAAACGGGGCCATAATTACTGTGCTTTTACAATACTGCCATTGTATCTAATTATAGTTTAATCTACAGAACATACTGTATGTTTAATAATCCCAGCAGAGATATTTTGAGCATATGTTTTTGCGTCACCTGGATGTAGCTGGGAATGACTGGCAATGTGGTCAGGGATGTGACAGCTGACAAGAGTTGATGCATTTTACAGGATAAAATGTGGCTCACCTTCAACATGCACAGAATCACTTAAAGGTGAGCAGTAATAAGCATTTAGAGGCAAAGTACCTCAGTGCAAAGAGTCTCTGTTCCCTTTAGGTGTGGTAAAACCCAAGGCATGATTTTATTTGCCCAATCTCAGCTAGCAAAGCTGGTAATAAAATCCTCAGCACCCCTCCTGATGAAGGGAGATCTGCTAACAAAGGTTAAATATCCATCAGCTTTTGGCCCGCTAAAATGATATCTGTGAGTTTGATTCTGAGCTGACTACCTGATAGTCTTTGTTTTTATTTAAGGATTGCCAATTTTTCTTGGCTATGAAGCTCTTTATTTCCTCTCCTGTCTCCTCAGCCATCATTTGAATTGTAATTATCTTTTCCCCACATGTGGAAAGTCTCAAAAGTACTAAAAGATTTTTGGACAGAAGAGAGAGGGAACAAAGAGGAGCCTGAGTTGGTATTTGTGATGTATTTCCTCCAGCCTGTTCTGCGGTGAGACCTTCCCCTGTGAAACCTGGGTTATGTCATATTTATTCAGGTGTCCACTCCTTGTTCAGCACATCAGGCTGGTTTCCATGACTGCAGTGGAACTTCTAAAAAGTTAGGATTGCATTGGCCACCCTTCAGTCCTCAGACAGCAGGACAGTTTGGAGAAAGCATTATGTTAAAAATTAAATTATCTTTTTCCTTCTTGTTGTACAACTGAAGTCTGTAGTGTGTGTGAAGTCCTGCATGCCCATCCTATTGATCCTTTTGCTGATGCTGTCTTTAGTTCCCTAATTGCCTGTTTCTCTTGACCATCCTGTGTGACACAAATAGCCTCAGGGATGGCAGGGATTTGAAAAGGCAGTAGCTGAGGCAAACCTTCCCACAGGAATGCTGCCTTTGAATTAAATGTTTCCTCCAGAAGAATGTGGGGCTCTTAGTTTGTCAAATGTCCAAATGGCTTGGCAAGAAACTTTTAAAACTGTTTCTACAAAGTTCTTGATAATATTGTATCCAAAATTGTCCGTTTTCCCTTATCTCTGTGTGTGTATGTCTTTCTATATTATTTTTTAAAAAATACTGGTTAAAGTTTATGAATTATATTAAAATGTCACCTTAATAAGCCAAAGGAATAATTATCTAAACTCATAGTTCTTTGAGTTTGGTTTGCCTCTGAATAATTCAGTACTTAATGTATGTGTATATATGTATGATTGTTTAAAAAATTATATTAATATTTCAAAACATCAATAAATACATTTTAAATTTTTCCCTTTAATAAATGCAAGCAGGGGTAGTTTCAAAACTTGTTTGGGTCACATGGTGCTGATATCAAATCCATCCATTACTTTGATGGGATCCTTCTTTCCAATATGGCCTTTTTTAGGCAAAATGCAAACTGCCCTCCTAAATACCATTTAAAATTTTCCAGCAGCCACTTTTTCTGAAATATTGCATCTTGCTGCCTGTGAATAATGTTTGCCTGCTCGGAAAATCACACTGAAGACATACTGACAGCAGCAGCCAGAATCACAGTATGTTGCTCTCCAGTGGTGGTAAAATTATTATTCAATGAATACATTTCTAAATTACACCTTAAATTATCAGTCTTGGATCATGCTATCAGAAAAGTCAGACCTGAACTGCTAAAAGATCCCAATTTTAACTACTTTCCCAACTGTTAAATTGCAATTAAGCCTTTATTAGGCAACCCTTTGGTGTGTGATTGACTTAATTCTTACAGTTTAACTTGGAACTGTTGACTGGAGTTTTCTAAAATAATAATGGATATGACTTCAGTAGGGTCCAGCATAAATATGGAGCCATTAGTAGGATTGAAGTAATTTTTGGGTTTTTTAGGTGGTTGTTGCAAGTTTCCATTACTACCACATTTTTAATATTTGTTCTCATCATTTGTTGTTATTAAAGTTATCTGATTTGAATCAAATAGTCAAGTCTGGTGATAAGGTTCTCCTTTTAGCTGTTTACATAGACAGTATTTAGAAAAGAGTTTTGGCTTTGTTTTCTCCTAATTCTCTCACCCTTCTAGTGACTGAATTTAGTTTAAGGGTATCTTAGTATTTAACCCATTTCCCTGAAGATTAATTATCCCAATGTAAAACAAATGTGTATTAAACATATGTAGTTCCTTACAGAAGCAGATTTGGCTGTTTCATTTAATAAAATCTCTTGTTGCACAAAACAAAAGCATTGCATTTAAGATTTCTCTGGTCATTAAAACTGAATTATGGAATAGGCTTCCATCTGCTATTGAAACCTGTTCATCATTATTTTGTGTCATTGTAAGTGGGATCATTCTGAGATATGCTTAGTGACAGCAGGCTTGGCTCTCCCAACTGTGAGGCTTTCGTAGGACAGGGCTTCTTTCCTAGCTGCAAAAATGTTTGTCTTCTGACAAGCTTTTCTCTGAGAGTTTGAGTCTCGCTTCTCCCACCTCGCCATCTCCTGCAAAATTATGTTATTCAATTCACGTAGTCAAGTTGTGTGTGAGTCGTGAGTTCCTCCCTGCGTCTCATTAATTGCCGTGGGATAAATCCAGCCTTGCTATCCATCAAGCCTGGCCACTGTCTGGGTGACACTGATCACAGTGAGCAGAGCAGTCAGTGTGAAACGATTGGCAATGGAGGAGATGGATGGGATGTGGGAGTTGGGTGAGCAGGAGCCGCTGGGGCAAATGTGGGCTCTGTCAGGAGGGATGAGCTAAGGAGGGCAGGGATTTCACTGCATTGACAACCTCTGAAGGAGCTGGGTTGGGCGACCTCATAAGGTTGCTGCCAGTCCTGCGTGTTTTGAGGGTCTTTGAAGTAGCTGGTGGCTCCCAGTTGTTCCTGATGCTGATGGGTGTGAGGGAAAAGAGAAACTCCCACTTCACAAATGAAGTAATAGAGTATATGAGCTCTTGGAGGTTTTTCTTAAACCATTTAGTTGCTGGAAGACTTTGTGATTTCAGGATGAAACTGTTTGGTATCATATTGAAGAAGTAAATTTTGGCAAAAGAAATAAAATTTGCCCATGTGTCCTAAAATGAAGCAAAGAAGCAAACCAAGCACCCATGACAGCACAGCTTCACCATCCTTCTCCAGAGAAATAAAAGAGAAAGTGAAGAATTCAGTTCAATTCTGTCCAGATGCTTTATAGTTCCTTCCATACTGCTTTGGGTTTTTTCCTCCTTTAATGACAACTTGTTGGTTGTACTTTTTTTTTAAGTGTAATCTGAGGAGGTTTTTTTATTTAAAAAATCAACCTTAAAAGGTTTTTATTTCAGGAGAAAAAAATGCTGCCTTTAAAAGACATTAAGGATGTTTTTATCTGCAACTGGCACAAAGATTGTTAATGATCAAATTACACAGCAAGCCAAATGCATGAAAGGAGAGCCAAATCTACCATGACAAGGAGGCTGATCTTTAAATTTGCTCTCTATAGGCAAGCCACTGTCTCCAGCCTAAGAGACAGGATTGGCTTTGAAACAATTTAGGTGATGAGCAGTTCCTTCTCTGCCCATGTGCATTAAATTTTGGTCCTTGGAGTTACTGTCTCTGGCCAGAGGACAGGCTGTTGTGAATTACTCCCGTTATAGGTCCCATTGTAGGTCTGAGTTACCCACATCTTACCTAACTATATCTTTCCTTGATAAAGTTACCTGCTCTCTAAAAGAAAACTTAAAATTTTACTTTCATTCAAAATGATGATAAGCAGAGCATATTTTTTCTTTTTATTCCCACAATGTTGCCAGTATCTTAAAATATTGCAGCAGTTTAGTCTGTGTGTTTCCTTCCTTGTGTGGGCAGATGTCATTCTATTAGAGCTTGAAATACTAAAATGCAATGGCTTTGTTTTACAAATGAAACAATGGCATCACTGATCACCCTTTGATAGATAATATTTAACTAAATTAATTATCTTTTGGTATTTGCTAAAAATGTTCATATGTGGAAATTCAGTGATAGAACACCTGCTCAGCAGAGGGCTTATCAAAGGTCTTTAAAGAAGTTATGTAATGGATGTTTAGGTTTTCAGAAGAGAAAATATTGTGTGTGGCATTTATTTCAACAATTTATCTCAAGTCAGGACTTCCACCCTCCTTTGAGAAAAAGCAATTTTGCTGCAAAAACATTACAATTAAATTTAGAAGCTTTACAACTATTGAAGTTTAAAAGTATAACTTGGAAATCTCTAAGTTCCAACAGCTAACACAGAGGAGATGAAAACGCCTCATTTGAAGTCCTGCTTGGAAGCACAGTGAGCAGGTTTGAAATGGGCTCTGGGTGCCCTGTGCTCAGTCCCCATCCGTCTGCTCGTTTCTTCTGCTCTTGAGGAGTTTGTCTGGCAGAGCTTTTTTTTGAGTTTTGATCCTGGGAGTAGCTGAAAGCCTGGGTCTTTCCTCCACTGAGCTTCCTGCTGAAGAGGCAAGCATGTCTGTGTACAAGAAATGGATTATTCGGCTCATCTCTCCGAGAAATTTTTACATGTAAAAACTTCTGTTGTTTATCCGGTTGGGGTTGGTAGTCCATAGCGTACTTCTATATGAGCTCTGGGTTGACTTGTGAAGGTCTTGCCAAGGTGCTCACAGTTCCTTATAAAGGCTTACGTTTTTTCTGTAAATTTATTGATTTTAAAAGTCTTCTCTTACAACCATTTCCACCTGTTCATGAGGAAATGTAATGACAATATTATGAAAACATTATGATAATACAGACAAGGTGAAGAGGCTCAGAGGTTTTCATGTTCCATACGAATGGGTTTTTTGGGAGCCATTTTCTTCTGTGCCACAGGGAAAAGACAAGACTTGTTTCAGTGGAAGCCTTTGAGGGGTGTGCCTCGGGTGTCCCTCATGTTGTTGACTTGTTATTCTTTATACACAGAAGGAAAAGTGATGGTAACTTTGACCCTCTGTCCTGACATTGACGTTCAGTCTAAGTCAAGCTCTTTGGAAATAAGGACACCTTCACCTTGGTGAATGTTTTGTGTGTTTCCTCCAGTTTTTGGGGAGGTGAAAGATAATTGTGAAGAACTGGTTCATAGGGAGCTTGTTGGGCTTTTACCCTTCTTTCTATATAGGGTTACATGGGGCACGAATTGGTAAATGACAGGATTACAGATAATATTTTTCTGTTAGGGTCTCTCTATTGTATTAAAGAAGGCACCTGGCTGTTCTGTAGTAGTTGCTTCTTTTTTTTCTCACCTTTAGAGAACATCACTATTGTGTAATTTTGTAGTCTGCTGAGATGTGTTATTGTGTGACCCTTTGCTGATTAGGTAAAAATTGGCTCAGGAATATTTGATTGTTTCTCATCATCTGAGTATTTCTTAGATTTCTCTGTCCATAAAGTGAATAATAAACTTCCCTGGTTCAAATCCCCAGGAGGGGTCTCAGGGTCAGCCCCCTTAATGGAAATATGTTTTTGGCAAAGGAAAAGCAAAAATGAAAAAGGAGCAAGGCTGCCCCTTGACTTCTCACCTGCCCACTTCCAAAAACACTCCAGGATTCACATGAAACAGTGGATGTTTCTAGCAGTCTTGTTAATATTGATAACTCAATGTTTGCTTAGTCTGATCCATATGTTATGGTAGCACAGGGCAAGTCTGAAAATCACCAAGCGTTCTTGTAGCTCTGTGATGTAAATAAGGAATTTGAGTGTGAATATCGTGGCCTAGGGCATGGGCTGAGAACCAGGAGGTGCGATGTCAAGCAAAAGCTGACCAGACTCCAAACAAGATGCCTGTGACCTTGTTGGGAGGCAGATGTGCAGACTGAGGAAAACTTAGATGTGGAATTTAAACATACGTGGATTAAAGTGGGACTTATGGTGCCTTTACTGACTGGTACCTGTGCGTGCGCTTTGCCTACGGATAAAGCAATTAGCTGATTAGTAAATGCTGAGTAAGTGATAACTAATATGCCAGGAACTGAATAAATACACGTAAAACATTCATATTCTTCTTTTAGGTATGCCATTTACATCTGAACATACCCATAGCTCTTTAAGCCCTCTTGCACTGTGGAAGCACAAATCAGGGTCTGGTAGGTCTTGAGAGAGATTTTTGGGTTCTGTGAATAAAACTTTGACTTTCAGCACAGCATTGCACTGAACTGGGTAGGACAGAAATAAATGATCTCACATTTTTAAACCCTAAATATAAAACTCTATTTACTGTTTTGTAAGATGCATTCCAAGGATTTTGTCTATAGCTTAGTGCAGCCAAAACATAAATGTTTTACTGTAGGCTGGACTCTAAAAAAATGTAGATTTAACTCCAAATGTATAAAAGGTTTGAAAAGTATTGTATGAAGTCTGAAAGTCATAAGTAGGAAGTGCTGTGCATGCTCTTTCTACCCATCTCCCTTTCAGTTACAGTAATTTAGGTTTTAGCATATGATGAATTCTGTCATAAATTGCTACTGGAATGTATTTTTCAGCTTTGGAGTAAGTTTTGCTGGAATTAATCTGCAAACTCTCCCATGTTTCAGTGAGAGATCAAAGAAAATCCCAAATGGAAAACATGCTTTTGGAAGATGGGGGTGGGGGGGAAGTTCTGATTTCTTAAGCTCTTGTAATGAAGACAACTTAATTAAAATCAAAGCAAAACTAATTAAGAACTTTAAAGTGCAAGTTTTAGGTTGCATAATATCTGAAAACATGGCAGAGTGGGTTTACTGTCACTGGCAGAAGTTCCTGGTCTCGCAGTCACTGGTGGATCTGTGTGAAAATGCACAGATGGATTGCAGTTCTCTGACCACTCCTGTTGGCCTTTCTGCTCTTTCTTAGTCTTCCTGCTCTTTTGCTCCTGAAAAAAACTGTTATTTTGGCAGTCAATTCCTCTTCTCTCCTGGGAGTTTTGTCTGTGTCTGCAGCTGGGGACAAACCAGTTGAGAACTTGTATGTGTTTATCTATTGTATTCATGGATTTTGTGGTTCTTTCCTTGATCTTGCCATTCTCAAGTGCCAAAAGAGAGCATGTTTGCACACAAATCCCCGGGGTCTATGCGCACCTTTTTTTACCCTTTTCCTTCCTTGAAAAAGGAAAAGGAAGTGAAAATTTTGATTTTCATTTGTTTGTTTTACTTGAAACATGGTGAAAATATTGGGTTTTAATTGCAAAATTTAATGAAATTGAAGTAAAAAGACATTCTTACTTCATGTGAATTTTAAGCTATTGTTATGAGAGCTTTAAAAAATTATTCTGAAACATTCGTTCACATTGTGCTGTATCATCTTTTGGGACATTCTATTTGTGCTTGGTGTGCACATGTGGTTTCTCCAAATGTTTAGCGAAAGCCTAACGAGCAGACTCCCTGCTACAACGGATCAAGACTTTATTAGGCTAAGTTTTGTTCGCTTTGAAGAGTGCTGCCATATGGGAGCTTTGCTTTGCCGGGCTCTCAGGTGCTCCCAGCAGATGGACATGGAAGTGCTCTGAATGCAGCACACCCAAGATGTGCCATCAGAGGGTGGTGGAGTCATCCAAAGCGGAGCAGAAACCTGGCAGATCCAGAGCTGCAAGTGGGGAGGGACAGGGCTAGGCGTGAACAGCTTCCTTCGTGCCCGGTTCCTTGACAAAAGCACTTATGAATTAGATTCACAGCGAATCATTTACTGTCTTGTGGTAGAGCTAAAGAAGCACTCAATTATATAAATGTTATCACCTCCGTAGTTCCTTTCAAGAGCCCTGTTGACCTGCTTTTCATTATTGCATTCCCTCAAATAAGAAGGATCCAGATCCCTTTGACCTCCACCCAATCATGTGATCGTGGACAGTGATGTTTCTTCCTCATTATTTAGGAGCAGAATGGATGTTTACAGACGCAACAGCCTTGTTAAACCAGAGCCTTCCTGGGGTAGGCAGCCAGCAGTCACTGCCTTGTGTGCTGCTTGCTGTTTGTTTGCTTCTCCCCTCCTTTTTCTATTATCAGTGTAATGGAATTTTGGTTTTCCAACTTGTGTGTAATTGCATAAATTATAATTGTAATTCCTTTCTAATGGAGATTTTGAGCTTTGTCCTCTTAAAAATATGATATTTAAAAAAATACAAACATGTTTTTGGCTCTAGAAATGTTGATTTTTTTTTTTAAGTAAAGGCACCAGCTTTTCTTTTTTTTAACTTTCCTTTTAAGAGAGGCACAGCCAGGTGTTTGCAGCATAGGATAGGAGTATAGGAGTGCTATCCTTAGGGAAGCAAAGCTTTCATTTACCCATAGAGGGATGATTTCCAACCATCTGCTCTGGATCTCAAAGAATTGGGATGTTAAAAACATGATTTTTCTCATCCACTGGGAGCCTGCCTGTGCAGCTCACAGAATACAGGAGGAAAAAGTGTGAGTGGAGGTGTCACTGAAAAGAATTATTTTCCTCACTTTCAAGGCCATCCCAGATGACCTTGTTTTAGGAGAAGAGTTCTTGTTTGTTGGGTTTTTTTCCCTAAACCCTCACTAATTAGTGCATGTTTGTGATTCAGTCTGTAAAGACAGCAGCTGAAAATAAAGCTAATTCTATTGTTATGCAAAAGAAAACAGTTCAAAAAGAGCACTTTCAGAGCCAATAAAATGCTGAGCTAATATTAAGCTGCTTTATTCTAAACAAGATCTATTTTTCAAAGTGTTTTGTTAGTCGCATTTTTACTCTGCTAGGTTTTTCTTGAGATAGAGAATATAAAAACCTTAGATCTCCATAATTTGTGAATTGTTGCATAAAATTCAAACCAAGAATTTAATAGTATGGAAACAGCTAAATTATTTTTTAAAGTAGAAAACAAGACTCTTTTCCAAGCACACACTCTGAACTATGAGTGAAATTGCTTTTCAGGACATCTTTATATCCAGTTACTTGGGCTATTTTCATAGTCTTTGCCCAAAAGAGGAACAAATGCAGAATTTATTTGTGCAGACAGATGTGCCCATCTGCAGATATGAAAGAAGTTGGTGCACTAATAGGCAAGGGGTTATCACCCTGCCAGCTTTGGTTTCAAATTCTCATTACCCTTGAGCATGGTGATAAGAATCACCAAAGGGTTTGAGTTGGAAGGTTCCTTAAAGATGAGTTCCAGCTCCATGCCATGGGCAGGGACACCTTCCACCAGCCCAGGTTGCTCCAAGCCCCATCCAACGTGGCCTTGGACACCTCCAGGGATGGGGCAGCCACAGCTTCTCTGGGCACCCTGTGCCAGGGCCTGCCCACCCTCACAGGGAAGAATTCCTTCCTACTATCTAATCTAATCGTGCCCAGTTTAAAATCAGGTAAAAAACTTGCCTGGTCCAGTAAACTTATTTGAATGTCTTTTAGTCAGGCATTTCTGGTGTTATTCAAGAGGTTTCCATCTGAGTCCTGTTCATTAAGTCCAACAGCAGCACTGTTGGGTGTGTCTTGGCTGGCAGTAGTGAAAAGGAACTTTATTAGGGATAAAATATAAAACATGAGGGAATGTTGCAGAGGAGAAAGGTCTTTAACTTACTGGTAGTGTGGCTTTACTGGTTTTCTTGCACCTCTACTTAAAATTTAACATTTCCAAGGGACTGCATGGAATGGGGAGCCAGTCCTTGCATCCTGTTGTCTTTTCCCTCACGCTGGGATTTCTTTGGTGACAGCCCCAGGATTTAGGGATGGGATTAAATACAGACATTGCACCAAAATACTACAGAGGGGCTGGTCTGCACATCTCCCAGTGATTTCACTGGCAGGTTTTCCATACTTGAATATCTAGATTGCAGTATCAGCTTCAAATGGGATTTTCTGACCACGGGGTTCTGTTTGCTCAGTAAAGAATTAGACTTGAAGTGTTACATTTGGCATAATGACAGCATAGATCTCTCCTTTTACCCAATTATTGATTGTTAGGACTTAGGAAGAAAACCACATGATTTCTTATTCTTCAGGTATTGTTGAGTGTATTTATGTAGAACCAGGCACCTGTGTAACCTTGACTGAATAAGTGTTTTATCAACTTTCCATTTTCATATTTATTAATGTTTTTCTCACTTAACTGTTCATAAATCTATAAAGATAACATGTACAAATAACCTGAAAGAATTAAGTAGTTAGACTTTTCAACGCTTTCTTGCTCTGAGGAATAATCATTCTAGAATGGTATGAATAAGTGGACATGGTTGATAATCCTAGTTTAAAAGTTTCCAGGTCTGTTATAAACAGACATGTAATACACTGTAGTACGAGGTTTCCTTAAAGAAACATAAATTTATTGTGGATTTCAAGAATACTATAACAACAAATATTAAAGAGTTCTTTGTACGTGTGTTGATGTGTATCTTTGAAATGCTAAAACTTGCCAAACTCCCTTCCTCTCTCTGACTTCCAGGATGGTTTTTCAAGATGTGTGATCAAAGCAGGACCTTTAATCATCTCCCTGAAAGCTTTAAGCCAAACCTCTTCCATGTGCACATAAACTTACACTCTTAATTATAAACTCACTCATTTTTCTTAGAGAAAATAAGCAACTTAAATGCCTGAGCACTGTTTGCTGCTTAAGTAAAGGGAATAAATTAAGATACAATGAAAATGCCTTGATTCTTACTGGGTTCTAGAAGCTGTGATTTAGTTAGCTTAAGCAAAGTGATGTATATCTACACAGTAATTGCAAATTTGACTTGTTTGAAACCAATTGCCATCAACAGTTCAGAGCCTACCCTTGGAATTGAGGTCTGCAAATATGGAACGATTAAATGATAACTTTAACAAAAAGTTCCTGTTGTTGTTTCCTATAGTAATGAAAACCCCTTGGCTTTTGGAATGAGCTAAACCCCATGGATAGATCTACAAGTGGGTTTGGTGTTAATTGTCTCCTCCTTTATTCCTGCCTTTATATCTTTGTGACAGTATTGACTCCAGTGAAGTTATTTCTCACTTGTGGCACTGTAAGAATAATCAAGATTTCCCAGCAATCTCCAATGTAACCTTGTGGAAGGCACCACTGTAATTTATATATTGATAAAATTAATATATTGCACAGAGGTTTTGTGAGCTCTAATTAATGTTAGAATGGTTTTACATTAAATAATGATGGAATAGTCTTGAGTTAATTAACTCTAGATCTCAAGGACATCAGACTTTGGTGGTTGAATGCAGCAGATAGGGTGGGTGTGCCAGAGTTCCAGAACTGCCCTCTTTTAAGAGCCATTGTTTTCAAGGTGCTCCAGTGTTGACTTGAATGAAATCCTGTGTTTGCGAATCTGTCACATGAAATATGAAATAGTTTTTATATAAAACTGAGCTAGTATTTTGTAATTAAATACATAGCTAAAAATAGATTATATGTATACACATATATGTATGTTTGTTGAAGTAGACTTTTGACTGCTTACAAAAATGCATCCTGGAAAGTTTGATTACTTGAAACAATTAAAAAATACATTCTGTAACAGGAGAGGTGAATGGGTACCTCCCTGCTGGTAATATGACACCCTAAAAACTTGTTGGTTTCTATCTAGTGAACCAATATTCTTCACAGTGAAATATTTAGGGGAAAATACCCCTGGAATTTCTTAGAATTCTATTTTATAAAAATACTTTAGGCTAATGCTGTTGATGCATGGTTGGAAGGGTATGAGCAGCTCCCACTGCAGAAGGATATTAGGGCTCTACAGCTTAACTAAAGGCGCTAGATACCATTAAATTATTACTTCATGGCTTTTTTTTTTGCTTTGGTTTATGGTTTCAGAATAATTTTCACTTTCAGTGTGCCATTTTTTTCCCCTTCATCTTTAACCATTTCATTCTAAACCATTCTCATTTTCAGAAGAGCATCACTTGTGTGACGTGGGAGAGTTTCTGTGTCACGATCGTGTGACTTGTGTCTCCCAGCTCTGGCTGTGTGATGGAGAGCCTGATTGTCCTGATGATTCAGATGAGTCTTTAGACACATGTAAGTAAAGAAGGAGCCACTCTTATGTCATTTTCCTTTTAACTGTAACATTTATAGTTGCACTATTCTATTGTGTCTCATAAATCCTGTGTGAATCTTCCTGTCAAGGTGAACGGGTTACATTCGCTTTGTAAGCGAGAGACAAAAGAAATGGAAGAGATGGAAGGTGTTTTGTTTTTGTGCCACTTTGTAATGAACTTTTGTCACTAAGAGCTTGTGTTCTCTATGCTCTCACTGAGCCGTGGATGGGCTGAGAGGGCAGAGGCAAAGTCAGACATGGGGAAAATGGGTTGCCCTAAATACATTTAGGAGGAGGTGGGGTGGAAATGAATTGTGTGAAATATTTTCAATGCAAGTATGAAAATCATACAAACATCAAAGGGGAAAATGAAAGATGTAAGAGCTATGAAGGGGAAAGAAGCAAAGAAAGGAAAATGAGGGAAAGCTTTGATAAAACACATTTAGTTATAAGAAAGACCTTGGGTTTTTTTTAATGTGGCTAAGAGCTTCTGAACACCAGAGTAGCAACCTTACAGACTTCTTTCTTATCAGCTTTGTAGACTCCTGATGAGGTGTTATTAAATCTTAATGTTCCCTTGTTTCCTGCATTCTGAGGAAAATGAGGGAATTTCCTGATTTTATCCCCAGGATAATCACTTAATGTAAGAGAAGAACCATGTATTTTGTATCAAAGCAACACTGGCAATCAGGAAGGCTAGAAATGTGGTTTGCTGCTGAAAGGAAAGAAAATATCAAACATCAGACAGTATTTAGGAGTCTAATCTTTAAAATGAGGGCCAGAAACTGGAGATGTCTGGAAGCCATTTGTGTCTGGGCAGACCTTGCCCTGCTGATTGCAGCCTTCCTGCTCCACCACTTGTTCTCTGGAACACATCAGGGCTGTGCTGAGGGTGCTCTGATTACCCACCTTTGGAATGCTTTGGGGTTCTCAAAAACAGCATCCTGCAGTGGGGAGCAAAAGGTACAGCTAAGCTTTTATTACTGCTCTGGTGATTGATTACCACCTTCTCTAATATATTTCCAAGCACAGTATTAGTATGCAAAGGTTTTCTGCCCGCTAATGGGTACCGTGTTAGTAGCACAAAAATGGTCACATACACAGTTCTAAATTTGCTTCCTGATTATTAGCCCATAGTTCCAAATCCAGGAGCTTGCTGGATGCCCAGATATTTTCTTCTCAAGAGCTTTGCATGGTTATTGTACTGGTCCATAAGGTCTCTGTACAGTAATGCCATTTAAAGTCACAGCATATTAAAAACTTGAGGTTTGCAGTTTATTAATGGCTTGAAGAAAGGGGGTGGGAAAGCAAGTCTGCACTTTCTTTAGCAAGAGGAAACACTGTCCCCTTTGCAAGTGTGATGAGTTTCTGTAGGTTGTGTTACTTGGGCTGTCCTAAGTTAAAGGTAGGAGTCAGCCCAGGACTCTGCATGAGAACCAAGTGACAGCACTGGGACACTGGGGCAATGTAAGAACATGAGAAAAACGTGTAAGAACATAATTGCTCACAATTATGGTTTGGTCTTGGGAGTTCTGTATGTTTTCAGTCAGCTTACTGAAATATGTGTGTACTGTGGCTCATCAGGTAACTTGTTTCTCATTAAAGACAAATATAATGTTCCTGAATTTTCCTGGAGATGCTTTGCATCACAGTATTTGTAGGGATTTATAAATTGCATTAAAAATATTCTTATGATGTATTTGAGGACTCTGTGGTGCTAATGCTGGGGACAAAGAACCTTCCAGTTTTCATGCAGCAGGTCATGTATCTGTTTTTTTATAACTGAACCCAGTCTCTATTTGTCAGCTCTTTGCTGATTTATGTATGATGAATGATGTGGTGTAGCCTGACAGATATTGCTAGTTGTTCCTATAGCCATAAACAGATGGAGTTTGATTGATTTTCAGTGGATTTGTGCTTAGTAATAGGGTTTTCTGGGTTCTAATAATGTGCAAGCATTGATCAAAGCTTTTCCTGCAAGTGGAAGTTCTTAACTTCTCTCCTGTGGGAATTTCAAAGTGTAGAAAAGGAGAGAAATTCTCAAGCTGAAGCTTTTCCCATGGTGAGAATATGAAAAGTCTTATTAACCTCATCACTCAACCATCTATTTGCAGAAAACTTATAGGAACTAAATACCCTTGTGGCCTCTCTCCTGGTGGCTTTTTAACCAACTTTTGCAATAGAACCCAAAAGTTATTAGGCTGTACACACACATATGATATGACTCTATCAGCGAATTTCCTCAGGAATCCACCCCAAATCCTACAATCTAGTCCCTTTATTTGTGCTGTAAAGAGATCTAGGATGGGACAGAAAGGAGAAAGAGGTGATATTTATTGCTGAATTCAGCCTCTGTGTTGGCAAAGGCTGGGGCAGGGCTTTATGCAGGCACAGCTTGCTTGAGTTTCTGCAGGTGTGATAGAGGTGTCCTGTAACTCCCAGTGTTCCTTCGAGACAGTGAATTCCTGCAGCACCTATACCTGTGTTCTCCACTGTTTCTTAGCAGCTGTAATTCTTTATGCTCTCTGTGGAGCTGCTGTTTTTATAATGCCGAGGAACCCGGTTTGGTAACTCAAAATGAATAATTTAGTGAACAAATTTTGCTCCTTTTCTCTTCTGGAGTTGTTTGTGAGAAAATTGATTTTTAAAAATCAAATGTATTAATAAAACTCTTGACCAAGTAATTTTTTACCCTTTCCTGGGTGGTCTCTAGGTTGTTCATAAGGTTTTTGCAAATAGTCAGGATTCAAAAATCAATTTACTTAACCGAATAGGCCGATGCTGGGTTCTTCAACAGGCTAAATCAGCAAGCTCAACTTGAAATCAATAGAACTCTATCAGACAGCCCTGAATCTGGCCAGACAGTTTGACTTCTGCAGAGAGCTGTTGGTCTGGAGGTTGATGCAATGTTTAGAGGGCTTCCTTACTGTAAAAAGAAAAATTAAAATTGCTGCCTGCAGACTTGCCTGACAGATGGTTTTGCTGGGACAATTACAAAACTCAAATATACCGTTAAAAAAATTGAGTTTAAAAAACTATAAATAATGACAACTTTGTATCACCTACTGTCTATTCATTGCTGCCTGCTGTGGGCACTCAGTAGTTTGAAACCACAGTGTAATACTGGTTTTTTTGGGGGTGGTTTTAGTGTGGTGTTTTGGGTTTTTTTGTTTTTGTTAGCTTTTTGGTGTGAGGATTGGATTATTTTTTTGCTTATTTTACCATTCTTGCTAATAGGATTGGTCTTAAGCTTTAAGCATTTGCCTCTCAGCAACTTTGATAGTGGCATAACTAGAGAAGTTCACTAATTGACTTCATCTTAAAAGCCCAATTTACAACATTGCTATTTTGTAGCTGTGAATAACATCTGTGAGGAAGCCATGTCCAAGGAATATCAATGGTTTCTGAAACCTAGACAAATATTTGATTTGACGTCCTATTACCTGGTTTTCTCCTCAACCTCCTGCTAACAGAGTTGAGATCCAAAAGGTACATTGGCAAATTACTCCTTCCATTTAGTACTTAAGGTTTTTTATCTGTGTATTTGCAGCTTCAGAATTCATCTGGCTCACGTGTTTGCAAATCTCAGTCCACCAGCTCCTCTCTGTCAGAATGCATTGTGCCAGGGCGAGGTGAAACAAAGGAGCAGGGAAAGAAATTGCTTGTCTTCTGTAGCTCCTTTCTGGGACTGCACACATTGATCGTGTTTGGGGTTTGTAATGCTGGGGGCAGCAGCAGTTCCAGCCAAGGCTGGTTTGGTGTCTCTCTGCCATGAGGCAGAGGAAGGTGCTCTAACACTGCCTGATAACTTGCCCTATGAAGGGAGACTTGAGGTGTGGTGCAAGGTTCCCCTGAGCTCCTCTCGTATCCTCTGTGGTTCTGCAGGCAGCAGAGCTTTGCAACAGCACAACTACCCCTTAGAACCATCTCTGACCCAAGTGTTGCTTGAATATCATGAATAACTTATGGGGGGGGGGGGGGTGCAGAAAATCTTACAGTATGAGATCTACTGCCAAGACATGAAAGTGCTTGACACTCAGTTGTTTCAGCAGCAAGAAAATCCTGAAAGCAATTCACCCTGCAGCTCTTGTCTCTTGTGTTGTCCTCACCTTCTCTTTGGTTGTGATCCTGGTGCTGTTCTGGTAGTTGAGCTTTCTTAAATGTTGTCCAAATGATTGTTTGCATACCTGCCACCCACACAATTTATTGGTGCATGGCTGGTCCTGAGCTGAAACAACCCCAGTTGCCATTAATAAATCACCAAACTTGAATGGCCCTTGTCTCTGGAAGTTTGAGTAGATGCAGCCTTATCCTAAGATGTTGAAATTATTTCTGGTAATAGTCCTTCTCTGGGATTTTGAAGGAATATAATTTTCTGTAATCATGATTAAATGGAACTTGGAGGAGCAAAAGAAAGGCAGCAACCAAAAGTATATTGTTTAAAATCTTCAGTCTCACTTTGTTTGCTAAAATAGCATCTTTCATTCTCTCGATGCCAATTATGTGAGACTAGTTTCACAAGCTTAAAAATTGTTAATTGGGTACTTCTGTTGTAGTTCTTTTACCAGCAAAGGATAAGATAATTGGATGCAATGTTGCTCTTGTGGTATGCAATAAAAAAAGATAAAATTTCCAAAAGCTCCTAATTCTTTTATGAGCGGATTCATTGAAATTCAATAGAAGCTGGGATCCCAAACCGCTCTTTAGTAGCTTTGGAAAATACCAGATCAATAAATAACGTGCATATATTGAAGACAAACTGCCATGAAGCAGTTCAAGGTAAATGGAGAAAATGCTGGACAGGAGGGGAAAAATGTAGTCTTGTGGTTTCACTCTTGATAATTTCTCTGTCTGTCCTGTTGAACAAGGAATCTACTCCACAAAATAGCTGCTTACACCTTTTCTTCAGCAAGATACATGACCTTGTTACTGGCCAGATATTAGTTTAATTGCTTTGAGATGATGAATGTGTATTCATTTTTTCACTCTGAATCAGAATTGTTCATATCAGTAGTGTAAAACTTGTAGAAAATGAGCTACAACAAAATGAAAAAGTCAACTAATTTTATAAAACTGCTGCTAGTTTACATAAAATTAAGTTAAATGCTCAATGCAGCAATAAAATATTGCCATGCTTTTATGGTAGCTGGTGAGAAGTGCTTCTGACAGAACAAGATGAGTGTTTTGAAGGAGAATTACCTTTTCTGATGCTGTTTTTACAGACCCATTTAGGTATTTTCCTGTTGTCTGCCCCCTTTCCCTGTGCAGAACATCTGGGTGACTGACCTGGGCTTGAGCTTCTGAACTCTTTTTCTCCTTACTCCATTGCTGGGAAACCACAGTGCTCAGTCCCTCCAGGAAAGGTAATTTTGCTGGTGTGAGGGGACTGCTGATGTTCTGGTAGTTAAGAAAGGATGAATGTCCATGGTGCTCGTACCCTCTAAGCCTTTAGGAAAGGTTGGAGAGAAGCACTCCTCTGAGACAAACCCTGCATTGCCATCAGTGTGGAGGAGCTCAGCTGGTTCCTCCTGTGTGTTTGGGACTGCTGCTGATGATACCCAGAATAATTCCTTTGGGTTTTTTTAAGTTCTTTTATTATGAGAATATCTTTAGACAAGAGTTTCCCTTCTACTCAATAAAGTGTTAGAGTATGTCACCATCTGAGTACGTAAAATGCAGCATAATGCATACAATTGCATTCCATTTTGCTTTTATGTGGGGAAACTTTAAATTTTTATTTATGAACTTGTACGGTGTGGTGGTGTCAAAACCAGAGACTTTCTGGTCTGTGTGAAAAGCGTGAACTACGTGGCAATCACAAAATCGTTACTGCACAGAAGCTCAACATCCCTGGCAGGAGGTCCAGGATAAAATATGTATAATTTCAGTGGCTCTCTGGCTGCATATTTTCCTTTGGAATAAAGTATGCAACAAGTTCTGTGCTGAAGGACGTAAAGGTCACTGTATCTCTCAGTGACATGGTCATTAGAAATACTACCTTTTTTCTTCATGATTATCCTGAGCCTGATTTTCCAAAAGTGATTCATGGGGAATTTGGTTAAATGATTGCTGACAAAATGAGCCTCTTTTAAGGGCTGTGCAAACATGGAGGTGTAATACAAGGCCGGCACAGAGCCTTTGAAGGGTGATGCCCAATACCTAAAACTCTGAAACAGCTCATTTATGGATTAATTGCTTGCTAAAATTGCAATTCCTACACAGAAGCAGATCTAATGGGATATATACTCGAAGACAAGAAAATGAAAAGATCAATCTTTTGAAAAACCTATAAAAGTAATTCATACTTTGACAAAGACTTTGTTTGAGTTTTTAACCTAAAGCAATTTTATTTTCATAGCTGAGCTATAAATTACATAAAAAAATTAAAAAAATGAAGTGCACATGTGGTGAGAAGAGCTGGAAAGACTTGGCACAGTTTCTTTCGTGAGGTTGTGCTGGCTGTTAAGCTGAGCCCTAATGGCTTTTCCTTTTTCAGCATTGACCTCCTTGACAGTATTTGACCAGACATAAGACACACATTTCAGCGTTCAGCACAGTTTGAGCCTGGGCTGACTTTCAGGTACAGGTGTAGTGTCCTCTGGTTTCACAGGAGGGATGTGCCTCCTGCACTGGTGATGCAGGAGACCCCAGTGAGGAGCTCAGCAGGGGCTGAAAGAAGGTGCACCAGTGAGTCGGAGATCCACTGGGGCTGAAAATGCCTGTCTGCCCGAAAAAAGGGGGCAAGAAGTGGCCATTGGGCAAGTGAGGGAGAGGAGAGATGTGTGATTGCAGCATGGGCTTTTTTAGAAACTCTTGATGATGTTTTTGTCCCTATTCCTATACGTGTTTATTTGCAGTCCATTTAATTTGTATTCACTTTAGCAACAGTTTTATTACTCATTTTCTTTTCTCCTCTTTCCTTTCATACTTATGTCCTTGTAACTCTTTCAAGGCTTCTGTGTGTCAGTTGAGCCCTTTCACTCCAGCGCTGCATTTTCACACAATATTTTGTTTCTCCCTAATCCTTGCTGTTGCTTTATTCATTATTTTCACACTTTTCTTGCTTTTTTCTTAGTTCTGCTGACAAACTACTAAACCTGCTATGAAAACTCTATTTCCTCTTCCATATTCTTTCCCCTGCCCCCTATCATCTGAAACATATTCCCTTGTCCTTCTCATAGATTTTATCCTTTTCTTTTCATGGATACCCTAACTCCTGCTTCTTTATTTTCTCTCTGTTTTTATCTTCCCATTAACAGTCCTTTGTCGCTTGCTATCTTGTCATGCTACTGCTGTTCAATAGTCAGCATCAGGAAAAGAGAGGATTTGGGGAAATGAGGGATGCACCTTTTGCAGGATAATTCAACCAAATCCCAAAGCTGGTTGTGAGGGCATTGATTTTTAGGCTGTCGTTGCTTTCTCTGCCCCAAATAGCTTTGGTACAAAAGAAGTAGAGAAATTGCTGTATCACAGCATTGTCTATTGATTAGGCATTGATAAAAATTGGAAACATATTTAGGAAAAGAGTATTAAAGAACATAGCATCATCAAAAGCCTTCTTGGCTCTGCTGGTATCAAAAGGTAATTTTTGATAATGCAGGGATTTATAAATTATGGCAATCTTAGGTATGAAATTGCTTGTTGGAAGATTCTTATCTGGGGTGATGCTACTTCACTGTGGGCCCCGATTGCACTGAGGCTCATTACAGATGTTTATAATTATAATGATACATCTGGCCTGTAGAACCTGTACCAGGAGAAATGTCCTGTATTTAAATAGAGGGCTGGATGGAATTCCTTATTTGTCACTTAAAATTGCCCAAGTGTAATAACCATTTTTCTTCTCAAAATTACAGATGAAAACAACTCTCATTAGCAAGCAGATGAATTTCTGGAAGAAAAGTAAAATTGCTCTTTTTGAAAATAGGGCTGTGATTTAAAATAAGAATTTAGATGTGTTATTAGTGATAAAATGCACAGTAGTTTTAGTCAGCAAGGAGGGCATTTTGCTGTGTATAAAGAAATAACACAAGACAAAAACTTCTGCTCACAGAGAATAGTGCATAACTATGGCAAAGGAGTGGAAACTTAGGAAGCAGAAAAGAAAAAGATGGGAAAAATAATTTCAAATGAATTGAAATTTAATAAGGATTTAATTTCTTATGTTAACTTAAAGATGTACAGGTGTAATGTCCATGTTTTAGCAGCTCTTGCTCGTGCCCCAGTACTTCTGAATGAAACTTAACTGTGCCAAATGAAACATTTTCAAGTCTGCAGTGACTTCATCTTACATTATTTAAAGATGCATCAACATCCATGTACAACCACTCTGGAGAACTGCGAGCTGTGCCCTCAGAAACAGGTCTTACATCGTGTGTAAAACTTGGGCTATACCCCATCTGAAGTAATTTCAAGTTAGTTCTACTCATGAGAGCAGGCAGTGATAGGATTGGACCCAAGTTTGTGTATGTATTTCCTCAAAGAGAATGCTACATTAAATTTTGCCATCTGCCATTTATGAACTCCTTAAATGCACAGGTACAGCTGTTAATGGTGGATTTGCAATAACACAAGTCACTTCAGAGTAAAGATGTGGCAAACTTTATTTTTCATTGTTGAAGTGTTGCAACCAAATCTAGGTGGGGAAAGAAACCTATTTTCTTATATTATAATGAAAATAACCTCTGAAGTGTTTCTTGCATTTGTAAATATGCCAAGGCTAAAAAGTGTCTCACTGCCTTTTTGCTCAGGCTGTGGAGAACATTGAGATGGCATTTTCTACCTCATTCTGATTTCTTTTTTCTCCTCTACTTCTATTGGTCTTGGAGGTGAATTTTTAAACTATTTAATCTAAAGTTGTCTAGAGTAGATCTCTGAGCCACCACTTCTTTTAGCAAGAAGGAGCTTCATTTACAAGTGTGGTGCTGCATAACCTAAAGCCAATGAGTTCAAGTGCAAAAAAATATGTCTAAATAATCAATAGTATAAATAATATACTATCTACGTATAAATAATATACTATCTACGATTAAGAGAGCAGTTATATACAGTAACACCTGTTTGCTTCAATAACAAAGATATGTTGTTCTTACCAAAATCTGTCTTCTCTGACTATATTTTCAGTAGGAAAAAATACCTATTGTTGTCTTGCCTTTCAATGAATGTGTCTCCAACCTCCTCACCCCTTTCAATCCCAGGTGTTCCTGGTGTTCATGGCTCTACCTTCATGCCCTGGGAGAACATGCTGAGACCACAGTGGCAGCATGTGCTGTGTCCAGCGTATAAAATTCATCAGGGAACTGACTCAGACATCGGGTTTTCCACGATAACAAACTCTTTGTGTCATTGATTTGTAATCCCCAGTTCAAAATGAGACAGTTCAGTTTAGTAGCAGACTGGTTTTTTCAGCTGGGTTTTTATTCTGTAACCAGTAGTAAGCTCTCTGTTCAAGACAGAGAATAGTCTTCTCTCCCTCTCCTCTTTCCCCATGGCTGATTTTTTTTTTAGATTTTATTTATTTCTGTGGCCTGCATGCAGATGTAAAAGTACTTGAAGGCTGACACTTTTACTCATTAGGGTCCTATAAAGCCAAATCTCATTCCACTTTGGCTGCACTGGAGATGTCTCCGAGGTCAGCCAGGTCAAAGCTGCTGTCGCAGAAAGGAACTAGGTTATTTCTTTCCTGCTAACAATCCTGGGGATTTGAATGTGCCTGATGAATAAGGTCAGTTGAAACAAACTATTTTTGTATTTACAAAATGATTTAATTTGCCTTGTTCTCATCTTCCTTCATGGTGACTTTGTGCTGGCCTTCCACCCTCGTTGCTTCTTGATACGTGGTGGATTTCACACGTATCGTGACTGTGACTTCAGAGCAGGAGGAGGAAATTACAAGAAGATCATTAAAGTGTGAAATTAAATTCTTAAAGATGACACATCTAAAATAGCTAAAACATTACCCCTAAAACAAACAGTGCCATTGATCCTACTTAATTACATGCTTAATAATTTTATACCAATGTAAAGCACATTGGCAATGTATTAATCCATTTCATATTCACTGCCACCACAGATTTTCTACTTCTTATTTGCTTTGAATCTCATCATTATCATGCACATAAAACTAGTATTCTTAGAATTTTTATAGTAGTATTTCCATATAAAATGAGGAAAAGTCTAATATATGAATACTAAACAGCTCATTAACATGGTTTGTAATATAACTGATCATGATAAAAGCAGCTGAGAAATGCTGATATAAAATAGTATTTCAGTCCCAGAGTATGTCTAAGATTAGAAGAATGATGCCTTGGATAATAAATACTTCAGGGAAAACAGGAAATCTTAAATACAAATAACATCAAATAAAGAGCTTTGTATGCTTAATTAAACACATTAACAGATGTGTTTAATTCATTTAAAAATTAATATATTACTAATACTGACAGCAAGAAATTTTTTTGTGTTTAAAAAATCAACCTTAAAAGGTTTTTATTTCAGGAGAAAAAAATGTTGCCTTTAAAAGACATTAAGGATGTTTTTATCTGCAACTGGCACAAAGATTGTTAATGATCAAACTACACAGCAAGCCAAAAGCACAAAAGGAGAGCCAAATCTACCATGACAAGAAGGCTGATCTTTAAATTTGCTCTCTATGGGCAAGCCCCTGTCTCCAGGGGCTTTGAAGAGACAGGATTGGCTTTGAAACAATTTAGGTGATGAGCAGTTCCTTCTCTGCCCATGTGCATTAAATTTTGGTCCTTGGAGTTACTGTCTCTGGCCTTTGAGCTGTGCTTCCTGTGTCCAGGTCAGAGGGACAGGCTGTTGTGAATTACCTGTCCAAAACTGGCCCAAGGTTGTGTGACACAGGAAAGTTCTGCATTCACTGGAAACATTTGCTGGAAACTGGAGCTGAAATCTAGGAACATATTCTGCAGTATTAATTGATGTATTTAGGGTTTGCATTATCATAAATTGATAATTTGGTATAGATTTAGCTGTGTGCTTTTTCCCTTTCTGTAATTGTTTTATACTGACCTGAACCAGAGTCTTTTGCTACTGTTTAGTTGCAGGTGGGCCATATTATTTCATCTGAAGTTTTATATTCCACCTTAGGATTCTTTCCTACAAAGGAACACTACTGGCAGCTCTATAAAGTGGTCACACACGGTCCTTAACCTTTGCTCAGGCAGCAAACTGTACAAATGATGATTAAGATCAAGATATGACAAAGTTCGTTCATCTGAAATGTCAATAAATAAATATCCAGCAAATGATTTCTGTTAGGAACACAGCTGGTGCTGTTGACAGGAAGGATTATGCAGTACACTTCCTGCACCACTGAATATTGAGCCCCACATTGGAATGCTCCCACCAGTGCTTTCTATTCTTTTTTAGATGAATGAGAATTTCTCCTCCAGTTTTCAGCTTGGATTATCATGGTCAAGTCACCATAGCAGGAAAAATGGGAGAGCAGTCTCACAGGGAGAATGATTGTATATGTATGCAAGGGGGGATGCTTGCTTGTGTGGAAGATGGATACAGAGGCCATTGGGAACATCTATTTTGCTTGTGAAGGAGGGAGCACAATCTGGGTGCTGGGCTTGGGCACAGGATTGCCTTCCAAATGCCCCTTCTGTTGCTCGTGAGTGTTGCTCACAGCGATGGCACAGATGATATTAAAATCAGCAACTTTACATGCACTGTTCTTTGGTCTGCCACAGAAAAGGATGCTGGAAGGAGGACTTAGCTAATTAACTGTGTTCATGAAGTATGGTGGTGGTTGGTTCAAATATGTATATGGATTCGAACATTTTATTTAAGTTTCTTTTGTATTTCCCTACAAGAACTGGAAGCATGAAATAGATAAATGTATCTTAAGCTAGAAGGTGAACCTTGACTAACCCAAAGTTAAAGAAGTTTGGTAGTTGGCTTTTTTTTTTGAGCTGATGATAAGTTGAAATGATGCATGTAATATTCCTTGACCTTTTAAGACCTGGTCTCTCTGTTTTTGGCATGCTGCTGTCAGAAGTCGTACCCAGAAAGATGAGAGCAGGCAGTAGTGCCAGAGCCAGCATCCATGATGCTGGCAGGGAAGGAAGCATAGCTGATGCTGGTGCCATGATCTGCTGGAGCTGCCAGCTGGAAAACCCTGGGAAAGCTCTGTGTGTGGGACACATGGCTGAGGAAGAGCCCTTGGCCTCCTGGGAGAAGGCTGGACCTGGAGGAGCACCATGGTCTAATCAGTGTCCAAGTCTTCTCCCAGCTGACAGAGGTCAATGCAAACTGTGCCACCTTTGCCCTCAGCCCGGATTAACAAACAGCTGGTGCCAAGGGTGCCCCATCCAGCCTGGCCCAGGGACTCACTGCCCAACTGAGTGTTGCTGAGCACTTTACAGCTCCTTCTCCTACAGCCAAACAGCTTTATCTTGCGGTCCTGACTGCAGTGTACTCTTTTTTTTTTAAAAAAAGGAATTAGTTTTCAAAAGGATTGAAATACTTTGCTCTAATTGGGAGCAGTCCAAGTCTAGGAAGGAAGAGAAAATTGCAGTCATCCAGACAGCTCAGTGGCTTTTCTGTGGTAAATCATAAAGACATAAATCATGGTATGTTTGTTCTGGTTTTTTCTGTGACTCAGCTGTATTCATGACCACATTTTAGCTACCAGCAGGCTTGCAATTTTGAACATATAAAAAAAATACTGTGAGATTCTTCAAGATTTTACCTTTTTGATTTTTTTTAGTTTGACTTTTGCATGACGGTAAATAGCTGACAAACTTCATGCGCAGTCAAGGGAAATGTTCTTTTTCCCCATTGTGGAGAAGAAAGCTGAGACATATAACTGAGGAATCAATTGTGAGGGAAAAGGTAGTTACCTCAAACTTTGTTCTTCTCCTTTTTTTGTTTTTGCCACGGGCAGGGACACCTTCCACTAGACCAGGCTGCTCAAAGCCTTGTCCAGCCTAGTCTTGAGCACCAGCAGATTTGGTCTCCCTCATGGGAAGGGTTTTGTAACCTGCTAAAAAACTCCTAATGCTTTGAAAATCAATGCAAAAAGTTACTCAAAGCAGAAGAAGGTGTTGAATTTCAGGTGGATTTAATATGGGTGTCTGCTGGGTAGCTCTGTTTTGATTTTGAGCTGTTTGTGTTTTTGTAGCCCTTCAGGGGAGCACTGCATCAGCCATGCTTTTATTTACGTTTGAATGTAAAGATTTCTTTCTATTCTCAGAGCAACGCAAAAGAACCTTCTCCTAAATGTGTGTATGTTTCTATCACAGTAGAGAGCTCCACTCCTGTAAGTGCAGAGGCAAGTGCCTGGGTTTAGTGTGAGCCTGAGAGCGGATCTTGTGCCGCTCTGGTGCGATGCTGCACGGAGGCTGGATCTCACCTCTCAGGAAGAGCATCTCGCTCTCTTGATTAAAGCTGCTTGTAGCCCTGCAGGTCAGCAGAGCAGTGCTAGCCTGGTATTACTCTATCATGGTGCTCTGTGTTCTTTTAAAGGCTGAGATCAGAGGTTTGCCTGGCGTCCTGCTGTTTCAAGGCATAGGGGTAAGCCTTATTAGTGGTATGATTTAATGAACCTGAGATGCTGGAGGGATTTTTGTCTTATACCAAATTTATGCATCAAGTTGACAGTAAGATCTCTTCTTAGACATTGCTGGAGTAAAAGTTTATGCAACTCCCCCTACCATTACCAGCATAGACAGCAAAGTACCAAAGCTAATTCCTTCACTATGCAATGCCCTTAGTAAACGTATTACCCTGTGTGCCCACTTCATTGTTACTTATTTGTAATGACAGGTTCATTTTAGCAGGATGGTTTTAGCTTGTTAAAGCTGCATTAGTTAGTCTGCAGCCAGCAGTGGCACTTGGACAGAGATCCATGCTCACCCCAGCAAACTGCTCACAAGGCGCTCTCTGATCTTTGGTGGAGCCTCTATGCACGGTTGTGCTGAGCTCATTAAGATGTCTCAGCCTCAAAGAAGGTATCAGCTATATTAAGTACCGAGTTCTGGCAATAAAAACAAATGCAGCATGGCATGGAAATACATTAACATCCCCTGGTTCACTGTAGCATCGTGTTTTCAGGGAAACAAACAAAGGCGATATAATAAACTGAGCTGGCACCGGCCCAGTTACTCTGAGCGAACAGTAATGGCTTTCACAGGGTTCAGGGTTGGGTCTTCTGCATCATTAATATTCCTCTACAGGCATGCAGCATCTCTGCTGTTGAAATAAGGAGTGACTAAAATAAAAATTAGAAATCTGAGAGCTGTCCAGGACCTTATGCTGGTGTATTGCTGAAAGGTATTTCAGAAAAAGCTTGGGAGCAGCGTTGATGCTCCTGGTAGGTTTTGGGGCGTTCTCCAGCCACCCACAGCACCGGGAGTCAGCGATGCCACTGCAGTGCTCGCTGTGCTGCTGATGATTGTTATTAGGGGCTACTCAGACATTGGTTAAAACCAGTCTTTTTTAAGCTTGTCTGGCTTGTTCTGAGCTCAGAGTGCTTGGTGTAGCTTGCTCACAAACTGGACAGCAGCAGTGGTACATGGCCAAAATATCTCCAAATATAATAGTTCTCGGTCTCATATTTTGACAGAGAAATGTGAGGGTGTGCAGACAGATCAGAGGAATGTGGCCGGTGCAAACCGTTTCTCCCTGATCCTTGTGGCACCTCCGGTGCCCCCTGGATAGCAGAATTCATCCTCCCCATCTCCTCTGGCAAACACGGGCTTTTCGCTGGGCTTGGAAAAGATTTGCAGGAAATGCAGAGTCTCCTCTTAGTTTGGGCTTCGGGAATCCTTTGTCTACACAGCTCAAGTGCTCAGTTCAGTCTTTTTAAAGTTTGGTTTTTAAATCCTCTACTGGTAACTGAGGGATTTTTTTTTTCCTACTTTCCCCTTCTCTCCTCCTCCAGAGGGACTTTTTGGAAGGCTGTTTTAGCATGGATGCCATGAGGCTGATGGTGAAGTGCAGCTAATTCTGGCATCTTGTAAATATCAAAACAACACATTTTGTTTTTACACTAATGCACTAAGGTCAAAATTGCCTTTCTGTTTGACTAGATAAGCATTCCATCTTTGTTAATATCTACAACTCAAAAGCTGTAGGAGGATAACAGGAATTTTTAATAGTGATATGTTGATGTTTCAGTTTGCTCTCTGAGGAAAACTTCTGAAAGACAAAAATATAACATGATGGTATAGCGTTCTGGTGTGTGCCAGCTCATTTTGAGTGCTCTCTATGGAAACTTCTATACTGCTTTCCATCCATGCTGGTGGGAAACAAGTAGTCAGTGCTTTTCCTGAAGGTGTTCTTAGCTCTGTGCTTTACTCTTGTTTCATGACTGCTCCCTCTTTTAATGAAATCTCTTCAGTTTCCAAACTGTCTTTTCGGATTGGAGTCTGATATCCATTGGATGTTTCTGAGCAGTAGCTTTTCCATGTTGCTGACTCAGTTGGCACTATTCCCCCGGTATCACTGTGTCTTATTTACTTTATGTGTACGTCTATTTAGCCCTCATGTTCCCCCAGGGCATACAAGATCACTAATCTAAGTCCTCAGTTTTAGCTCACTACTTCCTCATTCGTGCAGTTTGATGTGCAGTATAAATATCATTGTTGCTTGAGCACTAATGTACAGTTTAAAAACGATAAATACCCCATTTGCTGAAGGCTAATAGTCAATTCATTTCATGCTGTAATATCACCAGTTACTTGTGTGGAGTATTTGTCCTCTCAGGAGGTGGCTCTGTGAGCTTTGCCGTGCCGTGTGAACTCTTGCAAAGTGGTGTTGGTGCTTTCATTGTTTTTTTGGCAAATGCTGGACACAGCCGCTGCTCTGTCTTTTTGTGGATTTGACCAGAGGGCCTTGGCATGCCAGGGTGACCTCTTGCCCCAGGACCATGCTTTGAGCGGTGGAAACATGGTCAAACCTGATTCTGGCTCTGGAGGAGCTGTTGCTGGTTCTTCCTGGACTCTGCTCAAAGGGAGGTTGTCTTGAGATGAGGGGTGGCTGTGTCCTTGGTCACAGCCTCAGGATACGTCTGGGGATGAGCAGCCTTTGACTTATACTGAGTATAGCTTGAGTTAATGTTAAAGATAATTCAGGTAAAATCAACATGTACACACGAGTCATAGGTAGATGGAAAAATTCTCTTGTAGTGGCAGGTTATTGTGCAGAAGGTTTATGATGGTGCCCCAAGTCAAGAGTGTGAATGTTGGGGTAGAAGCAGCTGCTCTGACTGTTGTGTTGGTGCAATTCTAGTAGAACACCAACAAGAAAGCACGGCGTGAAACCAGTGATGTTTCTGCACAAGGGAGTTAGAGGAGCTGATCTACCACTGAGGTTGGACCCATTTCTGAGCTTTAATCAGCAGAGTAATAGCTTTGACAATGGCTGGATCTCTTGATGACTAGTTATTTTGCAAGTAGGTCACAATCACTTAATTGTTTGAATAAAATCACTGTTTGGGGATTTTAAAAAGATAATATTTGATTGCCCCTACTCGTAACCTGAGTCAGCAGCAGAACTGTCAAGAGAGCACTGAAGTCTATGAACCAAGACAGGGAAAAGCAGCAATGAAAATGTGTGCTCAAGAGACAAAGAGGGGCTGTTCCACTCCCTGCACGGGGCCCTTGTACAAATGGGCTTTCTCCTATGCTCTTGCTTTAAGCAGTACTGCTCCTTAAGGCAGTTTTCTGTTTGTTTGCCTGAAAATTTAGTCAACTGAATCAGTAAAACAGTTGGCCAGTGGTCTTCCAGTAAGGATTTTTATTTCATACTTCATATTATGAGACTATAGTGATAATCATCTTGTAAACTATAACAATATTCAAAATAATCTAAACATATATATGTTGAATGCCATAGACAGTGGGCAGAAGTAGAACGTATGGTCACTCCATCTTTGGCAGGTGTCTATCCCATCTACATTTCCTTATAGTGTTACATAAACCTGTTGAGATGTTTTTCACGGAATTTCAAACCTGGGTTGATTTTGGAACAGTAGTTTGTTAGAGGATGGTTTTATAACAACTGCCAGGCTTCTGTCATGTTGATGACAGAATAATATGATAATTAAACTATTGATTGCTCTCCCTGTCTTGCAATCGTTATATCCTTAAAGACTCATCATTTTGGGATGTGGGGTTGTTAAAACTAGCAGGTAGAAACCACTGCAGGAGAGGGTGGGAAAGCAGTTGCACTTTGTAGCAGGTAAGGAGTAAGTTAACCTGCAAAACTTGGACAACTCCTTACTCTCTGTATTGGGCAAAGGGTTCTTCACAGCATGATGTGACCAGTGTGATATATTGTGCAAAATATACCGAAAGAGTTAAAAAGACTTCTTAATGTCATGATGCACTATCAGTTAATGTGTTACAGAAGATGAGGATAAGGGCCATTTAATGGTAATGATTTGTTTTAATGATTTAATGCTAATGGTTATTACTGGTGCACATAAATTGCTAACAAACCGGGAGGCACACTTGTAAGCTTTCCTAAGCTTTTTAGAAAGCCTTTAATTTACAAGGTAGCAAATACAGATGCATGGATTTCTTTCAATGATCACAGCAGCATGAAATTATTAGAGGTTGTTGCAGTGTTTGTGGTGGCCTGCAGGCAAAGTGGTTCAAAAAGATGCAAGACTCATGCCACAGTGATTTACAGAAAAGAGAAAAATGTGCAAAGGAGTTCCCACTTTGAAACCTGCATAAAAGTCTGTGATGGAGTTGAGTTTAGGAGCGGAGAGGGAAGAGGGAGAGCGTGGCTTTGATGGTGTCCCTTTAATGTCACTGTGGGTCCTTTGTGTTCCAGCCCCAGGACTGTTCAGCACTGTTGTGCAGAGCACGTTGAACTGGCCTGTGGGTACAGTTGAGTGTCTATCTCAGTTTCCTCTTACATAAAGGACTTGTTCCCTCAGTGTCCCAGGCTGAGACAGTAGTGAGCTTACACATGGGCTTCTCTGGTAGAATCTATAAAGTGTGTTTCAGAAAGCAAAGAGATCATAGTTATTTATGGCACTGTTTGGTGGTCTCGACAACACTGAGCTTTCTTTAAAGACTTCTCTAAAACCTTAGGTATTTTCAATGTAAAATACAGTTTTGCTGTTTGTTTACTTTTTTAACTGTATTTTCCACGCTAAACCTCTTAAGGGCCCTTTTCATCTTTCCTCTGTAAAGTATCACAAATAAAGTTGAAGAGTTAATCTACAAATCCCTTTGTCATGTCCTATAATAAAATATGAGCAGAAGGTAGTTAAAGCTATTTATCACAGCATACTTGGCAAGTCTGGGACTTTTTAAGTTAGATAAACTGGCAGCTGCTCCATTTTTTTATCTCATAAGACAGAACTAAACCAAAATGAAGCATAGAGCTTTCTTGCTTTAGGAACATGCTGGAGGTTACTGCTGTATTTTTTTATTTATTTAACTCAGAAACTGTAAAAGAGAATGTAGGACACTATACTTTTGCTTCCATTTGAAGTTATCTTCTGTATAGAACCTTTTTATCAATTCTAATTTACCTTCCAAAGTGATTTTTTGTTTTTTAAATACGTCTGTCAAGAAATTATATACATATACCTGGTCATTTCAACCACTTACAGTGCGTGCCAGGCAAACTCAGTAAGCATTTCATTCAGCATTAATGGGATAATTATTGTATGTGAAATACTGATTTATGATAGAAGACACATTTATTAGGCTCTGACATTTGTTCAATTCATTGCTCATGTAAGATAGCAATTAAACTTTACAAGGTTATTTTAAATGGATCGGTACAGAATTTTTGTAACAATAGTCTCTGTAGTACATCATGTACAGCTACAGTGCCATGTTAACCAACCATTCATTTGAACTCGTGTCTAGACCTTCCGCTGCTAATTGTAGGTACTCCTTGTTTACACTGTGTTGTAGCACAGGAGGCAGAGTATTGTTAGTTGGTATGATGAGTATGTTATCTGAGAATGGTTTTGAACTGAATTCTGTGTAGGAAGCATGGTGCTTTTGGATCTCCTAATTATATAGCAAATTGCATCCTAAAGCTGTGTAATAGAATGGAAAACGCATCAGGAGTTTTGTTCCTCTGAACAACCGTGCAGACGGACACAAATCCTGCCGGTTTTCCTGAAAGGCTCTTTCAGCATCTCTGGCTTTGCTCTCCTGTTTCCTTAATCTCCTGTACTTTTTGGGAGAGCCTTGGGGAGTTACCGCTTCGTTCTAATAAATAATGTATAAAGTCTCTGTCCATCCCAAGAAAAGTCAGAACACGAAGTCTCCCTGTAAGAACAAGGCTGTGTTAGAGAGGCGGCTGCCCTTGGCCTTGATCACGCCTTTGAACAGGGACGCTTCTCAGCATTCCCGCAGAGAGGAATCTGGAGGGATATTGAGCTCAGACAAGGCAGGCAAATGAGCGATTGTGTCTCTTGTGTGGGACTCTCGAGCTGCCTCTGCAGCTTCTGCCAAAGTTTCCTGTGGACGAGCTCCCTGTGGCTGCTGAGCATCCCAGAGGGAATGGGCAGCTCCATGGTCCCCACCGGCCACCTGGGAAGTTCTTGCTCTCCCAACCAGCAGTGACACCGGCTGGTCCTGAGCGCCTGGGCAGCCACATCTCACCTGGGGCTTGTTGCTTCCTTGCTTGCTCTTTACTTTCATGGACTTGGTAGCTGGTGAAATTCCACTACTGAGTAGCTTTTTTTTCTCCCTATTTTTTTTTTGAAGAAAAATAAAAGGGATGTATAAAAGGAACAGGATGCTGAAATAGGAGGATACTCTGGAGACTAGAAAAGAGAAAAAAGGAACCTGGCTGTGGGAGGGAGTTGAAAGGAAAAAAAATCTTCAGTCCAGCGTTAAGTCAGGACTGTGAATTCAGAAAATGGCTATTTCCAAGCCTTTTAAGTCTGTTTCCTGCCAAAGATGCCTTTCTTCTACGGAGATAATTGCTCTTTATTAGAGGGAAACAGCACAAGCAGGATTTGCAGGAATTGGTTGAGGGACGAAAAATATATTTTTGCAGGAAATGCTGTGGAAAACCCTTGGTTATCCACATGGAATAACCAAATAACCATCCACATGGGCAGAAGCTCTGATATCTAAAGGAAATGACTTTTCATATAGCTTTTAAGTTGCTATTATGGCTCACTAATAGCAATGATATGAAGTTAAAAACTGCTGAAGACTTGTGGGAAAATAATTAGGAAAATAATACCAAGTACTTAACTGTAAGTAGCAGTATTTCTTTTTTTAAATATTGTGTTTTGAATTAGAAAGGGAAGAAAAAAGATCCATTTTTTAAATTTTACTTTTTAGGCAATAAATTGGAGGAAGGTGCTGAGAGTTCAGCCCTGAGTATATAGAGACCAGCATTGTGCAGCATGTTTGTGAGAAGGGAGTCTGAGTGTGTTCATGTGAGGAAACCAAATTAATTCTGCATGTGAAAAGGGAGGCTTGGGAAGTAGAGAGGCTGTCATCCAAAAACTTGGATTTTGAGGTCCATTCCTTTGATCACAGTGCATTTTCAGTAGTTCTTTAGAAGCATTTAACCAAATATATGGGACTAGATTCTCACATGTGGTATAAACTTTGTAGTTACTGTGGCTGGTTCGAAACCTTTGCCACTTGGTTATAATTTTGTTGTAACCATAATGATATCTAATAGATTAAAATACATAAATCACAACAATGCAAATGTACTTATAAGTTTATGTACTGTACTTGCAGTGATGCTCAGAGTGCAAATATCTATAAGTTCTAAGCATTAGAAGGTTGTTTTTTTGGTAATTTTCTTGTTGCTATGAAAGACCATATGCCCGTGGTTTAGTGTGCTTTGTCATACTAAGAATTTCTTACAACATTAGAAGTTATTTGTCCTCTAAAGTATCCCAGGATTAAAAAAAAAATAATCTTTTGTCATCAGTCAGATGGTTTCTCAGAACTTTATATATTAGAAAACTCCATCTTTTCAAGCCCTTGGAAATCGGAAAAAAACAACTTTGTAGAGAAGAACTTTAATCTCTTGCTCTGATTTATGTAACATATAAAATGTGTCCATTCTTTTTAAACTTGCAATTAAATAAGAGATTCTCACTCATTGTTACACTTTTCCGAGGAGGAAAAAAATTGGAATCGTATGGAAAAAGAAAACCTTTTTTTAAAAGAGACTTCTTACTGCTCTTAGAATTGACAAGCTGGGTTTTATGTGACAGCCACTGACGGAAACATCAGTTCAGAAATTAAAACTGTGCTGCAGTTTTGAAATGTGTCATCAGTTATTTTTTTTGCCTGAAATTCCTCTCAGTTATTGAAACTGAACTTGTTCCCATCACTGTTTCCAAAGGAGCAATATACTCCTCAAAAGTAAGACTGAAGCTTTGCAGGGACTGTGTTGCTCGAGATCAGAAATAGATTCCTGCCCTGTGCCACAAAAATTAAAAATGACTCTGTGTGTTGGGTATCCGGAGCCCATGTGCTCTTACAGGAGCGGTTTATTCTTCACAGAAAGCCAAAACTAATTATGAGCAGGTTCAATAAACTAAAATGAAAAAATGAGCAGAGAAACCAGAGTAAAAAAGGAAGGAGTGTGCTTTTGTTTTGTTTTTATTTTAAGTACACTGAATAACTCTACACATAAAGGATGCCTCAGTGGAATTCAAAATGGCATTTCCTCCCTTATTTTTCATATTTTTAGCTTTCAAATTTTGGTTCATGAATTTTTGTAGCTCTAGCATATTTGATTGCATAGGTACTTTTGGAATAATTAGACTCTTCAAGCAAATTAAAAAATGAAGCATTAGTTAGATTAAAAAAAAGGCCATAATTCTGATTTTTCTATTAGTCAATTCATTTATTTAACTAAGCAGAGAGAAATAAAATGCCCCCAAGTATGTCTTTTACGGAGGATTCCTCCCACAGCGTTACTGAATTTTGTCTGGATGTATCCTCCTGAAATTGCCTGTGCTCCTTCTTTCTTTCCTCCTGTTTGTACCTAAAGAATCTTATTAGCACAGCAGTACTTTGCAATCTCAATTCCCTTGAGGGGGCCGTGTTTTTCCTGCCCTTTCCCTGCAGTTCTCCCTGGTGTTGATGTTCAAAGTACAAGGCAGAAACCTCAGGTTTGCAGAAGGAATCCTCCTGTACCAGCAAAGTGCTCATTGTTTCTATAGGGACGGAATGCAAAGGCTAATGTAATTGATATGGAAGTTCTTGCAAAAATTGCTTTCTTTCCCAAACTGGTGGCTCCAGAAGTGGTAGGTGATTAGATTGGGAGAAGTGAAGTTTAGCTTGCAGCACCAGGCTGTGATGGGACACAGGATCAGAACTTTACCTTCCTGTTTTTAGCACATCTCTTACTGTGTGTTAGTAAGTCCCTTATCCCTCTGGTTCCAAAAGGGGAGCAGTAGGCAGAGCGTTTACCTCCAGAGAAGACCTGTTTGCCTTTTCTCCCTGCAGAGATACAACTGGAGCCTTTCCTCTGCTCCCAGCAGAGCCGCTTGCCCAGGATTCACTTTCTGTTGTGCACAGGTTAGCCCTTCAGATTGGCAGTGAAATCCGTGCCTCTTTCATGCTTGGCACGCTGTGCCATCCCCAGCACAGGCTCCCCATGTACAGCTCCTTGTTCAGGGCACACGCCGTGGTGGAGCAGGACATTTACATGGCCATTTCCTTGTCTGCTGGAGCCGCCAGGCAGCACAGCAATTAAAGGCTCCATCCACAGAGTTCCGACAGATGCCTGTCACTTGGGAAAGTGTAAGTCCAGGCTTTAGAACTTCAACAAGCAGCTCAGCTGCCACTCAAGCTGGCAGCTTCCACCAGCCACTTACGCCTTCCCAGGAATGGTGCTCTGCTATGCAGAGTGTGCCTGGCGGATTGAGTTCCGTAGGAAATCCTGGTGGCAGCTGTCCATCCGTGTGGTCTTTGGCACTCAGTGGAGCAGGGCTGACTCCGAGTGAGACAGCCGTCATTAGCTGACTGCCCTGCCTGGCTCTCCAGTGTGTTTTGACTCTTTGGATGCTGAATGTTGTCTGTGTAAGGTGGAGCAGTCCCAGCAAGCAGGAGGAGACTGCCTGCTGCACCTTGGGCAGAGATGCCTGTGGAGCAGGAGGAACGGGAGAAGAACCCTAGACCCTTCTGATGTGGTCTGGGACAGTTTTAGAAAGACAAGTTGATTGTAGAGGTGTGGTGTTGGGGCTCTAAGTTGTGAAGGAAAGCAGTAGGATGCTTTTGTCTTGATCCTACAAAGTAAAGGGATTTCATATTTGCTTTTTTTGGTGTATTTTAATTAAAGTTATGGAAAGATGAAAAATAAAAGATCTTATTAATCATAAGTGGCCTTTCACCTGCTTCAATGTTCCAGTTCACTTTCTACTCTTCCTCTTGTAGGTTCTGACAGACTTAACATCTTTTAATTTAAACTCTGGTATCTCTTGATCCTGCAGACCCAGAGAGCATCTACTGATGGGCACTACTGCTCAAGCCCAAGTCCCACACCTCCAGTGGTTGTGGGTGATTCAGTTTGCCTGTGGCATCTTTGGAGGGAAAAAGAAGTGATTCAGTAAAAACAGCCTTTCACCCTGTAATGTGGGAACAAGAAATCTTGCTTGTAAACTGCAAGGTTAACTGTAGTATTGTCACCCTCTGAGTTTTCCCTTTACATATCCCTTTAGTGTATTTGTTTCTTGTAATATGGTATGTGTCACAGAGATTGGATCTCTGAAAAGGAATTGAACCTTATAAATGAAAAAATATTAAGAATCATACTACACTTCTTAAGACCAGAGGGGCTCTGTAGAGACCCTTTAATCTTTGTTCAAGTTAATAATTACATTATAATTTTTTGTAACTATATGAAGCTTAATGGAGTGGAAATGGGGTTTATGGAGGAATTCCTTGTACAGAATTGCTTTCAAAAATTTTTCAAGTGAAATAGTACTCAACTATGTATTTTTTCAGTTCAGGAAATCTGTTTCATTGGGAATTATATTAAATTCAGAGCAAAGTTATTATTCCAATGCAACTAATGTCTTTCATTTTTAAATGCATAGTTTAAATGTTTTATCTGTGGCATAACTCTTAGTGAATTTGTCATAGTCTTGTCACGTACAGCTGTTATTTAGTAAAGGGGAAAGGGACATTGATTTAAAAAAGACAGTCCTGACTGGGACTAGATGCTGTAGTCCTCCAAAGCAGTAAAGTGTAGTGACTTTATCCAAGACAGTAGCTGTTCTGAAACAAATTGGTTGCTTGAAGGTTGTGGAGAACAAAACCAAAGTAGTTTTAAAGTTACCCACTAAACTAGAAAGGGCACACAATCATTTCCTTTCACCTCTGGGCCTTGAACACAGACCCTGTTGTGTAAAATAAATGATGAACTCCTGCAGCAACAAATTTCAACAGTCCATCTGGAGTACAGATTCCTAAAAGCTTATCCTGCAAAGGAGAGCACAATGGCCATAAAGTACAGCAGGTTCCACTCCCTGACCTTTGTTATCTGCTGTCCACAGAGGCCTGGGAAAGCTTTAATGCTGCTTGAAAATCCTGGCTGCTAAAAGGCAAAGTAAGCCAGGGAAAGCTGTGGAATAGCAGGAGGGAGGCTGAGGCTGCTCTCAGGCGCAGAGATTTGGTGCCCTGCATGTGAGGGACAGCCCTTCCTGTGTTGTAAAATACTCAGAATTTGTGATTCACTGGGAAGGTTGTCCTTGGAGACAGTGGTGGAAATATGAAGGAGAGAGCAAAATCTGAAGTGACTTTGTTGTTTCCAGGAAAAGCTGAAGTTTGTCCCTTTGCACTGGGGGTGGGGAAGGGGGAATGGAGTGTGCTGTGCTCGTGATGGTGAACAACATGACAATTTGCTCAGGAGCCTCCCCAGCCTGGTGCCAGTTGGCAAACTGGGCTGCTGTTCAAGCCTCAGTCAAGAGATTGTGGGATGAAATTGTTTTGCAAACAGTGCCTCTTCATGTGATTTTAATGATAAGCCTGCAACATCTGGCTGTGCGTTTGGACTCGGAGCTCATACATTTGCATGCCCTGGTCCCTCCAGAAATGTTTGCACTCTTGGAGGATGAACAGTGGCCTCTGTATAAACACTGCATGCATGGTTCATATCACCTCTTGATTGCTTCTTAGCAGCCCAGAACAGATATTTTGAAATCCCTTTGGAGCATGTTAATTTTAAGAGTTTGTTGGAAATTTTTCTTTGATTGTCCCCAAATTTGGTTATTTTGGTTTTGTTGTTTTCCCTTTGGAGTTGGAAGCTGGAGGTGCTCTGTAGAAGTGTAGAGGCTGACAGTGGTGGCTCAGCACACCCCCAGCTGCACCACCAGTTGTCACCAATAAGATAATAAAATGGACTCACTGAGAGAGGCAACAAACTCATCTATACAGTAGGACTTGATTTCAGTGGCAACCATGTGGTCAGAAAATACCTGACTTAGAGTCACAGTTAAATCAACTAATAACAGGAGGAGCAGGAGATGGATTTAGTAATTACACTGAGCAAAAAGGTGTAACAGTTCTGGTAATAGGACTAGAAGTGACTGATGTTTTTTTTATAGCAGTCCCAAACTAAGCCTTCATGACCATGCCAATGTATGGGAAATCTAGAACAAAAATATACCATTTAAAAGATACTTCTTGTAATGGCCCATCTGTCATCAAAGGTAGCTTGTGAATCACTGTGTGCATCAGACCAAGGACTTGTTCCTTATTTACTCTATCGCCTCATTTTCTTTTTGTTCATGGCAGCACAAACAGATATTTTCTTTTTATAGTCTGTAGATTCTTTATTTAAAACTCCAGATTTTAGTTCTGTGATCTCCATGAAGTCAAACTCATGGGCACGAAGGCCCACCAAGTGTGATGATACCTGATGAGGGAGTTATTTCTCGTTGGCTTTGTCCCATCACCCAATGCCTGGGCTGTGAGGAGCGCCCGCTGCCAGCAGGGCAGGTTGGGTGTGTGCCCTGAGAGCAGGGCCTGCAGTGGATTTGTTTGACACTTTGCTGTCACTGAACTCGATGGCAAAGGGTTAATTGATTGCAGTGGACCGGGATCAATTAGTCTTCAATTAGAACATGACCTTCATACTCTTTCTCTAATCAGCATTTCCCTATTACATGAGAGCTGCGTGGCTCTGTCCTAGCTCCAGCCTGAGGAATATTTGTTTCTATGATCTGCATTATTGTTTTTAGACTGCAGTAAAGTCGATTGAAGTAAATGTCTTCCTTTGCTTTATGCCCGTACCAATGCACATCTTTTACTTAATGCAGCCCATTAGTTTTCGTTCTCTCTCATCTATTAGCCATTATTTTATTGCTTTTAGTTTAGAAGCTCTAGATTTGCTTCAATAGTCTTTCAGTCTGTGTATAAATCTTACTATATTTCTTTTTTTAAATGAAAGATATAAAATCTCCACAGGCTAATACACCTGTTGTTAATCACATGAAATTTATTTATTACCTTTTGAGAGACAGAAGTGCACATTTCCATAGCCACCTTACATATGCTATTAATTGGAATGTGATCTCTCCTAAATGTGCCAGATCATGTCAGCCTGAGCACCAGTGTTGTAAATTTTGTTTTCTGACTTTTAGTCATTAGTGGTTATTCCTCTGATGAGCTTATTAGCCTTGAGTACAAATACTTCATCTATCCCACTGAAGAACTAAAAGTCTGTGGATCTCGTTAAATATGCATGGATATCCAAAGATATTTGTTTGGGGTTTTTTGCCCCCCCACAGGAAGCAAAATGAAGTGACACTGTCAGTATGTGACATCAGCTTCGCTAATCCTGCTGTGATAAGGCTGAAGACTCTCATGTTTTGTAGGGATAGGCAATGTTTGTGCTTTGATTGATACAGGTGGAAAATACAAGTAAGCCTTGTATATACAGCTGAAAAAGCACTATATTGTCCTTAAAAATTATATTAACTAATCCAGGTGAAAAAAACGAAACTAATTTCTGTGCCACTTTCATCTCTTTGAATTCTTCCGACCTTAACATGTACTTTGTTCAGTGTATTTCTAGCAAGGGCTGAGTGTAACCCAAGGACACTTACTGTATTGATCTTTGATGTCAGATAATAATACATAACTATATATAAAAATGTTAAATTGGAATGTACAAGGGTTATTTTGGTGGTCATACTTGAGACTGTCACCTGAAAACTGAGGGGAGTATCTGAAGCTTTGATAGCACTTTTCTATACTTTTTTGCTCTCATATGTTCATCACTTGGGTCTCTTTTTTGTAATCTGTATGTGAAAGCAGTTTCATCCTCTTTAGTGATGTTTCCTTGCAGGTTTACAATCCTGATATGCTGGACTCTGTTGCAGGCAAACTAGTGAATTGCTACTATCACGATGGTGATTACAAATATTCCCTTTCCTTAGAGCATCAAAGGAAAGTGGAAATTTCTTTGGAATTTGTCTTGGTTTTTTTGTTTGGTTGGTTAGTTTTTTGTTCTTTTTTTTTTTTTAGACTTAGGATTACATTATAAGGTGCTTATAAACTTCAGAACAGCTGCTGACCCCGACTGCTTATGCCAGCCTGGACAGATTGAATGCTTTTCTGCCTTTGGTTTTGTGCTGCTGCTGACAGTGATTTGTGAGATCCCCCTCCAGTGCTGCATCCAGCTCTGGGGCCCCAATGTAAGGAAGATGTGGACCTGTGGAGCAAGTGCAGAGGAGGCCACAAAGATGCTCAGAGGGCTGGAGCCCCCTCTGCTCTGGAGACAGAATAAGGGAAGCTGGATTGTTCAGCCTGGAGAAGAGAAGGCTTCAGGGAGAAGCAACTTCCAGTGACTAAAGGGGCTCCAAGAGAGCTGGAGAGGGATTTTGGAAGTATATATGCAGTGATAGGACAAAGGGCAATGGCTTCAAATGAGAAGAGGAGAGATTTAAGTTAGAGATTAGAAAGAAATTCTTCCCTGTGAGGGTGGGCAGGCCCTGGCACAGGTTCCCCAGAGAAGCTGTGGCTGCCCCATCCCTGGAAGTGTCCAAGGCCAGGTTGGACGGGGCTTGGAGCAACCTGGGCTAGTGGAAGGTGTCCCTGCCCATGGCAGGGCAGGTTGAAAGTAAATGATCTCTAAGGTCCCTTCCAACCCAAAACACTGCCTGCTTATATGTTAGTGGGTTTTGGTTTGCTTTGCTTTGTTTTCGGTTAGTTGTTGATTTTTTTTGTGTGGTTTTGTTGGGTGTTTTTGTTTTGGTGTTTTATTTTATGTGAAGTGGTTTGTGTATGTCGAGGTGTTTCTGTTTGATTGGTTTAGTTTTTCTTCTGGGTTCCCCAGCCCAGTTAGAGAACCTGATGTTCTAGTTCACAAATGAAGGTAAGCTTGAATTACACATAAGTGAGTCCAGTGACAGGTATTCCAGTCACAGGCAAGATTATTCTGAGTTTTCATCAGCAGGGTAAACACTGTTTTCAGGTTTTTATTGCTCTATGACAGAGCAGAAAACCCACTAAACCTACGACCAATTTGAACCAGTCTGCTTGTAATGGAACAGAACGGAGGAGCTGGGAGCTGTGACAAGAAAATAGCAGTAGGTTTGAGTGTAAGGTCACGTCAGTGCATTTTCTTGAGGTGTTGTTTGAACTGTCAACCAGTTGCTTTTTCTTTAGTTTTCGGAGAATTTCCAGGTGCTGAAATCTGCCATCAAACTTCTATGTTTTATAAACAATTATTATCCCTGCTTTTCTAGGTGATACACTGAGGCACAAAGGGGTGATGTGGTTTTTCCAGTGAAAATGAGAATAATTCATTATTCTGGGTTTTAGCACTAAATATATGTATTGTGTGTGTATGCATCTATATATATAATATGTGTAGTGCTAAAAGTATGTGTTATAAATGTTATTGTTCCCCCAACTGTCTTGTTTTGCTGGTCATAGGTTTAAGTTGATTTGTTTGCTTTTTTTCTTTTAACCTACTTAAAATTTAGCCTTTCCTCAAACATTGCCAAATGCAATGAAACATTTGTAGCTGTCCTAATTTTGGCTCATAAGCTATGCTAAAAATTCCTCCTTCAATTGACAGCTTTCTTTGCCAGATTACAATATTCCCAGCTGATTAGTTATCTTAACCGCGGTGTTTTTTTCTGAAAAGTACAATTAGCAGAATTTGTTTCAAGCTCCTACTAGCAGTTTGCTGGAGAATGTAATTTCTTGAATGCTTTCGGAGCAATGAATGTTATTTATGCATTTTTAAAAACATCCGTTGCTAAAAGTGTATTTTCATCCCTTTCCTTTCTTTTTCTCTTCGTCCAATGCAAAAAAAAAAAAAATAAAGCCCTGACTTAATCTGGAAATAAGAACGGCCCTGGCATTTAACTGTGTGGGATTCTGGATGTGCAGTTAAAATACAACTATTGACGAAAACCACACCATGTGGAGAGGCAGCTGTGAGCAGAGGGGAAGGGGAGCATTAGGAGCTTTCAGGAGCGGGGCTTTCTGTACCCCAGGGCAGGGTGTGCTCTGCTGGGCTGGGTCTGGAGAGGGTTCAGCTCACAACTGAAACCCAGGGGAGTCAGGAATGACTCGCCCTTTGCCAACGCAGCCGTTTCATTTTGGTTCATTAAGGAATTCAAACTGTAGGCTCGACAGCAGAAAGCAGTTGCTTTCCACCTCTTTATTTATCAGCACGGATGGAAAAGGCAGACAGCAATCTTGCGTGTAGCTCTTACAGAACTTTGTGAAGATAAAACCCCATAATATATCCTTCACTTGTAGTACGGCAGCTGACACTTGCTGAATGTTGTCTGAAGTGGGATTAGATTCTTGGAGGAAAAAAGAGAAGATACTTCAAGAGGCTGCTAAAAAACATTAGAAATAAATGCTGGAGACTGGATGTGTCTGGTTTATGTTATGGGCACAAGAGTGAGGTGGGAGGCAGTGCAGCAGACCTGAGAGGAAGAGGGAGGATGCAAGGAGAGAATAAAGCTGGTCCCACATTTCCCACTCTCACGGTCTGGCTGTTTTGCAAAGGTTTTTTGGAAGTTGAGCAAATATTTGCAGAAATGGTATGAAAAACTGTCTGGCTGTGGGTGAAACACATCCCACGTGTTTATGAACCAGAGCCGTGGGCTACCGTGGTAAAAAAAGATGTGAACAGGCTTTTTGCTGCTCCAAATTGGGAAGGTATAAACTCTGCCTACTTCTGTTTATACCTAATTGTTCTGATTTCTTTAGACACTGAGGAGGCTGAAATGTTACACAGGCATTTTGGAAAATGCCACAGTTTGTTCTCTTAACTGCATAGAAAAATCTAGTTGCCTTTTTTTGAAAGTAACTGTAAATAAAATTAAAGATTCCGAACCTACTGTTATTGCAAACTTTCCATTTTACAAATCTCCTCCACAGATTTATGAATTTAAAACATTGCAGTAGACATGAAATGAGAAGCTGGGCTGTTTGTAAGACACAGGTAGAATTTGCATAAAACAGGGGAATTTCAGTTGTGCACATTAGACCATTAATGAGAATTTTCACATTTACCCATCAGTGGAAGGCAGTATGGCTGTTTAAACTCAGGATAATACTTATTTTAAGTTGAATGGTTGTTTTCCAACTGAAGTCATGGGAGATTTCAGCCTGCTTCTTTGTTTCTTTTCTTTCTTATTGTTTGCATTTAAAAAGAAAGAAAATGCTAAAGAGATTTACATTGGCCAGAGTTTAATTTGTATTGACATTTATGTCTTACCTCTGAGGTTTAGGAAAAAAATGGAATCAAATTAGGTCAGGCACATACAAATGAGAAGATATTGCTTGGAGCTCCATCAGCACCGAAACACCTAAATCCAACTTAAACAAAAGTGAGCTGGAAACTCAACCCAGCCTGTGAGACATGGACTTGGGGGCTGCAAAATCTGGTGATGTTTTGCTTGGTATTTATTGGAATCAAAAAGCTCTGGGTTGGAGGGAAAGAATTCAGAATACCAAATTTATTTTTACAATAATCTCATTGAAAATATTTGTACAGAAGAATAATACCCATCCTCTAGGTAATAAAGAAAATGCAGACTGAACTGATTTCTAATAGTAGTGCTGCAAGTTTTGATCATCCTTACAGAATTTAGAGCACCTTGTGATCCACGGGCATTTTATATTATGAACTAAACTCACCTTTGGGGGTTTATAACTTGTATATAGAACTAACATACTGTATAAGAAATTCATTAGACCATACACTGAATTGTTTTCCCGTTCTAAATTGTGCTTTTCTTTGTAGATTCCTAAATAGCCCAAGATTTCCTACTATCTACCAGTTTGTGGTGTATGTTCAGCATTCTCAAAAGCTTTACTTAAGAACCTGCTTTGTGATCGTGTAGCAATTACAGAACCATATTTTCCCCAGTGCATGCTCAATGTGGACCAAGGGCAGTAGCAAGTCTTGAGTTCTCAGGCACAGGGAGAAATATGAAATAAGAGTCTGGCACAGTAAACACCTGAAGAAAAGTATGAAGTAATGATTACTGTTATTTTTGATTACTGATCACAGCTTATTGTCGTGATGCTGTGTGGAGCAGGGAGGTCACCTTCCCCCAAAGAAGCCTTGGACCTCAGTCACAGGAGATGTTAAGATCACCCTGTACATCCTGTCAATGAAATGGACACTCTGAACATTCTCTGCTGACCCTGATGGCTGAGGATATTTTAAAATCACTAATAAAAGGCTAGTTGTGATGATGGGAATTCTCTGACCCTTTTAAAGGAGGCACTGCCTCTGTGTGCCATCTCTCTGCAGAATTATGAAGTTGGGTGTGTTGTTGTGGAGATTTTTGTAAGACACAAGTGGTGTCTAGAGAAATCTGTCTAAATAACTTAGGTTTCTTGAGTAGGAAGTAGCTTGGATCAAATTCCTTACATTTCAGTATTAATGACCCTAAAATTAAAATCACTTAATTTCTCTTTTATGAGCACTTATATCAATATAATTGAGAGCATACCCAGAAGTGCACAGCTCTGCAGTTCCCTGCAGAACCAGGGAAAAGCATCATAATGTGTGAGCATTCCCCATTTCCCTTCTCTCACTGATATTTGAGTATAATAAAACATGGCAGCATGACAGATACCTTTTGGGAGCACTTAATGCTTTAAATGGACTCTCTGTATTAAAATATTAAATTGTAGAGTCACTAGCATAAAACACACCAAATAGATTTACATTTAAATTGCAACAGAATGTGGAAGATAATGTCACAGCGAGGCAACAAAATGGGAAAGCAAACCCCAATATATGTCAGCTTCTGATTTCAGTCTCCAGTTCACTGGGAAGTTAGGAGCTTTTGAATTTTGAGCCACGTGTTGCCAAGAAATAAATACATTAAATTGTTCCTCTGAAGCTCTTCAGCCTCATGGAGAAACCCTCTTCAGTAAGAGCATGGAGCAGGGTGAGGGAGTAGGACAGGTCCTGGTGGCTCATTGCAGGAGCACAGCCCCCGTCTCCCAGAGCCCTTCCCTAGTCTCTCTCTCCACATGGTTCAGACTCTTGAATTTTTCAAATTTTCTGTCATTAAATTGAAGATTGTTATCTTCTATTATTATTTTTAATCTGTGGTGATATAGTTTTTCCTCTCTGGCTTTACTTAATTTTTTTCATCTATGGCCTTAACACAATTTCTCCCTGTTGTTTTTTCTCCCAGAATGTCACTTCTTCGGATTTTATTCATAATCTCATTGCAGCCTGGCTCCTTGAGGCTGTGGGTACCTTGCTGTTAAAGTGACATGCAAGCAGCAGGTTCCTGAGAACTTGGGGTGCAATATATCTGTTTTCCTCTGGTCCATAGAACCACGTGGATTAACTCAACTCACACTGAATAGAGTGACAGTGATTTGCTGCAGCCCATCACTTCACATGGAGTAAATATTCAAAAGTATCAGTAGAGCTTTCTTTGAGTTGACTTTTGCTTAGACTCAATGAGTAGGGATTTGACTCAGAAGTGCTTTGTGAGGATGAGTCTTCTCTTGATCCTTGGGAACTCATGTGTTACTCAAACCTGTACAGTTAAGTTCTGCTTTAGCCTTTCTCCACTTGAAAAGGCAGCTATTCCACTTACTAAATCTGTGGAGTTTCACAAGGTCTACTTAATTCACTTAGAAAACTTTCTGAGTAGCTTGTATCTTGCTGATGGACTGAACTGCGCTTTTAATAAAAGGGCATTTTTTATCACAAAGAAAATGAAATAGTTGTTGATAAAGGGACTAACCTGCAGCAGTGTATTTTGTGTACTTACCTAAAATGTATTTCTCTTTTTAATGACATTGATTTTTATAGCTCTTATAACTACAAAAATAATTAAGAGCATTTCACTGAACTAAAGAGGGATCTTTCCTATTGACTTGAGAGGTAATTTAAATTACAAATGAAATACAGGAGAAGTGCCCTAAAAACTGATGTGTACGTTTTGGTACCACGGTGAACAGATAGCAATTAGTGATAAGTGATTTGCCTCCAAGTTGCTTTGAATAGCAGATGATGCAAAGCTCAATACACAGCAAATAAGCTCAGGGTCTGCAGAGAAGACAGAGAAGTTAATCTTCCCTCCAGGGCAATAATGTTCCAGGTGATACACTTACCATGGATTTTGTCACATTGTGTTTTAAAGCTCCCAAACAATGGGATTTTACCTTATTTTTCCTTAGGACAGTCTTGCACAAAGCGCCTGTTTAGGGAGGTTTAGACTTGCCTTTTGTCTTTTCTTTCCAAAGGAATCGATAGCATCAATTAGGATTGATTAGCAAGGTCAGACTTGGCATCGCACTGGAAAGACACATAACCAGAGGTGGCCATGGCATGAGGGTTGTGCTGGAGCATGGCGTGTGGCCAGCAGGAGCAGGGCAGTGCCTGTCCCCCTGTCCTCGGTACTGGTGAGGCCACACCTCAGACCCTGGGTTCAGTTTTGGCTCCTCACCAGAACAAAGAAATTAAGGGGCTGGAGCATGTCCAGAGGAGGGAACTGAGCTGGGGAAGGGTCTGGAGCACAAACCTGATGAGGAGCAGCTGAGGGAGCTCAGCCTGGAGAAGAGGAGGCTTGGACCTTCTCTCTCCAGTGGGGGGGGTCAGTCTCTTCCTCCAGGTTATAAGTGACAGGACAAGAGAAAACGGCCTCAAGTTGCACCATGGTAGGTTTATATTGGATTTTTGGAAGAAAAAATTGGTCATAAAAAAGTTTGTCAAGCCCTGGCACAGCCTTCCCAGGACAGCAGTGGAGTCACCATCTGTGGAAGGGTTTAGAAGTTGTGTAGGCTCTTGGGGGCATGGGCTAGTGGTGGCCTTGGCAGTGCTGCATTACGATTGGACTTGATGATCTTAAAGGTTGTGATCTTATAATTCTGTGATAATTAAAAATAATCGCTGCATCTGGAGACAACTAAAATGCACATCACACAGAAAATGTGTGGACAAGCCAATAACTGACCTGGAATTCAGTCCATCTGAATTGGAGACTTGGAAAAAGTGTTGTCTCTCGACAACTCTTTATTGATAAAATAGCTGATAAAGTAATTGATAGCTTAGGAACATTGCAATGAAGTCTCAGCAATAATAACTTCTACCAATACGTACAAATAAGTGAAGTTATTTACTGTTTGTAGATGCGGTTTTTAGATTATTCTGTCAAACTTACCACCCGTAGGGATAACAACTTTGAAATCTTGTAGGGATTCATAGATGCCAAAACTATTATTCTCTATGTTACTGAACAGCCTGTCTCAATTATATTTTGTGGCAGAGAATGATTTCATATGTATTTTTTTTCATTGGTTGAGTCTAAATCTATTGCATTTCACAGTCTTCAGCTTTTTCTGATTCTTGCTTTTTATTTTAATTACTTGGTATTTTTTTACTTTTTCTTTCTGAAAATTTTGTAGTACAATTTGAGATTACCCCATAGAAATATGTTTGAAGGTAGATTTTATTTTTTCTGCATGCTAGTTGAGCAGAACTGCTGCTTGTCTGTATTTCCTGGATATGTTTACCTTCCTGATGAATAGCTTTTCTGGCTGAATTGGGAGATTTCAAACCAGACATCCTGTAGTGTTGCCATAGCCAATGCTTTGGTTAAACTGGAAAAATCCAGGTCTGCTCTTGAGCTACAGTGGGGCTACAGATCAGCACTTGTGCTCCACAGTAAACCCAAAAAAGTACACTGATTATGAGGTCTGCAAGTGTGTATGTGTTGCTGTTTAGGTAATCCGGGCCAGGAATCTGGGAGTCTTGATGACACAGTAAAAATATAAATAGCTGGGAGCCTTAAAGGATTGTTTTTCTGCCAAGTCTCTCCTAAGAAGCAACTTTTATTCGCCACATGATTTATATGAGTGATTTCTGTGATGTATTTCTTTCACAGAGAGAAACTGAGGGTGGTGGAGGTTCTTGGCAAGCCAATTAAAATGTTGTGGGAAATAGGGGTGACTTTTTGTGTCCCCTGAAATCGTTGGCTGCCTCCCAGGAGGGCGGGTGCTTCTTTGTCCTCTGTGCAGCTTTCCGCCCTGTTTCTGGTCATCATCCTGCTTTATTGATCCACCTGGAATCAACAGGAAAAAAATTAATGGCAAGGTTCAGTCTTCACACTGAGTGGAGAGTGTGAAAAAAAGACTTTATAAAGGCGGAAAACCGGAGTATGGCTTTATTACAGAGTACATCTTGCTGCAGAAGGCCTTACAGGAAGCTGAGTAGTGGCTGATGCCAGTGCCAGCTCAGGTGCAAGTCAGCAGGGCAGGCTGGAGCAATTTGGGAGCCCCTCCATCCCCTTCCAAGCCTGCCCAGGGTTTTTGCTGAAGGCCAGGTGCAGACTGCCTCGCTGGCACAGAAACTACTTGCCTTGATTTTGATGATGTTGGGCTTCATTTCAAAAGCTTGAGATGTTCTGGTGTTGAAGTTGGATAACAGGACTTAAGAATTAAAAAGTAAAATCTCTGTGAAACTCCAGGAGTAAACTGCTAATCAGAAAAGTACTGGCACCCTTCCATGTTCTGTAGTCTTATTGGAATAAATGCAAATCATCTTTGGGCTGCAAGTTGCACATGTGAAAGCTTTTAATTTTGCTAAAATGAATTACCTATAATTATCTTGTTGTTAATATGTAGAAGTAGACTACTGAAAGACATTGAATATTTGCAGTAATTTACCATTAATCAAGGGAAAAAAATGCCTCCGAAGACAGGTTAAAAACACATTACTGCAAAAACAGTTTACATCTTCCATGAGTAATTTGCTGTGTAATATTCAAAACAGGAATAACAGTGGTGTGTGACTGTTTATTGACAAGGTTTGTGTGCAGGTGTCTCTCACAGCACTAAGAGGTCAGAGAGATACCTTGCAAGGTAACAAAAAGGTGCAAGAAATAGTCATCCAAAATTGCCATAACCCAGAAGGAATATGTGAAAAATGGCTTTGCTAAGAGCTGTTCCCAAGGGATCTGTTGTCTGTCTGTCTGTCCAGCAGGGTGATACAAAGACGTGGGTGAGGGGGGGCTTTGAGCAACCTGATCTAGTGGAAGGGTGTTGGAATGAGATGATCTTGAAGGTCCCTTCCAGCCCAAAACATTATGTGATTTTATGATTCTGTGAAGTATTTAGCTGTGCTGTGGTGACATGGGGGGCAATCCTCATTTCACTGTTGCAGACGTTAAAGCGAGCACAGACTGTACCTCTCTGCGCAGTCACACAGAAGCAAAGCAGCAGTAGGTCTTTAACGTTCATGGCCACCCCAGTCTTTCACTGTGGGCTTAGTTCACACCTTGGTTTTATATAGATTTCTTCCTTTCTTTAGGGCAGTGGATGGTCTAGGCATGGTCCATGTTCTGCATGGAGCTGCTCTCTGGGAGTGATATCTTCCTGATCCTTAAAATGTTGTGTTTGTTGTACTGTGTATAATCAGGTTAACCCTGGGGCTTGAGCTGTAATTATTACACAGAAGGGTGAAATTTTGCAGGGAACAGTGACTTTATTCTAATGAGCACACTTCTGTAAATATTCTTGTTCTGTTTTTTTTTTTCATTCTTGTGCTTTACTTACAAACAAGACAAAGCACAGCCTTAGTAACTCTAACAGCTAAAATTACAGAAAATGTACTTTGTTTCCTTGAAAAGCCAAAACTTCAAGTTTTCCATATTTTCAAACTGCAGCAACCTTTTGTATGGATGGTGTGAGGATACCTAGTCTTTACCTGCCCCTTTACATTGCTGTTACTACAAACGATGGCTTTCCATAAGAGAGAATCCCTTGGAGGTTACTTAGCAAATGCAGATGTGTTTAAAGTTTGTCATGTGCCAAAACAGGTTCTGAATTAGGTTGTAAAGGAGAAAGATGTGCAAATTATTTCAAGTCTGGTAAGCAAATGTAAACCACCTGATGATTATAGCACCGCTGCAGGATTGTGAGTGCACCATTAAAGGGACCCAAAGCACCTCAGTGCTGAAGACTTAACCACTTGCATCATTGAAGAGCCAAGGTGTAAGCACCTAAATGATCCTGGTGCTCCTGTGGGCATCGCTGTGTAAGTGCTGCAACTTCAGATAGCTCCTTACCACCTCCCTCCAACCTGTGGGTTGCTGGGAGGCTTTGGTGGCTGCACAGAGCTGACAAGTGAGGAGAAGGTGTTGGGAGCCCTGGTCTGTTACTGGGTGGTTTGTCCTGTCAAGGGAGCAGCCAAAGAACAAATGCGCTGCTCAGTCAGGTGGATTTTGCAGGTAGGATTTGGTTACTGTAGCAAATTCTGTTCTGTGATTTCACCTTTGCAGTGTCTCTAAAGCTTCTGTGTTTCTCATTGTAGTGTTTTCAAAACAAAAGCAGGAACACATTTTTGAATCGGATGACGCGGAGGAATGTCTAATGAATTATATATGAATGTCAGTGATATATGAATGTGCTTGCTAAAGTGATGGGAGATCCTAAAATATACAACATGTTTGCATATAACATTACTCAGTTCTCATTTTTTTTGAGTTTCCTATTAGGTAATCACTTAAAGGAGCACTTCAAAATCAACTTATCTTAATGACAAGATTTTTAAATTATGTTTTCATTCACTCTCAGTATATGGGAGCTGTCATGTACCATACCCTAGCAGAGAATCCTAATATGGGACTTCAAAGGCTGGCCTACTGCTCTTTCATCTGAATTAATAAATGTTCTTGTTGAGCTCAGGCCAATGGTGAGAGTTTATAAAAAATCCTTAGATTTTACTGTGTAACTAAAAGCAGACCATTGAAAAACTACTTAATGGCAACTCTTTGGAGTTTCTATTAGATGCCACTGAATTAGGGAGAGGCAAGATATACTAATTCCCATACAGGCAAACATAGAGGTCACATCCTGAGCACATTTATCAAAAAAAGAGAGGTAATGAAAAGCTTCTTGCCAGCTCAATAATATGTTCACATTTCTTTTCTCACACAGCTTTGTGTTACCTTTTCTATCTCTCTAAATCAAACATTCTGAGGCTTGAGGATTTTATTAATCAAGTAAGCTCACCCAAATTAGTTTAATTTACTTGGAAAGCTCTGTCAAGACACATGAATCTGTGATCTCCCAGTTTTTAACCAGCAACAGAGAATCTAGATGGAAATAAAAACTACATCTCTTAAGTCTGGCTAATCCTGCTCTTAAAGATCAGAACAGAAACCTAAGCTTCTCTCTGTGGTCACTGAAAGATGTGAAGCCAAACAGACAACATGTTTCACAGTCAAAGGAACAGAAGCTTTTTAGTTATTTATACTTATTTTCCTTTCACCCTTCCACTTGTCATTTTTTTCCCCTCAGCTTGCCATATTTTGCCTTATAAAAATAAACTTAGTTAGAACTCACGGGTTCCTTGTACCACAGCATGGCCTATGAAAGTTCAAAGGGATGTAATTAATCCAAATGCTTGGAAACAGCATGTTCCCCAACTACAGTAAAAATTCTAGAGAATCAATTTTCCCTAATTGTCTCAACTGTTTTGAAAGATAAAGTTGATTGGAAGAGCAGGTGGACCTTGAACTTTTGTCCTTTAGACATTGTTGAGGATTTATTGTGGAAAACAAAGGAAAGTATAAATCAGTTATGCAGTTTAGTCTCGGGGAAATATGTGCATCAAGGCTGAAGGCATTCACAGGAATTGCACTTTATATTCTGTCTGCTTCATTGGCTGGCACTCACTTGTGTTGCCTGTGCAGCTGACCATTCTAAACAACCACACAGATGATCAAAATTACTTTAAACCTCTTTATAATTATTTTATTATTTATAGTGCCACACGGATGTTTCATTTAGAATTTGTTTCAATTAGCCTTTCTATTTAGATGGAGAAGAGGCCACAGTAGCACGGTGAAATTTCATTGTAGGTTTTAGGATGGATTGCTGTGGTGGTGTCCATTTTGTGCATTAAGTGTTCAGGAGTATCAGGGCTCTGTATCAATTTGACTGGTTTTGAAGCATTTTCATTTGCTGTTCATAAATGCAATTAATGTTAAACTACTTATTACCTTCTGTTGGACTCTGAGTAATAGTTTGTGTGAATTAGTGAATCAGTTCTTCCATTTTTCACACTGTTACTAGACACTAAAAATAATAAAAATGTATTACATGTCTTTAAGAGGAGTCTTCCAGGAAAGAAGTCCAGTCAAATTGGCCATTTGCAGAATGCCTGGAATAGTTTCCCAAATATCAGCCCAAATATCATAGTAAGGTAGATTTCCCCCTCCCGCAAATACTATTTTAGCTCTCTTTTACTGCCCCATTTTTAGTGCCACAATTATCTGATTTTAAGGTATGGCCATATGTGTGTTTTTATTTCTTTTCACCATTCTTTTTGGTTTTGTTCTTTATTGTCAATAAAATTGTATTATTTTGTCCAAGCTGGGATAGTTACTCCCTTCAAAGCACTGCACCTGCAGGTTCATTTTATTGAAAGGCATTCTTAGATGTAGACACTAAAACTTAACAATTCTTTTGTTAGATATTGATGTGGAAAACCATCACAAGGAAAAGGAAAACAACAACAGAGAGTAAGAAAAGGAGCAGAGGAAGAGTTTGTTTTTCTTTTTATAAACTCTGTCCTGTTCTAGAAGACTGACCTGTTTTAAAAGTAGAAAGACGTCTTAGATCTTGTACTCTGCTTATCACAACTGTATTTTTTCACAGTATTTGATAGCTTGCAACTAATGGAAAGAAAATATTTTGAAATGTTTCAAAGTGAGAGTATTTTAAGTATCAGGACCCTGATCACACAGTTTGAATAACCTGGTCTAGCGGATGGTGTCCCTGCCCATGGCAAGGGATTTGGATCTCGATCTTTAAGGTGCCTTCCAACCCAAATTATTCTATTATTTGTTGATTTCTTTTTCTGTATGTGAATGTTTTTATGGTATAAATCCAATTCTTACACTGTTCTCACCAAACCTAAAGGAAATAGGGTTGGATATAATATGGGATTATGGTGGTTTGCACTCATATTTTACTATGGTGGGTCTTCAGCCTTCAGTTACCTCTACACTGACTAAATAAAGGCTTCAGGTAAGCTTATGCCACTTCTTTTTGGCCTAGCTTTGTTTTATTGGTTGGTTTTCAGTTGTAAGTAGTATCAGAAATTTTAAGTGATATATTGTCCGTGAGCTACTTGTTCCTGCTAATGGTGACCCCGTTTGGTTTTCAAGCTGAGCTCTTAAATCTGCCCTTTAAATCAGGAACAGCTTGTATAAGAACCCATGACCCTAGGGTGACCTGCTTCCACGCCTGTGGAACTTCAGCACTCAGAACTGTATTTATAGTTATTGGTAACTTAATATAGGAAATGATTCACCTATTACATCTATTAAGTCATTCCTCTGTGAGCAACTGCCTAGCAGGGCTGTTGGCAGTAAAGTGTCTATTCCCTTGCTTTAGTAATGTAAGTAGAAAGGAGTTTGCCAGAAAACATTTTATTTTGCTGTCCTTTGACAACATCTTTCTCTGGAGCCTTTTTGCCTTCCCAAGGTAGATATTTCCGTAGAGCACTGCAAGTGAGATTGGAATTCTGCCCTGCTCCCTGCTACCCTTAGAGGAATAGGTAGTTCAGGATTTACATGTGGTACACCAAAATGCACCAAAGAATCTTTGGCATTTTTAATTTTTGCAGACCCTATTCTCAAATGACCATTTTCTTGACTTTGGCCATGACTCAGCCAAGCGACTTAAAAAATGGCGTTTATTGTGTCTGCAAGTTTTGTAAGCTCAGTTCACCCCAAACACTGCATTTATTGCCTGGGAGAGAGCCATGCTATTAATGAGGACCCACCTGCTGACTTCTCAGAGCCAAACCTTTACTCTGCAGCAACATGAGCTGCCACATAAAGCCACCAGACTGGAGCTTTAATTCCAAGCTGCACCCCACTCTGACTAAATAGCATGGCTTTCTGTACAGAGAAGATACTTTGGGTAAGATATACTTTGACCTGTTCAATAACAACTATTGCCAGTAGCTGAGGTTTTTGGTTATGGACCCAGTTGTTCACTAAAGCCTAGTATCAGTTGGGGGAGCTCAGAGATGTCAGAGAGCTCTTTGCTTGCTGCCGCTCTCCACATTTTCCTTTTGACGAGTGGGTGTAAGAAGCTCCATCAAACAGTTTCTATATGCAAATGAACAAACAAGGGAATTATCAAGAACTATCAGTTGGGGAGGAAAAAAAATGTCAAGTGTCTTATCTTTCCCGGAGACATATGCTATGAGCAGATAAGCAGTTCATCTTTCCAGGTATGTTCCATTAAGTATATTATCCAATCAACTAGGATATATAAGACATATTGCAACTCTAATCTCCTCAGGCAAGTAGTATTCAATTATACTTACCATTTTCAAAAGAGAAATATCCTGAGCATTTAGAGTGCTTGTATTTTTGGCACTCAGTCTTGTTATGTGAGGGCTAATAAAGAACATTCCAACTAAGAAGGCATAAGACAGGCAGATGAAATATTGAAGAAAATAGTATTATATAAGTCCTGAGTTGGAAATGTTCACCATCCCTCAAAGTGGTTTCCTGACATCTTATCTAATGTTTTGAAATTAGGTCAAGGATGGAGAACGTCAGAGAGCTGCCATCCATTTCTATGCATATGGTGTATTTTTTGTGTGTATAACTGAAATAGAAATGCTGCTGAATACTTTGCTTGCAAGTGCCCTTTCTGTTTTAAAAGTACATTCAATGATGTACGTTGTTTTGTTATGTAAATTGCTTTTTGGATTGAATATTGTTCAGACAGACCAATTTTCCTGTTGCACTGCTAAGCAAATACTGGAGCTGTCAGAAGTCACAGCTCCTGCAAGCTCTCTGGAAGAGATGTCTGCTCCACCACAAGAGGTGTAGCAAGTGGCAGATAAGTTCAGTTACAGACAGCTTCATCACTTGGTAGGAAACTACTACTTGTATTGATTTGAGTTGAAAAGAATCCAACATAAAAATCTTTGGGGGGTTATGGGGAAAACTCTGCTCCATATCTGGTACTGGAAGGACTCTCAGAGGGGGTTACTGTTGAGATTGTTTATTGCTTTCCCATACCAAACTGTGATTTCAGTTGTTCCTCTTCTGCTAAACCTTATATATGTGGCAGAATTTTAGTGTCAGTCATATGAGCTAAGCTAAATACTAGGATATTTCAATGAAGTATGGCCAGTATTGAAAAGAAATTAAGGGAAAATACATTCTTAGGCTGATTATTGCATATAAATGGTACAGCCTTTCAAGGCTCAATGAAGCAAGGAAATGTTTCCCAAATTCCTTTCAAATTCCTTTATTCCTCCATCTCTTTTTGAAGTGACCCATGATCTTCTTCATTTAAATATTAAAAAAAATTGTGGAGAGTACACATATTCTGTTCTTGCTACTGCCCACGATACACACCAGTGTGTATATTCTTCATATTTGGCCAAGATACAGACATCTAAAAGTTCATGCATATTTACTAATATTTTCCTACACTTTAGTGCTTACTTTAAAGGTCCTTTGCTTTTTCCACACACCCATGTAAATGATGCCATGTTATTTTTGTCCCTCTTTGCTTTTCCTTCCCCATTCTTCCACCAGCACCAGACAGGTGACATCTCTGGCCTGGAAAGACCGAGCCAACCCCCTCTGCTCCTTCTTCCTTGTCTTGTAGGTGCAGCTGAAAAGGTGGGGCTGCTTGTGGCCAAACAGATTCTCCCATACCTGTCCTCCTCCTGTCCTTTTCTATAAAGCATAGTTTTGGATGTCATCCCAGGGAAGGTGCCCTGGCACAGTGGGAATTCCTCATCAAAACTGATACACATTGATCTGCTTATTAGACAGGCACGTTCTGCCTATAGATATTTAGTCTTCACATACTGTCAGTGTAACTAATCAGAGAGGAAACCTTGCAAAAGTAGAAATCTTTAATCAGCCCTTGGTGAGCTGTGAGAGGTGCACTAATACATAAAGATTAATGGTACCGGAGTTTCCATGTTTGCAAGCACAGGGAGAAACTGAGATCTCTGGATATGCTCCAGAGGATGTGTTTGGCCAAATTTAGTCTTATCTACTCTTGAAATACCTGGTATAACATCCATTCTAAATTTGTTCAGTGAAGTAGACATGCTAGTAGAAATATATACTTATTAATGGAAGAAATATATGGGTTTGAGCTGAAACTGGAAGCTGACATCAGAGGATTGGTGTTGCTCTCCCTACATCTCTCTGTACCCCACAGTTGTTTTCTCCTCCATTTATATTGTTTTCAGAGCAGTTCTAATCAAGTGGAACACATCTATTCCCCCCCACTAGAGGACAAGCCTATTTGTAAATTAAGGTTTTTGGAGACTTGCTTTTCCCCTCACTTAGAGTTTTTCAGCACAAAACCAAGAGGATAGAAAATTTCCTAATGCAGTAAACAGGACTTATTGCTTAGTGACACTGCTTTCTATTTCCAACCTCACGTTCCCAGTGGGCCCCTGCATTTACCTCTCTGGCTAACTTTGCAATGAGCGTTCATCTCTTTTGGAGAGAAATGGCTTTTCAGAAGATAAGCTGTTAAGACAGAAATAATAAAAACCTCAGTTGCAACACTTACCTTCTGGTGGCCACTTGGGAAATGCTGTCTTCTTTTACATCTTTCCTGTGTTATGCAGGAGAGAAAAGTATTTGGCTGGCTGTCCCCGTAGTTCTTGCAGTCTAAATCAGGTCAGTCACAGATACTTAGGTCATGCTACGTGTTTGCTTCTGAATTACAATTTTTAGAGAAGTTCAAGACTCCCAGAAGATCCCATTAATTGGGGAGAGAACTCTGAACCGGTTTCATGACCTTCCTAATCCCTTAGTCTTTGTTTCTCTTGTCCTCACTGAAGAGTTTGCAGCAATCCGAGTGTCAGGATTTTCAAATAGCCAGTGTATAAATAAACACGCCAAAGATGCTATGCAAAAATTATTTCACTTTTTTTAGGAGTATGTAAGTCCCAGAAAAGTGGCATTCTTGTTGAAATGCCTAATCCCTGAATAAATTTTAGTGGTAGAATCTGTTACATCATTTATGTGGCTGCTGTTATTCAAATACAGGAACTGCTGAAGGAGCAGTAAGATTATTTGAAGCAAACAGATCTGAACTGGTTCTGTCACAAAGCCAAAAACTTCAATTAAGCTTTCAAAACTTATTTTATTCTTTGTTCACAGCATAATAGCTGTAATGATGGATCTGTAAGGTGGAAACACTATGGAAGAATAAAGAAACTTTTCTCTTTTCACCCTACATTTCTATTATCTTCACTGTAAGCATAGTAGAATAAACACTGTAGTGTATTTTTGCCCTATGGCTTTACTGACCAGAGGAAAAAAAAAATCAGATAACTTTTATACAATGTCTCCTGCCTAAGGGACAATTCATATATTTGGTGAGCAATTCCTGAACCATAAGGTGTTTGAATCAGAGTTCACACTTTCCACATTTGGTACTCTCAACAGTTTGGTACTTTGTAGTTTATAAGGAATCTTACAGCCAGAGATAGTTAATACCAGGAGTCCGATCCAAGCTGGCAGCTGAAGGAATCCAAACCCTCTGTTGTGAGACTTGGTTGCTCCATCAAGAATATGTGCCTGTCACTACCTCAGTTAATTACTGCAGTTGCAAGTGCAGAGACAGATATTTTTCAAAGAATAATATCCCTTGATCACCTGCAGTACAGGTCTGGGGTTATCTTTTACTGCCTGTGTAAAAACTCACTATAATTGGTTGTGACTAAATCTCCCTTGACAAAATTTTGAAACGATTTTTCATCTTGGCGTTTCAGATTCATGCCATGTGTGCCAAACTTTCAAGCCTCAGTTCAGAAACTGTCTGAGCATGGCATATAGGGTCACTAATGTACCTGAATGGCATTGTTAGAAATGTCATTAAAGATAAAAATTATCTGGGCCTAATGAATATTTAACCAGAAGTATATTGATACTTTTTATCGTTCAGCAAAGTTTATTATCATCAAAGGATTCTCCAAGATTAAATTTGATATAGAATGTTGAATGCTAGACTATAGAGCCTTTTTAAGTCAATCATAGAATTTAGGACAATATTCACATGTTCCTCTGTGGAAGATTTGCTGAGGTTTGTAACTATTTACAGGCCCTTTTGGCCTAAATGTCTCTGTTTTAGTGGAAGGGAAAGGGTCTGTCATTTCATACACTACTTTTCTACATTTCCATATTGCCTTAGGTAAATGTCATTGATGTGTGTCCCTCAAGCTGCCCCTCAGGATTTTAGGGTCATGGAGGAAAATAAGGCAGGGCGTGGTTTTGATTTCACCAAAAACTCCTTCCCCCAGAACCAAGGTGTGACTCTTGGTCAGTGATGCTGCATTTCTGTGGAAGCAACACGTGTTGTGGCACCTTCTTAGGCAGGAAAATGATGATCAGGTCAAAGTGTCTCCCTGCAAGTTCCTGCCACTATCCAGAATGCAGCTACTTGCCTAATTAAAGGCAATGATAATGAGAAAGTGTTGCTCTTCCATATTTTTTAAGTAAAGCGATAGTTTCATGGTGGTCACTGATACTGTAATTTCCATCGTCTTAATGAAATCACCTTTTTAAGGACTGTCACTCATTTTCATATTTATGTTACAGACTCCTGAGATGAAGGGGGCAATATAGTAGTTTCTTGCTCTATATACCTTCATACCAACAGCTCTCTGAGTCAGTTTTATTGCATAAAAATCAGGTTAATCTAATGCAGAATAAATACATCTAACAAAAAGGGAGAAAAAAGGCAGAGAAGTCAAAAGTGTAACAAATCAGAGGCATTTACTCTGTGTGAATTTTGCATAGGTGCTCAGCGAGGGGAGACTCTAACTTTGTGATCGGGTTTCACATGTTCATGCAATGTATGCTGTTTTAGGAAATAATGAAGAATAAAATGAGGAATAAAATTTGTTCTTTTCTCTTTGAACTGCAGTTTTAATGATATATAAAATCGGTAAGCCTTTAGAAAATCTCTGTTGCTTTTCAGAGGAATAGAAAATCTTAACCTAAAGAATTCTGTGGAAACATTGCCCGGGGATACAAAATTTATTCTGCATTTTAATGAAACCACAAATGAGTCAATTTAAAGCTAGTATACCATAAACTCTGCTTCCTTCCTACATCTGTTCATAAACACAGAAGGATGTATACCTAGGGGAAACTCAGTTCCTCTTACGTGCAAGGAGGAAAAATTCTAACCAGGAATACAAATTTCTCCTCCTTCCCTGTGGGTAAACATCACAGAAGGAAACTTAACTAAGTTTCATTTCTGAGACACAGAGTTCCTTGTCCATTGTTGGCCTTAATAAGGTTTGCAGGAGACAGAAGTGTGTCACTCTGTATCTGCCAAGTGTTGCAATTTGCATCGACTCAGTCGAGCGTAACTCTTGCCTAACAAACCACATAAACCGTAATAATAATAAATAAAAAATACAAGACTAAGAAAAGTCTTATTTATTAACAGCTTGTTTTGCAGAAAGTTTCCTGGGTTCCACAGCGAAGAGCAACTCTGTCTTTAGAGAAACCTTAAAACGACCAAAGCAAAACACACTTTGAAGGCATGTTTAGTAATTAAATATAATTGAAATAGATACTTATAATCTCTGGGTCTTCCAAACGGACATTTTTAGAAATTAGAACTGACACGTGCAGGGAGATTATAAATGAACCCTTGTGTCATCATTGTCTGCTTTTGTCAAAACTGGATCCCCGGACTCCTCTGAATTGCATTGTGTACATTCATATTTCTAAACCAGTATTAGTGCTAATTGACAAAATGAGGCACCAGAGGTCACCACTGACATGCTGGCTGTCACCCGAGCAGTCACACAATATTTACTGCCTGCACTGACTGGCCATGTTGCTTAAAGTGGGTGGGATGTGACGAGGGTAATCCTGGCTTGCCAAAACCCGGGTCCCATACCCACGTCTCTTCTGACTGATCATACTTGGTGAGCAGGAGGGATGTTATGACCACTGTTAACTTTTTTTTTTCCCCTTGTGACTGAGTACTCTTATTCTTACGTTTCTCCCAAATCAGCCATCTCCATGACTCCACTGAAGTAGAATTTAGGGCAGAAACTGCAAGATTTCCATTCAGGTCATGCCTGTAACTTGCAATGTAAATAGAAGTGTAGATGTAATTAATAGACACTTATGGTAATACCTGTGCTGCAGATAGAAAAATGTTACATTTATTCTCATTGATTCAAAACTGTTGCTTTGCTTTGTTCTTCAGGGATTTCCTGGCTTTTTTGTGCAGTGCAGGTATGGACTTCGTATGCTCAAATTACATGAAGATGGTTCTTCATGAACCCAGCCACAAATAAACACGTGCTGGGGTTTCCATTGCAAAAGCACTCGTATCATTCTTCAGTTGGGTAATCAGTTTTGAGCAATCCTGAATAACTCTTGAACTCTTTTTTATTCGTGAAATATTATAATTTTCCAAGTGTAAAAGCAACATTCATATTGAAGAGTATGAAAGGTGGACTTCAGATCTTGTGCATTAGCTGTGGAAGTTTCTTTTCCCCAAATGTGTATATGGAGTTAATTGGCCCCTGAAGATGCTCCTTTTTTGTTGCCATAAGTAGCAGTAGGAAATTAAGATATTTGCCATCTGAAGTGCTGATCCAGCATCATCACAGTATGAACTCCAGAAGGTGTTTTACAAACATTACCATGCGCTGGGAATGCTGTGGTGATACACACTCTCCTTATTTCCTGTAAATTAATATTTTTCTTAGCATCTCCTAATTTCTGTACTGAAATCAGTTAGAAATGGGCACAGTATTTTAACAGCTTTTTTCTTCTAATATGACACTTCTGTTTGAGGTGAAAGTTGTGCTGTCCTCCATCTCTAATTAATTGTTCCAGCAGCCATAACATTTTATTATGTGATTCATACAGCTTTTATTTGGCATGAAATAGGAGTGAGTTAGCTTTGGGGTATGAGCTGTTCCAAGAGCAGAGCCTCTTATTTAATTCTCTTTAAAATCACCTTAGAAGATATTTAAAGACTCTTTTTAGTCTTGCTCAGGTATTTTTAGGGACTTTGTTTGTGGTTCTCTTCGGGAGTTGTTAGGTGACAGCTCCAAGATCAGCTGTCCTGGTGGTATCTCCTCCTCCTGCACACGTTGTGCATCCCCAGCCCTGCTCTGTGGTTTGGCCAGTGGTGTCTCACCTCTGCTGCCTGCTCTGTGGTGATATGGCAGGACCTGCCCAAAATCCCAGGATAAAATGAAATTTAATCCACGCACCAGCCCCCTGCCATTGACTTTTTCCCTTTTCTCGGCTCTAGGTACACTGATGTGTTGCAGTGACATCAGTTGTGGTCAAAATGCTTATGAAAGAGAATTAAACAATAGAAAGAGAATATGAGAATAGGCTCTGTAGATCAGCTCTTCTGTTTAGCCTTTGCACAGGGTTTTGACTCAAGCCATAGTGTCATAATGGCCACACCTCTGCCAGGGCATCCCGAGAAAGGCTGTGTTCCCATCACTGGGAGATAAAGAACTTCAGGTTACCTTCTGCTTTCTCTCTAGTGGTACCAGAGCCATCATTAGTCATTCATTATTGAACATCACCTTAAATATGGTGTTTAATTACAATTGAGATTGATTATGTTTTGTAATAATCTTATAGCTAAGATATCTCTATCCAAGATTAGAATAAATGCAGTATAATATTTCCCACAGTAGCAGCCTTTAAACTCTTCAATTTTATATTAGAGTGAAGACAGTTTGGTTCCAGTGGTTGATCAACAAAGGTTGGATCTATGTGGTTTAAACATAACATGAAACAAGATGAAGGAGAGGGGGAAAACCCCACTATTTTATGACTGAATCATTTGACATAGCTTCTTAGATCTCTGCCTTCTACATAACATCATGCTAATAGTGAACAAAAAAAAATAAAGGGTTTGAAAAGTAGATGGTGTTAGATCCCTGTAGTTGCTGAAACAGACAGAAATGGAATAGCAATGCAGGATTTTAACACCTAGTACCACTGAGACTTTAGCTCTGGTTCGTGGCAGGACAACACAAACCACCAGGCTGAATTGTCTGGTTTGGAAGCTTGCAGAACTCACCTATCCTGTCCATGTGCTTCTGTAGCAACCAAAGGGAAAGATTAATCTTTGCCTCCTGTCACATTGACACCTATATACAAAAAATAATTTCATTGGAGAATAGTTACTATTCACCCCTGTGGCTATTACATGAATATTTAACATAAGATCAAAATGCTATAACCGTGTTCTTGCTTCTGATTCAAAACACACTACCAGGAGTGATTTGCTGTTAATATCAGAGAGCCTCTGGGTGACAACTGCCTCTCAGAAACCAGCCTTCACAAAGTGGCATTCAAATCCTGTCTGATCTGCAAATGTGGAATTCTCCAGGGTTTCTATACAATAACCTCAGATGCTAAATACACTTTTGTTTTCCCAGTAGCACCTTTGGAAAATTCTGTGCTTGTAGTAATTTTTATTCTTTTTTTTTTTTTTTTTAACTCATTGATGTAATTTTTCAGAGAAAATTTGTTTTAATGTTTAGGATCTGTTGATTTACCAAGAAATGACTTTACACACACACACACACACACACACACACACACACAAATAATCCAAAGATGATCTAAAGAATTAAAAACTGGGTGGGGATGGAAAAAAATTTTTTTGGAATAAATGTACTTTGAATTACAGTAACACTTGCGAACTAAGGAGCTTTGAGCCAAGCATAATGTAATTTATGTATATTCGATCAATTTTGGATCCTTTCTTTCTAGAGAACTGTCATTCTGATTATTTATGTGCTGTCATTCAAAACTGTCAGCTGTATCTTCAAATCATGGAGTGGTTTGGGTTGGAAGGAACCTTAAAGATCATCTCATTCCAGCCATGGTCAGGGACACCTTCCACTAGAGCAGGTTGCTCAGACCCTCATCCCGCCTGGTCATGTTGGGCCTGTTCCCCTCCCCTCTAAGTATTTTCTGTCTCTTAAAGCTTGGCAATTATGGGGGGGATTAAGACTAAAAGGACAACAGCACATCAATAGCAGTATCTTTCTTTGGTGGAGGGCAGCACATCTTTTTTCCTACTCCAAACTAATGACCTCCCTACCAGCCCCACGCGCAGACCTGAGTGAATCCTGCAGGTGGCCTATCTATTTCTCTTTAGGTTTTGCAGAGCTGAGAGGGTGAGTGACAAATGCATTGAACTGCTCAGTGTTTAACCATGTCCCAGTGAGGATTGCATTGTGGAACGGACTGGAAATTGAGGGAAATTGCAACATCCGCTCTCAGATACAGAATAACTCATACTTGACTTTCTTCTCTGCACTTGCCTGTCTGTAGAGCTCTGAATACAGCAAAACTATTAACTCCTGAGAGAAGAGTTTATCACACTGAACAGGGAGAGGAGTGTTTTACAAGCATGGCAATGATTTAAGTATTTTGCAGGCAATTTACTTGCTTTTAAGCAAAACTGGTGGTAATACCTGATGCAGCTTCTCAAATCAGTGTGTGCTTTCAGGTTCATGCAGAGATGTCTGAGGGCTTTGCTGGAAGGGGGTCAGTGGCCCATGCTGAGCAGGGAAGGACTCGGGCACATCCTTAAATGTAAGCACACAGTTATGTGCTTTGCCGGTTTACCCTAAATAGGCTCCATCCCTAAATATTACTTATTCCCAAGGAAAGGTTACTAGGATAATGAACCATAAATGGTGCCTTTTCCAAGGGTATAATGCTATTTATAAGATCTTCTAATGCATCTCTGTAAAGATACACAGTGTTCTGCTTATTCCAGGACACTTCCCTTTGCCTCTGACTTGAGTGGATCTTGTGCCTAAAGATGTAGTGGATGTACGCAGAGGTAAAATAATAGAGAAAGTCTTCTCAAGAAATGGTGTAGATAGTTAAATGAACAAAAAAAATGAATGTGTCGGGCAGTTGGACTTGATGATCATTGTATTCTCCTTTCAGCTGAACTATTTGACTAAATTCAACTGCATTCTATTCTTTCTCTTCTCACACTTAAAACTCACCCCAGAAAGAAACAAGAAGATCAAAGATAGGTAAATAGTTCTAATGAAATGTTGGAGAACGTTTACAAAACCTTCAATACAGGTTGGGAATTAGATTTGGTCACACTGAATTCTCTTTTCATACTATTATTTTCTTACTTTTAAAAAGAATGTTTCTAACCACCACAGGAGTTAGGTTCATGAACTGCCTTAAATGGAAACAAAGGTAAAAAAAAGTCCTAATTCTCAGTAATAATTAAATTATCTGTAATTACTGTATTAGTAAGAACATATATTTTTCCCTGACAATTGGAAATAAGCTTATTTTTTTATTGTACGTAGTAAAGTAATTTTGCTATAACATCCTTCAGTTTTTAAACCAGAACTTGATTACTTCCTCTGGAGTAAACAAGAAGAAGAAGCAGCATAATCTTTCTTGATTTATTTTGATTAAAAAAAAAGCCAACTCATTTGCATCTATATCCATATACATCTGGGTTTACCTTAAGCAAAGCAGCTTACATTAGTCCTCTGTGCTAATGTATTGGAAATGAAAAAAAAAATCTAACAGAAAATAGCCCCCTTTTTCTAGCTGGATTTGAAAGGATACGTGAGAGGATGCCCTGCAACAGGGCACGTTCAGAGGCAGGCCCTGTCACCTCTGTGTTAGACCTGCAATTGCACTTACTTTTTTCGAGCCGCTTCTCTTATTTTTCAGCAATTTCTGACTCACCAGCAATTACCTTCAGTGCAGGACAGCAAGGGGTGCCCAGGGAAAGCAAGAGCATTTCGTACTCCTTGTGTATTCCTATGGATCTGTGCTTTTATTTCACCTGACAGGAGGAAGCACAGAAGATAAAACAGGCAGCATTAGGCTTTGATTTGAGTTTTTTTCATTGTAAGTGTCCTGAGACACTAAACATTGTTCAGGCTGTGATATTTAGATTTCCAACACTTTTATTTCAAGTGTCATGGCTTATCATTATGATAAAAAGACGTTGCCACTGAGAGAAAGAAGATAGTCAGCTCTGCATGTTGTCGGCCCCTCTTTCCGGTGGATATTTTCAAACACCAGGTCCTGTTGAATTTGGAGCGCAGGGAGGTTGATTGATGCTGTAATTGATTTAAAGCTGATTTCTGTTAGAGCTGGCATTGGAAGAGCAGGGGTGATAACACAGCTTTCATGATTAGCACTGCATATGGTTTGCTGATAAGGAAGTTGGAGAGGAAATACTATATTTAAAAACCTTCAGGATGGAAGGAAGGGAAGAGGGAAGGAAGGTAGAAGCTCTGGCAGTGTTCATGTTTCTGCTGGATCCAAACCAGCATGGAATCCTCCATCAAGGCCAAAAGGGTGCACGGAAGACAAAGAGCTGGAACACAGAATAAAGAGAAAAGGAAGTTTTCAAAATAGCAGCATTTTCTTTTTTTAAAAGAAAAAAATAATGAATATAACCCAAACATACTAGTAATTTATTATGATTTAAATATTCCTCAAAATATTGCTGTAAAATCTTCTAATGTGACTGTCCAACTTACCTTCTGCAGAGAGTTTAGCCCAGCTGAACTGCACTGAAATTCTGACATCCAGATTTTTATTTATATCCATGTTTTCTATATCTGTGGAGCTCTGAGCTCCTGGGCTAGTGGAAGATGTCTCTGTCCATGGCAGGAACTGTAGGATCTGAGGTCTCTTCCAACCTCAACCAGTCTATGATTCTATCCTTTGTGTATAAATATAGATATATATATGTGCGTAGTGTGGGATTTCTTCATTCAAAAATGCATATTATGTTGTGCTTTCTAGTTTTTGTAGTTTTGCTTTTTAGTTTTGGTAGCTCTTTAGCTGCCTGGAAATTACACTTTTCTCGATTTTTTTTTTAAGTTTTCATGCTTTTATAATTTGCTCAAATTCATTCACACCTTGAGAACAGCTTGAAAAATACTTACCAGCCTGTTCCTGAAATGTTTCTGGTACCTGAAATGGGAAAACACAGTACAACTACCCTGTACTTTTACAAATCCTAAGCAGATACATCATACTATGACTTAAGTGCAAAAAGTCATAATATTAATAATTCATGCACTGTATTTTTTATTTTAATGATGTGATCAGGATGAGGAAGATGAACAACCCTCGCAATATTTGTGCCTTGATTCACATACCTTTCTTAAAAATTGGGATTTTGATTGTGGCATCTCTCTCCTAAGTGTGGCTGGGCATATGTAGCACCAGCAGGGGCTATTCTGCCACCAGAGTTTTGATTCTTTATAGGTCTGCCAACACTTTGCAACCCATATATAGAAACACATGAGGTAAGCAAATGTTATTTATAGCATTCAATATATGTGAGGTTTTTTATTGCCTTTTTCTTGGTGGTTAAAGCTCTTTGAATCATCTTCTGCTATAAAACCAAAGAACAGTGATGATTAAGTCTTTTTTTATGCAAATGTAGGTAATGATCCATTAACCCATGGTTTCAGAGCTATTTGCGCATTCTTCGTTCAGTGACCTTCTGATATGGGGAAAATAAATATGATTCCAGCGTATTGGTTCAGCTAGTCCATTTTCTAACGCTAAAATAAGCTTGTAGTAGAATAACCAAATTTGAAATGATAGGTGAGGCATGAGGAGCTTAGGGTTGGACACACAACACCCCCAATTAAAGCCAAACCAAAACCCAACAACTTTGTTAGTGAAGTGTTTTGGTTTTGGCACTTGGATGTTGGAGTGTCAAGAGCAACAGTAAATGACAACTAACTGCAAGAGTGATAAAAGAAAGGCTGTTGTAAGCATAGTCCATAGTATTAAGAGACAATGAATTCAGGGTCTCTTTTTTATTTATTTTATTTTTTAGCATTTTTCTACCCATAGGCTTTAGAATACTTGTGACTGGAAAAGGTACCTGCATCTTCTGTTTTATCCATATGGTCCCATAGTAACAGATGCCTGAAATGGCTTAGGAAAGGTGTGACTCATGCTATCTTCTGGATTTTTCCTGGCATTTTTTCCCTTGATTTGTCAAAATATTGCACAAAAGAATGTTCATTTATAGGATTACAGACCAAAACCTACATTTAGAAATGCTGTCATAAATGCCTGCATGCAGTCTGGCTGTCTCTCCTGCCAAGGACTGTTAATGCTTAAATTAGCCACCTGATGGTCTGGTGCCTTGTTGTTCACAAATGTCAACTGCTCGTGAAAGAAATAACAGGTTTTTTTTCCATCAATTCACAGAATAACATTCTGAGTGAGCTCATAAACCCAGCTAATTGCTGGCAAAAATGTGCATGTATTTTCTTTTGCATTGTTGGCTGCTCCATTGGAGGTGCAATGGCAGCACATGGAGCTGCCACCAAGCCTGCAAGTGGGGACTCTCTGCACTTTGTCACTGAAAGAAAAAGTGGCTGAGACAACGAAGGAGAAAACTTGATCCCAGTCTTGTTTTGGGTTATAACTGTACATAACTAGTAGGCAAGGAATTGAAATGACAGCTTTTTCCTCTATACAGAGCTCATTCCGAAAAAAAGACATACTAATTTTTTGTGGTTTTCTTCCACTGAAGGACATTTAGTGTTTTACATTATTTGGGCAGACTGGGAGAACAGAATGCCCAGATGAGATATTGTCACCGTCGCTGTGTTTGTATCAAGCCCAAAGACAAGGTTTGTCCCTGCAGATCTCCAGAGATGTTCTTTAAATCTCTCCCTCCTCTCAGCCTGCTCCAGGAGGGCTGGTCAGCATATCCAAAATAAGAATGGCCTTAACACTAAGCAGTTTCATGAACCCAAATTTTCAATTAATCAGAATATGGTGAGACTGTATGCCTAAAGAGGCAGCTGATTGAGATGGGAAGTGCTTGAGTAGACAGGGTCACCGTCGAGGGAGGAAATGACACCAGTCCTTGGACACTTGCCTTGTTTGCAGTGGCAATAATTTCCCACAGCACCTTCTTACAAGGGAGCCTAAAGGGAAGTTTTTCTTAAATTTTGCCCTCTTCATATTTTTACGTTTCCAGAATTTGCAGCAACTAAGAAAAATAATCTTTTAGATTCTTCCTCTCAGAGCACCATCCCTGGGTTAGGTCTTGTCCTGCCCTGTTTACAATCACAGAACATGCTGAGCTGGAAGGGACCCACAAGGACCATCGAGTCCAGCTCTTGGTCCCGCACAGGACCATCCCCAAGAGTCACACCCTGTGCCTGAGGGTATCATCCAAAAGTTTCTTGAGCTCTGTCAGCCGTGGTGCTGTGCCCACTGCCCTGGACAGCCTGTTCAGTGCCCACCACCCTCTGGGGGAAGAATCATTTTCTAATATCCAGCCTAAACCTCCCCTGACACAACTTCAGGCCACTCCCTTTATCCTGTCACTGGTGACCACAGAGAAGAGATCAGTGCCTGCCCCTCTTCTTCCTCCAACAAAGAAGTTGTAGACAATGAGGCCACCAGAAAAAGGAAAAGGACCCAAATGTGGCTCTTCCCAAGGGAGAGCCTACCTGGGACAGGCTGTGAGGACGGTGGCATTGCAAAGAACACACCGTTTTTGCTGACAGGGAGGAAGCATCTGAAGAGGTTATTTGAGTGACCCAAATGGAATTTGACCAAGATGGGCCACACTTTTTAAAAAGGGCAGGGGATTGGTGAGGCCAAGGCTCACAAAATTAGCTGTTCCTGCACGTGGGGTAGGGAAGCACCTTGCCTTCAGAACGTAGGAGCCACATTTAAAACGGAAGGTGCGGGCACAAAGAGATCTGGCATTCACAGCAGGAGCCTCAAACCTCGTGTCTGGCACACACTACTCGCCTTTAATAGCTTGTGCTCTGAAAATGTGTTAAAAACTCGTGGAGTTGGTTCAAACCAGCCAATAATGAACCCAGAAGGAAGCGTTTGCTTTGAGCCTTAATGGGAACGCAGCAGTTTCCTGACCAGACTCCACCTGCTGAAAATGTTTGAATGTGGCTGTTAGGAACACAGCAGGGTCACGAGGGCTGGCACTATGAACTACCCATCTCATAGGAACGGGGGATAAAATGGCTCTATCAAACCCCAGCCAGTCTGAGAGTTTTGCAGCATATCTAATCTGTGTTCAAGCTTTTCTTTCTTAAGCCCTATCGATTCCTTAAGCTCGTTAAAGTTGTAACTGGTAATTAGCAGTAAGCTCCTGGGCTATTGTTGTAGCAATGGAGTAGTTTCCTTTTAGAGCCTACAAGACTTTGTATATATATTATATATAGAAATAGGATAAGTAGGCTTGACTAACTTTATCTGCATCAATGTTTATAAGAAGTAATTTACCTCTTCTGGCTTTATGTTGATGTGATAAAAGATTCCCAAGGCTTTCTGGAATAAGTAGTTTTCTTCCTTTTTTTATTTTTTTTTCCCCCACCCCTTATTTCCTGGCCTGAATTTCTTTGTGGCTAAATATGATTTGAGTAGAAGACTTCTTTTGATTTAATTTGTTGTTGTTGAGGTGGGGTTTGTTGTGCTTCCCAGCCCTACTTTCTAATTTCTAATTATGTACTCTTTTAAAAAATGATATTAGATTGGTGTGCTCTAGACATGGCTTCAAGTGGTGTTTTGGTTTGAAGGAAGAATGGAGTTTCTTGAACATTTAATAACTGTTTTCTGTGGTTTGGTATAATTCAAAAATAGCCAGTCAGCCTTACGTTGGCTTGTAAAAATTGATCTATTTTTTCATGGTGAGGGTGGGCAGGCCCCAGAATGGGTTCCCCAGAGGAGCTGTGGCTGCCCCATCCCTGGAAGTGTCCAAGGCCAGGTTGCACGGGACTTGGAGCAACCTGGGCTGGTGGAAGGTGTCCCTGCCCATGGCAGGGGGTGGAAGGAGATGACCTTTAAGATCCCTTCCAACCCAAACCATTCCATGATTCTGTACAGGACGTGACTTTCAGTTTATTTGGATGAGCTGCTGTGCTCCAGCAAAGTACTCTGAGAGAAACCATCCATTTCATTCTGTTTTAAGAATTAATAGAAAAAAACCTACTAAACATTGGGTTTCTGAGGAGAATCCTGTTATTGTGGTCTCTAGTTATGCATTATTTATGTATATTTGTTATGGTGGTGAGTGAAATGGATAAGCATTTAGCATTTTAACACCATTCGGAGCACACTAATGCAGAAGAGAATTCACACGTGTTGAAATGACTTCTGTGCCACACATTGCCTCAAATGCAAACAGCTCCTTGCCATTGTTGTATTGTGCGGATTAAAAGACTTGGAAACAATACAAAATTTTGCTTTTTGATAGACCACAGGGTGTTCCTTTGGAAATGAACAGAGTTCTCTTACTCTGGGACACATGTCAGAGAGACTTCCACCTCATCTGATGCTTCTTTGCGATTTTTCTGAGGCAGAGTTGAAAAACAAGTACAAGTTTCCATGATGCTGTGTTCTTTGTGTCAGGGCAGAGCATTATTTGATGTGGCTGGGAATTATTATACAATTTTGCTGCTGTTTTCCCTGAATAGAAGAAATAATAAAAAATTTAGGCACAGATTAGCAGTGCCGAAGAAAATGGTTTCTTTTAGTTGTGAAAGGCAGAGAAGAGAAACTGCTCCTTTGGGCATTTTGTACTTTGGGTTTTTAGTATTGCTGTTTCAGAAGCTTTGTAAACAGAAAAAGGAAATCTGCTGGGCACTAGAGAGTTGAATATCTTAGCAAAATAGTCCATGGTTTGAAAAAATGGCTGATAAAAGAACTATTGTAATTATGTCTCTGATATGAACGTTTTAGGGAAAGCCAGTTAGATAATTTACACTGATTCAAAGTGCTGCATAGTTTGTGGAAGACAGTTTACTTCTCAGAAATTCGTATTTTGGGGGAAAAAATAAAATATATATTAATACAGTTACACCAATTTTCTGTCCAGTGTTTTTGACCAGAATATGAACTTTTACAAGATCTTTATTAGCTTCCAGCTGTGTTGCTGCTGTCTTCACTTACAGCCAGTTCTCCTCATTTTACTTGGATAGCGTCCCAACTTTTCATTTGACATCCACATTTCATTTTTGCTTCATAATTTTGATTCTTTTATCTGAAAGTATAAACTAAGCTAAATCTATACTGTAACATCTCTGTTTTTTAAGATGATAATACAGAACTCTTCTTTGTAATAACTAAAATAATTCATCTGGGGCAGGCACAGATACCAGAAAGAAGAATAACATTGTGCTGGTATTTAAAAAGAGGAAATGCTGGTGATTGCTGGCCTGGTATTGATCCAGAGCAAAATAATGCAGTGGTTAATGCAAGGCTTGCTTAATAAAAAATTAAGGAATGCAATGTAATTAATGCCTAACAGCATTGGCTGTGGGAGAAGAGATCCTACCAAGCTACCTTAATATTGGGTTTTATGAGATTACAAGCTTGATTGATAAAACAAAGATGTTGACATTATTCATATGCCTTGGAAAAAGTTTCTGTAGGACGTGATACCTCGAGAACAGCAGTAGATTAAAAACAAAATCACAAAAATAACACAAACAAAAAGCAATTGGTAATATTTTAAAACAATTCTGTTTAAAACAATTTGGGCACCCAGAGTAGGTATGTTTTGAGGTTCTTTTTTTCAGTGCTGTGTAACACTTTTTATCACACATAGTAACTAAAGTGAGTACTGATAAAGTTTTCTGGTGTCACAGGGGTTGGGGATGCGGTTAATGACGATTGCGATGGATCAGACTCAGAGCAGCTGGAATTCCTTGGGTGTAAGCAAGCAGTGTGCAACAAAGCCTTGGCTGAAGTCACACTTTCAAAAAGAAAGATCCTACCTAAGAATTCATGACTCTTGCAGGCTGTTATTTTGATAGAAGTGACTGAAATATGAGTTCTTAGTGCCATCCCCCCGTATTTGTACACAAGATGTGTCAGGTAGGAATGGGAAAACAGTACCTCTGAATTTTATTAATTTATAAATACTGTCAGAAAGCCACCCAACTCTGTCCACAGGCCAGGGCATGTGTTGACAATTAAAACAATACTCATAAAATACTTCTATCCATGAAAGCTGACAAGTCCATGTGATTTCTCTTTAATGGAAAGCTGGAACAAACTGAAAGGTCATAATTTGTCTGAGTTGTAGAAGTGAAAGTTAAACCTTTGTTTTTGCATGGGGAACAGTAATTTGATAGAGAATAGCTAAAGGCTATAAAGGATATAAGGCTTGGCTTAGGAAATTCAAACTATTTTTTAGCCTTAGTCACAGAGCTGACTGAACAATCTCACCTTTGCATTTTACACTGAAGGATTGTCCCCGGTGTGGTGACAGTGGGGTATTTGTGAGGCCAGCTGAGCCTCTGGCCACCAAAACATTCCCAAGTCATGGACCCTGGAGCATTGCTTGGGGCGGGAATCAGAGCTTTTTCTAGCAAAAACTCCCACGCTCTTCTTTGGGTAAATATCAACAATCTCTTGTCACAGTTCTGTCTTAATAGTAACGAAGGGGGAATTTCTGGTAGCTAAAGGCATGTTATGAAACTGCACGCAAAAACAGGAGCGGGGGGTGAATTTTGGCTGTGCTAGTGCTGTCTGTAAGATCAGGGAAAATCTCTGCCAGACTAAGGAATCAGCAATTGTCAAGAAAGAGCAATATATGCCTCCCCGGTATATATATTATTTGTGAAGCTTCAAGGCATAAATGACAGTAAGTGGATTTTTAGAAGGTGAGAAAGAAAGGCAGATAGACAGAACAAGCCCCATAGCTGAGTTAAGCAAGACAAATTCCCAATTTTATTTTTAGCAAGATAAAGCAGTCATAGAGAGCTGAGCAATATGCTATAAATGAAGAGTGCTGACAAAGCATATGTTGTTAAAAACTAAGGATAATGAAATAGGACAGAGGAGGCTGAAATTGTGTCAGCATTCCATAATGCAAATGAAAAGAAGCTATTACAATTGATCTTCCTTGAGGAAGTGGTCTACATATATTCATTTCTTAAATCAAAAAAAGATTAAATGCTTCAGTAAAAAATTCTGAATTTTCTACATTTTTTAAGTATCCTTATAGAACTACATTTAGAGTTCTACAACTAGAAGAGATGAAATGGAGATTGATTCTCAATTTGGTTTTTAATTACTATTCTGTTACCGTTAAGTTCTGGTGTAGAACTAAAAGAAGTTCGTTTTGGGAAAGGGAAAAGTAGCAGATGATCACGCAGGGAGGAGTGGAGAAAGTGATATTAGGAAAGTAGGTGCTAATTTTGAATATAGATTTGGCTTAGAATTTCTATGCTAAATTTGTTTTTGTTTTAAAGGCTAAATTTACTAAAATATGGCTCTGAAAGGATCCAGACAATATCCTAAGTCTAGATTTTCAACACACCTGAAATTGCTTTTCTTCTCTGCTGCTACCTCTGTGAACACATAAAAATGAATAGAGTTCAGGCCTTGTTCATATGGTTTAATAATAAGTGTTATAAATCAGTGCTCAGGTGTGTGCCCCTGTGTGCAGCTCATCCTCAAGGTAGTCCTGCTGTTGTTATATATTTTTTTAATTATCCTATTCTTTAGTGTACATTATCAAGCTAGATAAATTCTGTTTGTCTTGAGGGTAGTCAGGATAATTAAAAAAAGAACATTAATAAACCCCAGACTCCAATTTCAGGTAAACCTGAAGCAAATACAGTTCACTGTTCCTAAATACCCAAATGCTTAACGTGGTGATAATATATTTTGTTTTTACAGAACCATGTACTTTTGGTCCATGATCTGCTTTTGGTGTAAGGGGGAATTTTTTTGAAAATAATCTAAGGCAAGATGTTGAAGGAGTTTTTTAAATCTTTCATTGGAAGCAGCCTCCTGAGTTTTTAAATGATTTCTCTTAATAGGACATTCTTCTGAACATCTGAAACACCAAGGACCTCCTCATAACTGAGCCTCAGGCTCAATTAACTGCATCTCTTACTGGTATTGAACAAATATGTCATTTTAAGCAAAAGTATTTCTCAATACTTTGGCATTCTTACTCAAAGTGATATGAAAAAGCCTGATGTAATTCTTCATCAATATGACTTAAACAAGAACACACATTCATTCTGCCTGGGCCTGGGATCCCAGTAGTCCCCTGCCTCAGACTGGCCAACTGAACAAAAGGAAGCCTTAATTAAATGATTACATAAATTCCCCTTGGAGAGGCTGAATAAAATTCACTACGTGTAGGATTTCCAGCTCTGAGCAGATGTGGAAGGAAGTCTGGAAGCCTGGTGAACTGGCAGAGAAATCCCAAACCTAAGTTATCGAAATGTGATGGGTCGAGAGATGATTATTTTTGAAAGAATTGCATCCCCTTTTGAGGCATTCTTGTTTTTTCTCCACCTGGCTTGTGTCTGGGAGGTTTGTTTGGATTTGATTAAATACACTGTTGGTATGACTGACAGTCTAGTTGGTGTGAAAGAGGGGAGCATGTAGGTTTGTTGCCTCGGTGCTGCTCAGCGTACAAACTTGTCAGGAGAGAAGCAGGGAAACATCTGTTTCTCTGACATGACAAGGTGCTGGTGAACAGCAAATATTATATGTAGGCATGGTTGGCTTTGTAAAGCCAAAATATTTTGCAGGGATCTGTCAGTTTGATATTTTGGGCGAAGAGAGGAAGGGGAAAAGGGACCTTCCAAAATACTATGTAAGAACTGTGCTGAAATAATCTAAAACAACTGTCCTGAATCAGGCGCTGGGAGAGGTGGAGAGCACAACCTCGGGCATGGGCTGTGATGGGCTTTCTCTTCCTCCCAAACACTGTCTTAAACACGTGAGAGTTGCTGAAACCAAGGAGTGCAAGAATAACTCTGAAACAAGACATTTCATCCTGTCATTGCTGGGCAACCCTTCAGGGCACATAATTTTTCTTCATTTCAAACAACTGTAGGTTTTGAAATACTAAAATGCTGTGAAAAAGGATTGCCACAGCCTTGTGAGGGTTTGATTGCCCGCCTGTGTTTGCAGTTTCTGTCTAACAAGAACTATTAATGAATGGACTTAAGATGTGATTGCTAACTGTGGTATCCCATGGCTTGTCGTGAGTTTTGGTGGAAGTCATTTCTCCCACTTCAGGATGGAGCTCTAGGGCTCAAATTCAAGTTGTCGAGTCCATCCCACTCCACACAAAAACATTCCAACCATGCTATGCGTGAGGACCACCAGTGTTACACCATGTTTAGTCGCCTAGCAAAGGGGATGTGCCTTTGCAAGACCAAGTCTGGTAATAAAGGAGGACAAAACCTGACATGGCACCTTAACAACAGCGTGTACTTTCTGCTCTCCTGTGGGCTCTTAATGCCACCACACAAGTAGCAGAGACAACTGCTCACTGACTAATTCAATTATTCTTATGTAGCTGGACATGTTGCTGCTGTTGCTAATCCATTAGGATCAACTTGTCCTTCTGGCAGGTCTTTATTTATCCATGGGACTGAAAGCATTTTAAATCTCTTCAGAAAAACATCTTTCTAGAGTGAAGGGAATAAACCTCCGAAAAAGTGAGGAAAACTCCCACTTTTACCTCTTTAGCAAGGACTTTTTTAATGGAAATATGCTGTTATGGAAGTATAGGCTCTTGTTTTATGCTGAATAATGATGCTGATGAGAAGAACAGAGTGACTCAGCCTATTTGCATGTGGTTCCTCCAGCAGCAGTTCTGCTGTTTCCTTCCTTGCTGTCACTGCAAGTCTCTGTGTGTGCACAGCGAGCCTGGCGGCTGCTCTGTCTGCACCCCGTGTCTCCATCACCAGGGTTAGGTTGGGCACACTGGAGCTCTCTGTGCAGGCTTGGATGGTGCAAGTGCCAGCGCTGGCACCAGCAGGAGGAGAGCCAAGCCAGGCTTGCAGAGGAGGATCAGGAGCAGATCCTTTAAACTGCAATCCCAGTGTGTTGCCTGAGTGCTGTGTGTGCCTCGAACGGGAGTGATTTAGCAATTTGCTGGGTAAGTTGTTGTTTTAGAGAAAAATACTGGATAATACTGTCCAATGACTCAATCTCTGCCTGTTGATTTCAGTCCTTGACCTTTGCCATGAAGTTGTCTCTTACTTTCTGCAGTACAGCAAGTTTCCAACCAATTTGCAGCTCTGGGCTAGCTAATAGTTGTGCTTGGGGAGGTTCATGCTGTTTTAAATGTCCTCTCACTCCTGACCTTTGCAGGGTGCTCTCTTTGCACACGCACAGATTTTTTTGAGAGAGGGACAGGTCTGTGTGTCACATCACGGGAGAAGGAGTTTAAATAACTTTATTTGGAAAGCTGGGAGAATGAAAAAGAAATAAAAAAAAATGGCAAAATGAGGGTGGAGAAAAATATTAGGAAATAGCTGTGTAATGAACTCTTACCTTCTAACTATTTCAACTAGATAATTTAGCCAGTAATAAATAGCTAAATCAATGTTCAGTTGGGTCATGTATACATTAACAATAAATAAGCTTAAAGAAGCTCAGACCAGAAGCATAAAACCCTCTATGATGGTGATACCAAGAGTCCAACCAATTCAATAACGTCTTTTGGAAAGTGGTAGTAGGAAAACATAAAAGATCCAGGACACATGGAGACTTTTCCAGCCTTGAGTCATTTCACAGGTTTTAACTGATAAGAACACAACAAAAGGCACTCCTTTGCTGGAATTCATATTTGCACCGTCATAAGGGGCAGGCAGTGACAGGCTTTGCCATTGACCTGTTTTTGAACCTATTGATTTTCATCTAATTCTACAATAGTGTTGCAAAACTATGATATTTAAATGGTATTTTTGCAATATTCTTTCTTTTTAAATTTATCCTCTGTTGTTTGTATGAAACACATGAAATGATATTTTTTTTTTCCAATGTCACCATATGCTTCATTATTTCGTATAGTCTGGTTTTGTTCCTTTTTCTTGATGGGTCTGAAAAATCTTGCTCAACTTGTAGATTTTTTATTCCTCTTTAGAAACTTCTGTACAGTGTATCGTTTTGTTTATTTTTTCTTTTTCCGTAGCTCTGCTCTAAGTCTTTATCGAGTTAAGATGCCTGGGATTGCATGGGAAACTCCAGACATGCATCATGAATTGATATAATGGCGTAATGATGGTTTTGAGATATTCTTAATAGTTTTCTGTTTGCCTTTTTGAGAGCTCCTGAGCATCAATCTGACTCGTGTAGAGAACTGTCTGACATGACACCAGATGTCTTGTGCGTAGCAATGTATTATCTAAGGCCTATTATTGCTCTTAAGGGAGGGTTATTTTTACCTGTGTGCTGCCGTGGAGCTGGATCTCCCGTTTCATCCCCAGACGGGCTGTGTTGTCTGTGCCTTTTCCATCAAACTCGTGTGCAAACTTTGAAACTTGCCACATGGTTTACTTAAATGTTGACTATCAAGGCTCTGAGTGCTGACCCTTGAAATAACCTACAGCTATTACAGCAAAAAAAAAGGAAAGGTAATTCTGCCACATCCTTTCAATCTTTTAGGGACTATTTAATTCACAAGATAACTCTCTCCCTTATCTCGTGATAATACAGTTATTTTAAGATGTTTAGGTAAGGGACACTAGTGAAAAAGGTTATAGACATAACTTATATTAATTATTCTATTCCAAAAGCTTCTTGACTTCCTAATAGGCTTTTAGAAACTTCAGAAACACTTAAAAACTATTTTAACTATTTCTCTATGTAGCCTATTAATTATCTTATCTGTTAGTTCTTTTTTTATATGCAATTTTCACCTGTTTCCCAAGATTGGAAGTCTCATTTTGTCTCTGTACTGACTTCTGTTTTATGTAGGCACTAATAACACACTAATTGCTGTGATATTGTACCCACTAGTAATATATCAAGAGAGATGAGTATGATCTGTCACATATGGGTTGTTCATTAGGCTTCAAAAACAAAAGAAATGGAGAGAAAGACTTTAATGTCTTGTAGTGCACTGCATTGATTTTACTTTTGGGCTTGTCTGGAATATTTGATGATTGTGATTATTTATTTACACAAAGAGGAAAAAAAAACAAAAAAAAGGTTCCCCTAGCAATTTTTTAAAATCTGGATTTTTCCTGAGCTCACGTTATGAAAATGACTTGCCTCTGAAGAATTGTTCTATATAAATTTAGCCCTCTTGATTAAATTTAGCATTATAGCGAAACAGAATTTTAACTCATTTAGAAAATCTCAATCCATCTCTTAATGAAGTTCCCATAATCAACTTATATGGAGGAAAAGAAAATGAAGAAAATTCAATATTTAGCAGTTAAAATGTGACGCTTAGAAGAGCCAAGTCCTGCTAGGCCTTCCTTTAAAGGCCATTTCCCATTGCTGTCCAGAAGCCAATTTTCCAAGTTCATTTTCACCAGTGCAGCAGAATTGTGTTTTGGATGGCAAAATTTAATGGGTTTTAGGGTTTTTTATTACTGCTAGAAAACTTACTAAAAAAAAAAATGTTTTGATACATTGTCTTTCTCAAATAAATTCCCAGCAGTGAGAAATTAGAGATTAGTGTCAAATGATGATTCTCTGTCACTGAAACATGTTCTAAACCAGCACTCTGCCCCCACAAAGCTCTCTGGAAGGGTATTATGGAGTGTCTCAAAGATGCTGTGCTTTGTTGAGTTGTTCCTGGGCAGGTGTGAGAATTAATAACCTACAATGCTCTTCCAGAGGTCTAATTTTGCTATTTTTTTCCCATTGTAAGTTCTGTGATAAAGCCAAAAAAGAGATTTGGTTTTAATAATGTTTCTAACCTTCTGAATTATTAATATTTAGATGATGACTTAGTACAAGATTATTCACTTCTGATGATGATAAGACTTAATAGCAATAATGAACTCAAGGTTAAATAATACTTATATAGCACCTTTCAGTGGGGGAGTTCAAATGTTATATACACATAATTAATTGTGATGTAGAAGATGACTATTACAAGCATGTAAGTAATAATAAGGAAAAGCAAATTTTGTTTCTCCAAGTTCAGACTGTGAGTCAGGAAGACAGAGATGGGGCAGAACCAACTAATCCTGAGTTTCAGACCCTGCCTGAATCACTGGCCACAAATACTGTATTGAAACCAAACTGTACCACATTAATAATGGAGAAATTGGTAATTCTGCACTCAAATTTCTCTTCTTTAACTTCAACTAGCTAAATGGAGGGAGAAGTGAGTAAATGTGAGCAAAACTTTGGGGGAATTTTTATCAGAATGTCCCTCAGTGGCACCATGTTGAGGTGTGTGTGATGGACACAAAGAGAGCAAGCAGCAAAACACATTTAAGTGCCAACAGAAGGTGAAGTTACCAGTCAAATATAATTATTTTATTTTTAATTATTATTATAGTCAGATTTCTTCAGTTAGTGAGTAGGATTTTAATTACTCAAAGCAGAAAAAAACACAGAGATGTATAAGTCACAGCCTGGATGCTCCCTCTCGAAAGCAAAAAGAAATCTGAATTATACAATATTTTTAATTACTTATCATCTTTGAGTTGATGTGGAGGGAAGAAGGGGCAGGCATGAAAGACATTTTACCTTTGCAAGAAGAGTGATAGCACTGTCCAACACATTGGAGAATCAAGTCCCACTAAAGGAGAGCAACTTTTTACAGCGGATTGCAGTGATGGGACTGGCTTTAGGCTGATAGAGGGCAGAATTAGCCTAGAAATTAGGAAGTTCATTCCCCTGAGGGTGCTAAAACACTGGCCCAGGTTGCTCTGAGAAGTTGTGGCTGCCCCATCCCTGGGACTGTCCAAGGCCAGGTTGGACGGGGCTTGGAGCAACCTGGGCTAGTGGAAGGTGTCCCTGCCCATGGCAGGAGCTTAGAAGTAGATGGTCTTCAAGGTCCCTTTCACTCCAAACCGTTCTGTGATCCCATAAAAGGTGTTTTTATGAGAGCCAAAGCCAGCAAATGCCTTCTTTTACCATTTTGCCCCAGAGCAAGGTGGGAGGTGAGAAGTCAGCCAGTGCCCACTTAGTGCCATGGCAGGGATTTGGGAATCCCTCAGGCTCTGCTGCTTTCACACCTGAGGGAACCCTTTGCTCACACATCTGGATGAGTTCTTGTCTCGGGTGTATCCCAGGCTGTGGAACACTGAGGGATGTGCCACTCACTCCCACAGAGCCACGTTAGGGGGTGTTTATGGGGCAATTTGGGAGCTCTCCTGTTCTGGCCCTCACCTCCTGCACGTCTCCAGGGGCAGGGAAGGTTCTCTACACTCCCTGGTTAGCAGAGAAGCAGGATACATTGAGCTCTGGCAATTCAAAATGAGTGCAAATTAAGGTAAATTAGAAAATCATGAACTATTTAATACTCCTATTTCCACATTATTTATTCAGAAGAAATTTCTATTAACAGTATGTTGGACTCACAAGGCAATTAACTCCCTTTCAGAGATCCCTCTGCAGATGCACTGACATGCTCTGCAGAACAAAGGATTTGATCTTTGGGGAAAAGATGCTGCTGTTTTGGGGTTTTTCTTTCCATGTGCTTATCACTGTGTTGCCACGTGAGGGAAAATGGTTAGTTACACTGCTGCAGTGTGTGAAGACACAGGTCAGCAGGATGCATCTAGACCCGCATCCACTTCAGAACTGTTTTCCATCACTAATGCTCAGAGCATCCAACATGGTTGTCTCTTCTTCCCTCCAGTCTGTTTGGTCCTTGTTTTTCTGAGCAATAATTTCTGAGAATACAGCTTGTGAATTCCAGATGTAGTTTGGTTCCTGAGGAGGTACAAAACACACATGATGGCTCCTCAAAAGAGGACAAGTAGCCAGCTCAAATCCCAGGTATTCCATGGACAGAAAGGTGCATTTTCTCAGTTCCATGGGGTTCAGGAGTCAGTTCTGGGATGGTGGCTGTCCCTGTGCAGCTCTAATAAATGCTGTAATGCTGAAGTGAATGCACACTTTAATTATTTTAAAACATAATTTATGCATTAGTTTCCATAGTAACTTGTCATTGCTGTGACATGGTTGGAGCTAGTGACATTTGTGAGTTAATTAAGCCATGATTTGCATTGTAGTGTTTAATTTCTCAAGTTTTTTGTTATGGCCAGTTGCATTTATATTGAAATTGTTATATAGGTATATATCAGATGGGAAATTAGTCAATGAGATCACTGTATTTTAAGCACTAAAGAAGTGTAATTGAAATCTGTTTCTGCAGAAGGCTGTATTTTCAAAAATACCCTACTTTGACACACGGGAATATTGTTTCTTCAGGGCTTGCTCTACTATTAAATAAAGATTTAAGGGTTTGGCTCTGAAGGAATCATCACTTTCAACCAGGGACAATTCACTGTGCCAATAAAATGGTTGTGTACAATTTAGAAAAGACCAGAAAACAATGTTCTTAGCTCTAATTAGTTTTCTTGATATATAAGGTAATATATTTCTTGGAAGAATATAAATGATACTAACACTTTTATTTTGACATAATAAGACTCCTAAAGAATTACTGAGTTTAAATGAAAAATACATACAGTACCAGCAACTCCTGCTTTCTACTCTTGCAACCATTGCATGGAGGAAACTCATGGATTAAACTATGAGCTATTGTTGCTGCAAAATGAGGTTTTTATTAGGCATCTTTAACAGATTATGGGAATCTGCAGCAATAGAACGTGTTGGAGAGAAACTGGTTCATCCCAGAGTGGGTTTGTTGGGGTGGAAGAGAAGTGACACACAAATCTTGCTGTGATTATCCCCATTCCAGATTAGATATCAGGAAATTCTTCCCTGGAAGGGTGGGCAGGCCCTGGCACAGGTTGCCCAGAGAAGTTGTGGCTGTCCCATCCCTGGAGGTGTCCAAGGCCACGTTGGATGGGGCTTGGAGAAATCTGGGCTAGTGGGAGGTGTACCTGCCAGTGGCAGAGGGTGGAATGAGATGACCTTTAAGGTCCCTTCCAACCCCAACCATTCTCTGATGATGGTCCCAGAATCCGAAAGCTGCAAACCCACAATTACCCGTGGATGGTCTGAGAAAGACCCCACAGTCGATGTAGGTGAGGTTAGAATGCCAAATACCACGATTTGATGTAGAAAAGGTTTCTTTTGCTTATAGATTTGATTCAGTAGATTGTCTTCTAGTACATGGGATAAGAACTTGGATAGATTAAAACCGTAGCTTCATGTATGATGTTTTTGTTATAATGTCAGTTTTTAGAATGCAGGCGACTAGTTAGTTAGAGGAAGAAGAGTAAACACAAATGTGACTTTAAAAGATTGAAGGTAAGAAAATACAAACTAAAGCGTGTGGTAAAGTATTTCTCCTGCCCACCCCAGAAATGCTCATTGTCTGTCGTATCTGTTGTTTTCATTGCCGTTCAAGGAGGGAGGAACATGAAATATTGTTCTGTGAGGCAGTTGGAATGCTGATGGAGAGTAAACTGAGATTTTAAGGTATTTGAATGTCTTGGTTTTTTTTTTTATTCTTTCCCTCTGCTTCCCTAATTGCCATTGGAAATTGTGGAGAAACTGCTGGACTTGCAGCACCTACAGATTAATCTGTGTTTTTATATTTACCCATCCTGAGTGTTTCTAGCTACTGAGGGAGGCAGTAAAAGGTTGCACATGGCATTGCAGAAATCTGCTCTGAATAAGAATTGGGGTCGGGAGAGGTAAAACGTATGAATAAAATTTGAAAACAATAAAAGTCGCATCAGGGAAGCTTCTGTAGTACCTGACATGTTTAATTTTAGTAAAATTTCTTAATAATTTTATTTCCTGCAAAAGATCCACTCACACATATATTATAATTATTGCAGTACTAAAAAGATCATAAAAATAGCTTGGGAAAGGCAAAGTATGGAAAACTACTGGGGACGAACTGGCTGTAACTTGGAGGCAGTGTGAAAACAGCAAGGGCAGATTTGAAATGAGGAATCAGAAGTTTATCTGTCACTGTTTTGCTGCAATATCTCAGTTATTTTACCTGTAAAATGAGGACAGCAGGATGTCTCTTGGGCGGGATGGCCAGAATATGGGCATGTACACAAATTGTAACAGCTCAGGAAGTTACTGCTTGTCAAATGAGCAGCGAAAATTGTATGAATATTCCATCATGTTTGCAAGTAAAATGGGATAGCTTAATCCGTGTGCATTATCCTTGGGAAATGAAGGGTATTTCACACCCACGCAGAAATCCACACACACAGAGTTAATGACTGTGACTTGACAGATAAACTGTAATTTAACTCTCACCACGTGAACGTGACCAGTGATTTGGATGCAGAATCAGCTTTGTAATTCATGTTTTCTAAATATCCAGACACACACTGTATGTGGATGTTCTTAGGCCAGAGGAGAACATTTAAGCTGCCTGCTCTGGAGGTGGTTAGCAGGTTTTATGCACATGCTTTTTAAAGCAGTGTTAGTAATGGTGCTGTTAAAATTGCAGCTATTTATCCAAGTGACTGAAATGTTGTCATTGTGGCCAGTTGCTTGAGATGTTTTCTTTCTTATTCCTTTGCTTTTGTCAGTGGTGATCCTAAAGGAATGCAAATATTTTGCTAGCATTTTGTCAATACTACAGAAATATTGTGGTCAGCTGGGGCAGTGTACTTTTCCACGCTTTTGGATAACGAATTCAGATGTGTGGGCCTGAAGTTTGGGTGGCAGACATTTGAAGCACTGGGACGAAAGTTGCCTTTCTCCCAGCTCTGAGTGGGATCCCATCTGCCCTCACATGGTGGGTGACTGAAGGTTCTTCAAACTTTTGGAGAACTCAGTTTTTAACAGGAAGGTCTGCCAGGCTTTACTTTTCTATGCATCCAAAACCAGGCTTAGCTAGAGAAATTAGGGATAAACACTTGTCTAAACTCAATAGATCTAGTCCACAAGTTAGACACTATGATAATTAAAACTTCAGGGATGTTTGTGTTGGCTTGGTGCTTGAGGTATAAAAACTCAGGGTGTTCCTGCTGTCCCATTCAGCTACAATGGTTTAGCATTCAGTTCCTATTCTTTGTGAGGGATTCGTGCCTGTTCTTACCCATGGACTAGGGGACTCAGGTTTGTTTCTCATCTGCAGTTGCAGTAATCTTACTTCAGGGTTGGATTCTCAATTGTTTGCGTTTGGATTTCTGAAGCTCTGGATTATGTTTTCATTTCAGTGAACTGCGTTAACATCTGTTTCCATTACCGTACAGTTCTGCTACATAACTTGTCCCCATTTCTGTATAAACAAATTGTTCTTCAATTCATATCTGAAGGGATTATCAAAAGCATCCATTTGGTGACTGAAAGACTTAGGTATTTTAGACCTATTTTTAGAAATGAATTAAATACAGCACGTGAAACTCTGCACTATGTAACACGCAGGGATCACTGGATACCATACAAAAGTTTGCAAAATACCTCTATTTCAGTTAATTATAGTGTTGTGTCTACCTAGTTATCCGCAAAAAGATTTGAAACAATGAAAGGATTTTACTTTAGCAAATTATTTCTTGCACCGTGATCGTTAAGACGAAAAGGATTTTAATGCGTGCTTAGATTTCCATTGCCAAACTGTGCAGCTTTGAACAGCGTGCGCAGCCAGGTCCTCCTTATTTTCCATCTCTCTGCACACTAAAAACACAGGTAGTAGTGAAAACCTGCCACATGTATCTTTACACTGCCGTGCTTTGGTGATTGCTGCAGCGTGTTTTCACTAGCAAAAGTGCTAGATGTAATTATAGGGGAAGGCACAATTACAAATTGCATGCAATTACAGCCAAACAAGTAAACAAAATAAAACTACATTCAGCGAGCTAAGGAGTAGCTGAAAGCCTTTTAATGGAGACGCCAAAGATGAGCTTTTGCAGCTCTACAATTTGCCAGTCAAATTGTTGTTATTTAGGAGAAGTTCCCCACAGGAGCTCAGAGCAGAGCAAGTGATTGGCAAATTGTCTTTTGAAATTGGTATCTACCGTTCGGATTGGTTTTCCCTCATTATTCTTTGACAAGATCTTAATATTTTCAGACTTGAGAGCTTGGGTATCTTTCTTCCAAGCTGAACTTTGCTATTCTGAGTGTCTCATGAAATGAGGCACTTTCACTCTGAGGGGCACATCTCAGGAAATCAGTAATATTTGGAAGGTGCGTTTGTAATAAAAAAGCATTACGAGGTTTTTAAAAAGATGGCACAGAAGAGGATAAATACTGCATCTCCATTGTTCAGAAGTTTATCACTGAAATGAGTTCTATCTTCTGGATCTGAATCAACGGGAGAAGTAAACAAAGCTGCAGAGATAAGGGTGTGTTCTCAGCTACAGACAATACTTTTCTGAAGAAATTAAATTCTGCTTGTGACCAAGTGCTGAGCATTTCTTTGGAGCTGTGGTGCAATTCCTGCTGGTTGATGCTGCAGAACACTCGGATCAAACACATCCTTTCCCTGCCCTGCCCTGGGAGGCAAGAGCCTCTCACACAGAGCTGCAAGTGCCCTGATGGAATTTCTGATGCTTTCCTGTGAAAACGGACAGATTCCCACACAGGCGACTTTTTTGGCTTATAACATTTTTTTTAAGACTCAAAGTTATAGAGGATTTTGGATAAAAGGAACAGCTGGCGTAGGGATTCTTCCGTATCTTTTTAACAACAACAACAAAAAAACATAATTAAAAAAACGTTGCTCAGCCTGTGCAGACACAGTGAGGTTATTTTGTGATAACACGGAATGTGTTCTGCAGCTGCATCCTCTTGACAAATAACCCTCCCTCTCCCCCGGCAGCGTACTTGAAGATAATTGGCTGAAATGTTCTTAGCAAATAATTATTTGACCATTTAACGCTGTTAGTCTGCAGAGTAATGAACTGTGAATAGAGTTTTAATTCCTGTGAAATCCCACATTTTTACCAACCCAGGGAAGATAAAAAGCATCTTCAAGTTGTTGAACAAATAATTTCTTTTGAAAACACTGAAAAGATGCAGAAGTTTTTTCTTTCTGCAAGCACTTGTGGAAACCTAATGCTATTCAGATTGGTGCTTGAGAGGGAAAAGCTGTAAAATGAGAGATAAATACTGACATATCAAATTTTTCGTTTGTTCAGACAAGATTTTTGAGTCCTTTTTGAGTTTATTCACACAGAATCATATAGTGAAAAATGATCTGTAGAAATCAAGACCTGCATTTAAGGGCCTACCTGTTCCGTGAGGAATTTTCCATTCAACCCTTACTATGTTTTCACTATATTAAATATTATTCAATGATCAAATAGTAGACATGACACATTTCTTCTGTATCAAAGAATCAAACAGGTTGTGTCAATATTAGATTACCAGTCTGTGTTCAAGTTATGGATTGTGTCACTGACTCCCTGCTTTGCCAGCTTGGAAGAAAGCAGGAATGGAGGATCTTTGACATGGAATACCTCCAGAAAGCACCTTTAATTGGGCAATAATCATCTCATGCTTGAAATATGACATTTAAGCTGAGTTGTCAAGCTACTGCAATGCCTTGGATGAAAAATTCTATTTTGGAAACTAAGAGGTAAAAAAGCAAGGAACCAGAACTATGGGGAGAAAACCTGCTTGCTTATATGTTAAAGAAAAAAGTGGATAGCTAATAATGCAGGTGAGAATAAAACCCTATCAAATCTGAGAATAGATGACCAACCCAGGAGTACCTGAAAAATAAGATAGTGGGTGAAGGAGTATTAGCAAAAGCAACAGGAAGTAAAGACTAAAGCCAAAGTATTTTTAAGTGCAGGAGTGGAAAGAGTAGCTGGAAGCAAAGCATTTGTCAGGCTGAAACAGTGCCACGTTTGCTCCATTGTGTTGGGAAGTAATTTGCCTGCAGGACAGAGAAATATCTTGTTTTGAAATGAGATGGGAATTAAAATGCAGCACTGTCTCCCAGGTTCCTTTTCCAGGGAAGTTTTTTTGACAGCTACCAATGTCAGGAAAAGCTTCCTATCTTTAGTGTCTGTAGTTTGGATTAACTAAAATAAGCGAGAAGTAAAACTTGGATGAATCTTGTGTCAGTGTGTACATGGGTAGATATTTGAGTTCTCTGTTGCTTTGGGAATAGTCTGCAGAGAAGTTTCTTAGATTTCAGGGGTATGAACTTCATTTTAACTTCATTGTTAAAAAATTATATGTGAGTACAGGTTCAAAATCAACATGCACTTGAAAACATCACTAGGAAACTTCACCTTGCTACTTTTACTTAATGTCACATTAAGCAGAGACAGCAACGATTCTGTGTCCACATTAATGGTTTAGTTCAGCTCAGGGATTCTAGGGGAGGTTTAAATTGCATTTGTTTAAATACAGACTATGTTGAAGTGTTTCTTAGGTCCTTGTTAGGGATTTTGTGAATGTCACATATAATAGGTTTTACCAAATTTGGGATGAAGGATCGGAAACAGGGGTTCAAGAAAGAGAATTTTGTTTCTTTCATCTCCTCTTGTTAATCTGAATTACAGAATCTTTCTTCAATCTCAGAGACAAGGTTGATGTTGGGCTGCTTAATGCTGTTGTGGAACTAGAAAATAAACAGCAAAGAGTCGTATGAGAGTTTGAAAGGCAGTTGCTCCAGAAGTACAATCCTCCTTTTACCCAGTCAGCACTCAGAGCTGCAGCTTTAATTAGAACTGCAGGTAACCTTGATTTGATCTTTCGTTAAAAGTCATTATATATCAGCAATTAGAGCAAAACCACTATTGCAAAAAGTTATTTTCCAGCCCAAGTTGCAAGAAAATCAATGAATTATTTTCTTGTTTTTTGTTTTTGTTTTTTTTTTTTTATTTTAATTCCTGGGGCCTTTTATTTTCTCCCTGCCCTAGGAATAAAAACTTGCCTTTATCCACAAAACTGTGCAAAGGAAATGATATGGATATGTCTGTTACCTGATGTTCACAGCTGGTTTGATGGAGGAGAGATCAAAGCAGGGAAGGAATGGCACTGGAATTTGGGAGCTAATTGTATAGCTCCATGGGATACATAAATAGTGGAATGGCTGGTGAGAAACTTATGCTGGCAAGTGTATTGCATTAATGATTAGTTTGATTTTGAATAATGACTAAATATGATCATTCCTGTCAGGTAAAAGGTTCCATATTTCTTGGATACTTTGCTCCTGGGAAATAGTCCTTCCATCATCAATCAATTTTTCCTACTTGAAAAGGAGCCGTAATGAGCCTTTATTCTAATGGTGTAGGTCATCTTTACCTGAATCTACTTTATAGCCCTGTAATTGCCTTGATTTCTGTGAACTGACTCTTGATTTATGTTGCTATAAATAAAAAAAGAAAAATATTAACTAATAGAGCCACACAATCTCCATGTAATTATATAGATGTTAGCTGAATTAGCCTCTCAGCATCAGGCTTGGAAGTTTGGAATAAGAGCATCAGGAGCTTTACTGAAAGGTTAGAAAATATTAATAACTCCAAATAGAAGAAATTTTTCAATTATGAGTCTAATAAACAAATTACTCAAAAATGTATTGTGCATACCCTTAGTATGTAATCAATTATGCATGTTCTAGCAGGCATTTTTTGCTTTTCCTGTGCATTCGATTACTTGAATTTAATAATTTACACACTCTCCCTCTCCCTCAACATACCCTTGAGGACCCTCAGCTGATGCTTCCCAAATTACAGCCTCATTGGTTATGTTAAACAAAGCTAAATATATATTTCAGAAAAATGAGAAGGGCATACCAATATTGACATCTCCTCCTAGAATGCAGGGACTGGAATCAAAATCACATTGAAGTCTTGACCTGCGCCTTGTTGGAAGATTTTATTTAAATCAGACGTTCACATTTGTTCTATTACTATTTGTTAATGATTTGTATAAATATGTACACTTAGGAGGGGACTCACAGGGTGCCGTAGTACGGTCAATTCTTTACTTGAAGCAAGTGGTTTCTGTGAAGATCATAAATGTATCAAACCACATTGTTTTTCTTTCACGTGTGAGGGATTCTATTACATAAACATACAAAATACCTATTTTTTGCACCTTTTATCCCATACATTTAGTATCGACATTTAATTTGAAGGCAAGTGAGTTGTGGTTCTGCGAGCGTTCAGTTCCATTCTGTGCGTTCCACATGCAGGCAAATGGTTTGTCTGGTAATTGGGTATGTTGTTTCAAACTGGAAATTTGCCATTCTTGACTTCTTTTAAGTGGTTCTGAATAAATAGAATAATTAATCAGGTTATCATGGGGGTGGTGTGTGCAGGATCCTCAGCCTGGGCTTTTCTTTCCGAGAGCCATCCAGGCTGTCCTCCTTTGTTACACCCGAGCTGGTTTGTGAGAGCTGGAGTGAAGAGTCACTGTCACACACCTGACGCGTGCTGGGTGCTCCTGGTAACCCACTGGTATTACTGGAAACAGCACGTGAGGTTCGGCACTTTAAAATTTGCGAGAAAGAATTCTCTGTTTCAGAATTGCTGCTTTCGCCAAGCGCCTCATCCCCGAGTTTGTGAAACCCTCGATGCTGGCATCACAGGCACGGCAGGTTTTTGCTTTGTTTTCTTCTCCTTGCTACTCCACTCTGGCTTTTTTGGGACATCTGATTTTATTTTTATCGTTGTCCTTCCCAGCTAGTGATTTTTGTCCTTTGGTTATATTTCCTGCTTGCTCAAGTAGGGTTTTGCTTACTACCAAGCACCCAGGCCATCCTTCTGTACAGAAGGGTGACAAAACTCACTTACAAAAGGAGTGGCTTCTGTTGAGTGATTTAGTTTTCAGTAAAGATTTCTCTGGCTAAAAGTTGGTGGCGTTTCATTAAAGGGTCAGCAACAGAAAAGCAGCTGTTGCTCCTGAAGATGCACCCACTGAAAGACTTAGCAAGCCCAGTGCTCTCAAAGCCTTTTTTTTTCCAATTCTAAATGTGATTAATGTTCTTCATCCTTCCTGTTTGTGCCGTTCATCATCTTAAAATGATTTCACAGGCATTATTTTGTATGTTTTTGCTGACATTTGCCTTTTTTCTTTTTGAAGTCTGTCACTGTAAAACGGTGTTTTTGCATGATTCCTTCATGCCTCATGTAATGCAGGAAGAGAAAAATCAACAATGGATACGCTTCTCTACCCACTCTGTGCTCTCCCTTCCTTTCATAATGTCACTTCTTCTGGCATAAACTCAGCTAATGGAACAAATAAGCAAAATATCCCACTTATCTACCTACCTGCCTACCAATCTGCCCATGTCTTTGCCTTCCCAAATCCCAGAATGAAAAGGATTCACTCCTTGTCCTGAACACCACTGTGATACCCTTGGCTTTCATTTACGTCTTGTATTTTGCAGGGGCTAACATTTGGCTTGCTCATTTTAAATGAAATGGAGAGGGGTTTTGAAAGAAAAAATAGGTTAATGAACTCAGTAGGAATCAAATCTCAGAATTCTATGAGAATTTGGGATAATTTTGACTTGCTACAAAGTTTGGTCAAATGCAACTTATCTCTAGAGTTCATTTGGGTTTTGTTTGTGTTTTTGTTTTATTTTTTATTTATCTTTTGTTTGTTTGTTAATGAAGGTGTAGCTTTTAGATCCAAGAAGGTGTTTTACCTTATTTTCAAGGTTGTTTCTGTATCAGGCCCCCAAACAGGGTCCAAGCCCAATTGTTGTGCTGGCCTAAGGAATAAATGTTAGTGAGCTCCTCTGCTCTGAGGGACTCGTTCCCCTGAGCCTGGGTGTGTTCACTGAAGCTCCCCAAGAGACTGAGAACAGCCAGATCTGACAACCACGTGGATCTCTGTGCATGTCAACAACTGTGCTCAGATCAAGGGTGACACGGAGATCTCTGACTGTATGGAAACAGATGTCAAGTCACTCAAGCAGTCTTCCCAGTTGCTGAACACAGATAACTTGTAAATCGCTTTAGGTCAAGGGGAAAAAACACACTTGTGAGAAGGCACAGGGAGAGAGAGGTGTAAAAGGGAGATAAGAGCTGGAAAAGCAGCTTGTAAAGGATTCAGTGTCAATAACTAGAAAGAAATTTGGATTTTCTACTTTAATTAATGAAGCTGCTTGTGACAATGCAGCCTTCAAACAAGGAGTCTGGCTTTAGAAGTTCTCAGCTAAGGGATGGAACCAGTGGTCACAGTGTTGCCACCAAAAAGTGATATGTGTTCGAAGGATGCTTGGTGGAACAGGGGACACTTGCAGGAATCAAAAGTGATAATCCATTTCTATAACATGTGGTGCAAAATGTGCTTCCAACATGAACGTGATCCAACTTGGCCACGCTCGAGGGATGTCTGGGATTGCTGTGCCTTCCCAGCATCACCACACCACTGGATTTTGGTCTTATCAATTTCCTGCATGGTGCCTGCAAAATTGGATGTGGGAGGGAGAAGGGGGTTAATTCCCCACAGCTTTCTACTGGGAAGCTCTTAGAAGACAAGGAGAATGAAGGTGTTTGCCAGCTCTGTGAGTGCGGCCATGTGACTGTGCTCTGCCTTTCAACCAGGCTTTGATCAGGAGAACTGTCCTTCCATCAGAGCGAGAGAGAGAGCAGAAAAATTTCTTCTTGTTTTAAGTAATTTTCAAAAATCGGAATAAAAAACCCCGCACTCTTTCCTTTACGAGGCAGTTTTGCCAAGTTCAGTGCAGACATAAAATCAATTTCTCCCCACTGAAAACTGCTTTTCATTTCACTGAGTTGTAATGTGTCCACGAGGGGCCAGGAGGTGGAGTTGTCTGTCAAGGCTGAAATAACTCTTGTTGCATCACTTGTTCGTGGTGTAAAAGTTGCCGCGTGATGATACTACCTGCTGTTCATATCAGAAATAATGAGAGGTAGCAGAAGGTTCCAAGCCCTTATGATAATTGATTATCGGTTTTCTTAAGTTAACTAGATGCTGTATTAAATAAAAATAATAGTAAATTAAAAAAAAAAGTAAAGTAGTTTAATAAAAGAGGATGATTTCCTTCAAGTGATGAAAAATATGGTTATAAACCAGGAAAGACTTGCAGTGTAAATAAACCAGAGCCAAAGGATGAATTGGGCAATAACAACCAAGTCTCTTTCTGAGAGTATTTATCTGTCTGTGGCACGTGTCCAGCACTAAGCAGATGGTATCTGAAATGCTCAACAATTTAAGCTACAGGCAGAAGACATCTCAGCTTGCCCATTAAAAACAAAGCAAAACAAAATTATTACTTACTGATCTTACCCATGTTGTCCAGGAGCTGCAGTAATGGGCAGTGCAGATATTTTGGGTGTGGTCTCTCAAATAGGAACTGGTGCAAGTCAGGGTTGCATTGATGTTACATGGTTATGTTGGAATATACAGATTTTTCTGGCTGTTGAAATAGACAAAGTGCATGGACAGCATCAGTTTTAATTAAATGCTATTAGAGAAAATTATGAAATCAGAAATCTCAGAATAATCCAATGTTTATTCATCAAAGGTGTGGAAAATTCAAGTACATGCATTTCTTCTGCTCCAGATGAGAAATCCCAGCCAGATCACAGCATTCTGGGCACCGTTTTCACAAAACAAAACCAATTTCCTTCTTCTTGTTGTGTTTCTATTCAGAAATGAAAAAGTAAGCAGTAGCAAAACAGCTGATGAATATCAGCAATAGAAAACAACGTAGGGAAATTCTCAATTAAAGAAGAACAAATTATAAAAGCTGCAAACCTCTATAAATGACAAAAAGGGTCATTGAAAAGTCAGTTTGTGTTTTGTTACTGAAGTCTTGGCTTTTTCTGAGATTTTTCGAGCAATCTACTTTTCCAGAAGATGAGGGAAAGATGTTCAGATGCACAGTCTCCCTGCAATAACTGTGGCATAAGGACTGGCTGGAGCTGATGAAAACAAAGATGCAAAAGTGCTGAGAAGCATAAAATGTTCGTGGTAAACAGAGGCTCAGAAGTGGGATGAAACAGTAAGTCCAAAGGCAGAGAAAGGACTATTAATAGTGCGTGGCTGGCGGACTGAGAAGACTGAGGCACCATTGTGAGCGCACATCAAGGGGAAAATTGTATTTAGTTAACATTTAGATTTCTTTCTTTGGCTATAAAAGGACACTAATCGTATAATTCACAGCTCGTGTTGAGAAAGGGGTGAGATTTGCTGTGCACTGGAAGTCCCGCTATGAAACAGCCGGGCAGGAGCACAGCAGGCCGGGCAGCAATGCCGTTCCCCCGTGGCACGGGCTCTCGAAGCCGAGCTCTCTGTGCCCTGCCCCGAGCTGGGGAAAAGGCTCTCTGGGGAACAGAGAGGACCGTGTGCAGTGCAGCAGTGAGGCACCAAACAATGGAACGCCCCTCAAAACGCTCTGCCTCTCTGGAAACTCACTTGTGAAACCAGGTAAAACCCTGGCAGTGGAGGCACAGAAAGTCTCGAGTGTGATGAAGTGAATTCAAACGTGCAAAACTTACACTTTGAATAATTTGTTGAGAACAAAGGAATTTTTTGGGGAATTCAGAACGTCTAAGACTTTTAAGTGGCTCTAAAATAGGTTTCTGCTTTGAGGGACCTAAGTCTAGGACCTCTTTTCTCAGAAGCCACTGCAGTTTCTCTAGAAGTTAGATTGGAGCTGGGATTGCAGATCTTTGAGGTAAGAGCAGCTGGCGTCTGCCACCAGTAAACACACCCGCGAAACAACGGGCGTGCTGACAAGGGCTTGGGGAGCTCTGCGAATCTTCCCCGTGCTTAGCTGTCAACATCTAAAGGTGCCTTCATGGAAGTGAATAAAGGATGCATTTATCTATTTATAGATATACCAATACAGTCATTCAATGTATAGATTTGTCAGACTTCATTTTTTCAACTCATTTAAATTAAGAAAGAAGCTGTTTTCTTCCTCATCAGTCGAAGCCTTTCAGCAAGCACTGTAGGTCCTAAAGAAAAGAAGGGCACAAAATGTTAGAGCAGATGTGGATCTTGAGGGGTTTGGCTTTGTTTTCATTCTTTCTTTTCCTTTCCCCATTTGCTGCATGAGTCTGTTGCCTCATGTATCTCTTAGTGGCATCCCTACCCAAGGGATGATCTCTTAAGGTCCGTTGCAACCCAAACCATTCTATGATTTGTCTCAGATTCTGAGTTGTGCTTCCAGTATTTGACTATGCAGGTATGTTTGGACTAATACCATTTTTAATTTTATTTTCTCCTCAATATCTATGCTCACTGGTGGATTCTGTAGCTAAACTGCAAGCAGTGTGAGGGGGAGAAACTTTTAAACTAATATCCACTCAAGCCACTGCCTGGAGCAAGGAGCTCCACCACTGTTGTTTTCTGAAAGTAAATGAGAAAAACTCTTCCCTTTAACTGTAAATTAAAGTAATAGAAATTTATTTGGGTACTGGTTCATTGGCTGGGAGTGTTTGCTACTTACTGTTCTGCTGTAAGAGAATTACCTTGAAGCAAACGTGAGACAAGCAAAATTGAGGAATAAGATTCCAAGGAACAGATCTGAAAATTAGGAGATATGCTTGGAAGAAAAAAAGGGGCCAATATTTTAGTATGATCTCAGATTCAATATCTTTCCTTTGATGTGTAAAATAAATGCACCAGGGTAAAACCAGTGACTGTGAGAGAAAGGTGAATAGCAGAAAATGAGTCAGCACTGAAAAGCGTTTGGTTTGTTGTTTTTTTTTTAATAAAAACTCAAAAAACAAAGACCATCAGCAGGCAGAGACAAGAAAAAATGGAGGGAAGGTCCCCTAAACAGAATTTTTGTTGTTTTTTTTTTCCATGAAAGCATCCATAGGGCAATAGCAGAGAGAAAAGGAAACAAAGGAAACATCACCTTTCAAATGCTTGTTGCAGTTAGGAGGTCCAGAGGCAGAGATCATTCTTCATGGTGTGGACTTCTCCTTTTTAATCATTTCTAGCATGTGAAAAAGGAAAAAGCTTCTGTGAGAAAGAGCATGAATAAAACTTACATTTAAAATACTTTCTTCCAACTCCATTGTTTACTTATACTCTTTAAAATTGAGATGTGCAGGTCAGAGATCAGGAAAAAAAGAAATTTCCTACATTCTTCTAAAGTGGAAACAAATTTCAATAGCACAAGAATGAAACAGCATTTTTTGAACCAGCAGAATGGGGATAAAAAATTCATCCCAGCTCTACTGATCTTCTTAACTGATCTGCTTAGACTTGGAAGGACACCCGAAAAAGTCTCACACAAAATGGGCGAATCAACTAGACAGTAAAACCAACACAATTGATTTTGGTCTCTGTTTTTAGTCAGAGGACAAATGCAAGTTTTGCTGTGGAGAGGTTCTGATATTTTTTTCCCTTTTTTTTTTTTAAAGCAAGGCTAACAAAGTAAAAATGGGTAGTTGGGCACAACATTGGATCCCTAGAGGCTTTGTTCTTAAATATTCTGTGTTTTCAAAGAGCAAACCGCTAGGGAGTATTTGTGCAGCAAATGAGCAGCTCTCCAAAAGAAGACTCTGATAATGTTCCTGTCTCCATTGTTCCCAGTAAAACACAAAAGGACAATGCAAATTCTTCAGTCTATTCTGACCTTCTTAACCTGCACTTCAGTTCTTTGGCCAGGAAATAAGAAGTGATATTCAGTCTCCTTTTTGCCTTAAAACAGCACTTGTGTAGTTAGAAGACCCAGGTTGATCCCAGCTGGAATTATTGATTAAGATAAATTAATTTCAATCATTTTAAAGTTTGTTTGTGGCACTGAGCTGGTATCTCTACTGTGATGCTTCCACATGTCTGCAAACATCTCTCTTGTGACCTAACTCAGGTGTTTCTATGTAGCAGTGCCTGGAAATGGAAGGGAATTAGTAGAAGTCTCAGTATTGAATTTAGTTGTCCAAATTTCAGCTAATTTCCCTCCGCATGCTCTGGATCTAAACCCAAGACTTTTTGAAGGTGTGGGAGGTAGTGAACAGACACGAAATTAAATATTTGCAAAATGTTTTTAAAGCAAAATATATGTAGAGACCATTGGTTACTTTACTTGGGAAGAAAATAAGAGATATTCAGCTCTAAGAAGCTGAGCATTAAAAAATATGTGAATGTGTGATAACTAAAATCCCATCCTGCTCTTGTGGCAGTTGCTTTAGGTTAATGGGAGTTGAACATGGCTGAAAGCAAAGCACTGCTGAGAAAAGGAACACAGTTATGTTACTTTTTAGGTTCTAACCCAGAAACATGCAGCACAAAGGCAAACTATGGAGATTAATAGGATAACATTGTCAATGCAGCAGTCTCTAAATGGAATCCTTTAAATATATATGTCCTAAAAGTCCTTAGGAATGCATTCAGGTAAAATATGAATATTGCAGTCTTTTCTTTCTGAGCTGGTTCATCAGAATAAAGTGACTTTTGTGCTTCACTAAATGCCAGAGCACAGCAGATAGGTTCACTAATTACAAAAGGGATTTTTTGAAATAATATTCTAATAAATTAACTACTCCTTCTATAAGCTACCCATAAAGGATGTAAATAATTCTGACAGCATTCAAACTCACCCATGTATCCACCATAGTTAACAGACATGACATTATTTAGTCAACAATTGTAGACTTTAAAAAAAACCAACCTACCAGTACCCCAGAAGTATCTGTTGTGAAGAGTCACTTCCCTGGGAAATTTCTGCTTTCTGTTTAAAGTGAACAATAAATGCCCCTACTCTAAAGATACTTAAATTGCAGTACTTTGAACTGCAGTAAGCTGATCCATTCCTTGGCCACTGCTCATTTCCAGCAAGAATTGCTGAACATTGAGTCACGAGTAGTATTTAGGTATGATGTCTTCAAAAATTTGGGTTTTTTTTAAATATAATAGGAAAATAATCAGTTTGATGTCATTCATATCATCCCTGTTCTGGAAGGGCAGGATTCTCTGCTCATACAGTCAAAGAGACAGTAAAAAAGTTCTAGACACAAACTCCATGTTTATTTTGACAGAGCAGCAAGTTCTAAAGTTGGAATATATATATATAAGAAAGTCCCGCTGCTTCTGGACTCCCTTTCCTTTTGAGTTCTCTGAAGAGTTCAGCTCTTCCAGGACATGGTGGAAGGCTTAAAATCCACTATAAACAAGGAGAGTGGAAATGCTCAGCTGTGCTGACGAGGGAGGAAACATCTCCGCAGTTGTCCCCGGTGAGCAGAACTCAGCGGGCGAACAATCCTTTTAACCCCACGGGATGTCTGTGCTCTGTGTGTCTCATGAAATGGTTCTTGCTTCTTCAGACTGAGCAGACTTTAACGCCCCTGTCCCCTCCACTTGGTGAGGATTCTGTTACAAGGTTCCTGGAAGTTCCACTCTGCTGGACTCTTATATTAGTGGTGAAATACCAACCTTTGTTTCAAACAACGTTATCACACAGAATTACCCTGAAATGACATTTGAAAGCATTCCTTCAGATACCCCAGGAGCACTTGAGCCCTTTGCGGAGTGCACCTGCAGGAAGCTCCAGGAGCTGCCGGGCTGGGGGACGAGGATCGTGTCTCCAGGTGTTTGTGTTGGATCACGGCTGAGCCCTTGAGTTCAGCAAAATCGTGTTTCACGGGGAATGGAGCCGAAGGAGCTGGAAGTTTCCCCTGAATTCCATTAGTACCTGTCCAATAACGGGGGAAGATGTGGTTTGAAAGGGTGAGATTTGCTGGGCGTGTGTCTGGCGCGGGCTCTTTGTCTGCCTGCACTGCGCTGTTATCAGGAGGCACTCGGGGCTTTGTGCTGGGAAAGAGACGGGAGAGACTGAACCGTGTTCAATAATGCCCTGTAGAATTATTCCGAGAGGACAAAACTGGGGAGGGAGGGCTGGTTTATTTGCTAGCTGGTAAACATGTGAAACTCATTTTCTCTCCGAATTGCAGTACCTGTAACACCGCCAGGTCCTTTAGAAGTCTGTAAGAAGCGCTAATTTAACACTTCCTATACGGGATTTTTTTACCAGTTGTTCTCATTTTTTGCCCATCTGAGGTTTTGTTCACCTATTTTCATCTCTCATGAAGGGAAGATGTGGATATGTCGTGAGACGTGGAAACTTTTCTGTGATATGCGTTACAAAATAGGTTGTTTTTTGTTTGGAATGAAAGGCAGTCCAGGTAGTTTTACAGTTAAAAGGCAAATAATTAAATAGAACCCTCAGTGTCTGCACAACATGAAGCCCTGCAATTTTTATCTTTTTGACACAGTCTAAACTCCAACAAACCTGATTAGATCTTTTATAGTGTTATATTTTGTACTTAGAGCAATTAAAACTGGTTCTCATCATTTGAGTGCATGACTGCATAAGAAGAAACAAGTTACACAATTTATTTTAATTAGATGTGGTTTATATGTCTGTGTACAAAATAAAAATGAATAAACTTATGATTGCAAACTGCCTAGCTCAATTTAAAAATGCATGAGATCTATTCCTAAGTTTCTGCATTCAAGCTGAATTAAACATATAAGATAATCTTTAAAATGAATAAGTAATACAGATTTAATAACTTTTTTTTTAAAAAAACCCAAACTGAAACACCTAGAAAATGTTGTCCCTCTAAGCTAAATTTTCATGTGGTTATAGAAAACTGTTATGCATTTTAATAGTAAATTTCTACCCCAAAATCATAAATAAAACATGCATGTTGATGCTAACATCATCTGGTGAAGAGTCTTAACGTATTGCAAATGAGAGGGAAACTGTGTTTGACTGCTTAAAGTAAGAAGTTGAGGTATCAGTGTATGGTCTAGTCCTTTCTTGTTTTTCAAACAGTGTCTTATGTTATAAATCTCATCAAACCCTGTGAAATTTCACATTATTTGCGGCTTGAGAACTATCTCAGGTTTGGATTCCAGCTCTGCTGGTGCAAACGTGAGCTCGGTGAATTCTGTCTCCATCCACAGACGTTTCTGAGGTTGTGTGGGGTGCATAAATGTTCACAAGATGTGGAATTCCACCAGAATTCCAGAGCTTGTCACTATGATCCAGTAAAAGCCTCCTTTTGTCCCCTCTAAAGAAGAGCCTAGCTGGGACAGGATGGAATGGGATATGCAGAGGGATGGATGATGTAAACAGAGTCAAAGACACTTTTACAGCAGCCAGCAGAGCTGCAGAGCTTTGGGCTGTTGTTGTGTCCAACCATTTCTCTGCACACTGACCTTGGTTATAAAGAACATGCATTTTCCACGGGCATTTATACACTTGGGCTATGTAAATATCTCCAAGTGTTGATGTGTTACAGTATTGCTGGTGCTGGGTGCTTTAATTGTTTCAGTAATTAACACTTCTTTTGTTCACCTCCTATGATTCCTCTCAAACTGGGGCTGCCTTAGCCCACTCTGGTTTGTGTGCAGACATCAAGTCATTCCAGCAGTTGACACAAGGAAGCCTTGAGATGTGTGACACTAATTAAATCAAAATCTCCAAATTAAGAATGGGTTCCTTATAATTAATGAGGAGTGACCATCTACATGAGGCAATATTCATTTTTTACTTCATTGATCATAAATTATGTTTAGTGTGTTGTAGTAAATCACCTAAAAAATCCATTAGCAAAGCTTTTCTGTCTCTGCAAATACAAAGACTATTAATTATTTTTGCTTCCTCAAAGCACACCTCTTTTTTTCTTTTATTTTTCTCCTCTTCCTACAGTCTTCATTGACAAATGCTTGCAAAGCCATTCTCCAGAAATAACCAGGGAATATAAATTTTTAATGGCTTTGCTTATGTAGGGACATACAAAGACCTTCCTTTATATTCTGACACATCCTGTGTGCAAGAGCTTAATAAAAGTGTGGTTTAGGTTTTTAATTTTTAGGGACTGTAGCAAAGAGCGTAAATTCTCTCATCTATATGGTAAGTTTTACTGCTGAAATTGAAGCTGTGGTCATTGGGTGAGCATATCAAAATACTAAAACTCGTTGATGTGGAACTGTATTGTGTCAGGCAGTTGTGATGGAAGATTATAATGGGGAGAATTGTTTTATTGTTGTTTTTAATCAAAAAACGCTGCCACGCTGAGCTTTGGCAGGCGAGACAGAGACTTGATTTTTAAGAAAACTTCCTGCTAGATGTGTCCTCTTGTGGGTTCTTCATTCCTGCTGCTTCCAAACACCAACCTGATATTTTTATTATATTTCCTGTCTGCAAAGAGCTTGGGGTTTTTTTGATAGCTTGTGTGAGATAATGCTTTATCTTCCACAGCAAATAATTTCTCAAGGTTGTATTTTTCCATTTATGACAATTTTGAAAGAAAATTTTAAGGTGAAGGGTGAAATTTTGGGATATTTGAGAAATATCAGAGGTTTAAAAACTGTGTGAGAGATGTTTCTAGTATTTAAATTCACAACTCCAGGGATTATAGAGTGGGGAATGGGAAAGGTAATATACGATATTAACACACTAGTAGGTCATATATGCATATGAAGCAGCAGAGAGAATAGAATGTTTTAAGAAAAATGGCACCAATTAAGATATTTACCTTAACTTTAGTAAAGGTCGGATATTTATAATCACAAAATTACTTATCTTTTGGACTTTAGGTCTTTGTTCCTCTATAAAGTTAGGTGTTGGCATTACCCTCTCCCCTAAACTTCATTTTCGTTCTGGTACAGTGTGGCAGGCTTAAAGCACTATATCTTCATTAATTGATTTATTACATGAATCATCTGCCACAGAGGGAAGGAATACTGGCACTCCCCAGGCTACTCCAGGCTCATTTCCTCTCCCCTGCTCTTTGCCATCATTTGTTCTTTGCTTGCCCTGGAACCAGAGAGGCTGCAGAACAATCTGGGAGAGGGAAGGTTTGGTGAAGCTTTTGTGGCCATGGGTTTTACTGATCACCCTTAATCTTGTTTAAAGAAAAAGTAAAAAAAAAAACAAAAAAAAAACCCCAAAAAACACAAAAACCAAAAACCCAAACCAAACCAAAACCAAAAAACAAACAAACCCTCATGAAAAAAGCCACCCACAAATCACATTGTTGTGGTATTCAATCCAGAAACGGTTAAATTTATTGCTGCTCAGTGAAAAATTACTGCAGTCTTGTAGAACTGTGGGCTGGGTTTTGGTTGAGGAGGGGGTCTTTTCTCCCTTTTCCAGGTGAATTTTCTGTTTAATTTTGGGATGCAAAATGTCCAGCTTCATTTAGGAATATAGGTGGACTTGCTGTTATGAGCTGATTTTACTGTTACCAGTCTGAACACCTCCATGGCTTTTATAGGTTTATTAAGAACGGTAATTTAGGTGAAAACCACTTTTAATTCAGGTCCTGATTCTGGTGGCTGCTCTCAGCCTGACAACCCAAAGAGCTTTATTCTGCCCCCAGCTCCACCCCAGCCTGTGTGCCCTGAGGGGTTTTGGGATAATGATCCCAAACTGAGTTGGTATAGAAAGATTTCCTCTCCCTCTTTTTTCCCCTCTTCATCAGCCTTTGTGCAACCTTCAGTGTAGCTTTTCTGCTCTCTCTGGTGACTCTCAGCTCCATTACAGTAGAAGGGACGAGTCCTATGGCTCTGTTAATTATTTACATGCGTGTAGTGAAGCGTCTGACACACAGAGAGCAGTGAGGAGGAAAAAGATGGCCAGAGGGAAAGTGTTTGCTGGAGAGCCAACTTAAACAGAGCTCCTGACAGAGCTGTTATCAGGGAAGTGTGCAAACAACGCTCATGGTTGGAAACCAAACGAAGCATTTAAACAATTCAAGTTGTGGAAGAATATTAGCTTGAGACTGTCTGCTGTTTGCTTTGGTGTGCTGTGGACAGAACTACAGAGGGAAAGAGGAAAGGGCGAGCAAGTGTAGAGCATTGTAAAGCCAATATCCATACGCTGTGTGTTGCACCTGCGAGCTCATTTGTGTTCAATGCCACTGGTGCTAAAAGCCTGTCACAGGAGGACAGAAATTGGACTTTTGTGTGCCACGTGAGGCTTGTTAAGCTTTGCAACTGGACAACCTTTTGAACCGTTTCTGTAACACACAAAATTGGAAACCACCTTTTGGAACGGAATTCTAACGTGTGCCTTTTTTTTTTTTTTTTCTTTAATTACAAGTTTTTGACTGACCAAAATTTATAGCATAGGATCATTTAGGTTGGAAACTTCCTCTAAGATCATCAAGTGCAGCTGTTAACCCATTACCACCAAGTTCACCACTAAACCATGTCCCCAAGTGCCACATCCACATGTCTTTTAGATACCTCCAGGGATGGCGACTCCACCTCTTCCCTGGGCAGCCTGTTCCTTTTGGTAAAGAAATGTTCCCTAATATCTAGTCTGAACTCCCTGGGTGCAGCTTGAGACTATTTCTTGGTGCCCTGTCACTTGTTACTGGGGAGAAGAGCCTGGCCCCACTTCACGACAGTCTCCTGTCAGGATCTGTAGAGAGTGGGAAGATCCCCCCTGAGCCTCCTTGGCTGAGCTCCCCAAGCCCCCTTGGCTGCTCCTCATCAATCTTGTCCCCCAGACCCTTCCCCAGCTCCATTCCCTTCTCTGGACAGGCTCCAACCCCTCAATGTCTTTCTTGTCATGAGAGGCCCAAAAACTGAACACAGAATTCAAGATGTGGCCTCCCCAGGCCACGACCAGTGGAAATCCTTGAATGGAATTGGGAAGCTTTGGCTTGGGTGGCTGTTTTTCCTCTCCCAGTATAAGGCTGTATTCATTCCTTTGCCACTGGTTTTATTCATTGTCCTTAAGTATTATTTTGGAGTCAATATTATCTATTTCTGAGGTCAGAGGCTGCAGTCTGACCATACTTCTACTTTCCTCTTCAGTTGTCCACATCTTACCGTGTTTAATATTCTTCTTTCATGGACAGCTGAATACCTGAATTAATTGAAGGTGACTTCAAATTTATATTATCAGTCTACATAGTTGAATAAAGCACATGGATACAAGTAGCAATGAATAAGGGGTTACTTATGATAGCTATATCCTTATTAAATATGAAATCCTTTCTTTGCATATATATGATACCAAAGAGTAAAGATTTTAAGTAATTTCCATACATTTATCCCAGTGTTTCAGATATTGAAAGTGTGCTTCTCGTCTGTGTGAAAAAATTAGTTTTTCAAAGCAGATATGGTACCATGTATGTATCTTTAGGAATTAACATGTGGTATTCAACCTCTTGGAAGCGTTCAAAAGAAAAGAAGGAAGATTTCAAACATTTAACTAAAAAATATAATCATGGAAGCATAGCCTCTTTTTCCCATTAATCCCTAATTTTCCCCATAAAAGCAACATCTAATGGTCATAATTTAGTTAACAGAGAGAAAAATCCTCACAATCTTCTATGTGTTTGACAAGCCACATTCTGTATTGTACCACAGTGTTTTCATTTAAGCCCATATTTGTCCAGGGAGATCCCCAAATTTGTGTGGATTATTCTGCTTAAGAATAGAATTGAATTCAGAGGCAGTGGAATGGGGTTTCGTTCAGTGTAACTGCTCACTGTGGAGAAGATTCACTCCACAGAGACACTTAGGAGAGCAGAAAGGATCCGTAAGTCATCGATGTACAACAGAAATGGGAATTTTGAAATTTTAAAATTCTGGCTACTGGCCTAAGATGTTTAAGGAAATAGCACCTTGTGAAAAATCAGCTGAGAAACAAAAAGGTGAAAAATAAACTTACAAGCAGCAGCTTTAATGATTTTTTTGGTCACAGTTGTCAAATAGGAACATCTCTAAATGAGTTGGCAAGAAGTGGGGAGTGTGTTTTACTGTAATAACTTTTTGTGGACTCTGAATTTGTACTGGGCACCCTGGTATATCTCCTTTTGCAAATACTTTTTTTTTTTTCCATATTATGTAACCTCTCAGCAAACGTAGCATAAAAAGTTGTACCTTTATTTACATTAAATTACAATGTTTCTAGAAGAAGGAAAAGTGCATCATAAAATAATGTTTCGCCATAATTTTTGCTAACAAACACTCGTATATTGCTTATGATAACAAAAAGTAATGGAAATAATCAGCTTGTAGATTCTTGGTTGTGTTCTCTAGTTGGAAAATTTACTACATCACTGCCTGAAGTGAGGAGGCAAATACAATTTTTATTAGCACAAACTCGAGACAGATTCCATGTCAGAAGTGAATGGTGAAACGTCTCTGCTCGTTCTGGCAGGGGCCTTTAATACTTACCCATGGTGATTCTTTAGTGTGAAACCAGAGCCAGATTCCTTTATCCAGATTCCCTGTGAGCTTCTCAGGTGTCGCCAAAACATGGGCCACTTTCCTGCCGTGCTTTCTCACATGCTGGGGACATGCAGTGAGTGTGACCAAGCCAGAAATGGTGTCCTGGTTAATTCAACAGGCAAAGAAATCTGGATGCAGAATGAATCTCTCTGCTGTTTGCAGGCTGTCTGCCCCTGGGCACAGGCTGTTTCCTGCGGGATTTGGGGGAAGAGGCAGCGAGTGATCTGCCCACCTGGCCATCCCAAGGCTGTGCCTGACCTTGGTACCCTCACCAGGCCTGATCCTGACCCCTGCCACATCCCTAGGGATGTGCTCAATGTCCTAGCCATGCTCCACTTGGCCTGGGATGGCCCTGCCTGCCGCCCCAGGGGGGCCCCTGTGGCCCTGGCTCAATTTCTGCCACTCATGTCTTTTCCCCTTTCTCAGCCATCTGTTAGGGGACAGTTACTCAAGAAGACAGTTGGATGCTCTGCTGCCTGAGCCAGAGTCTCTGGAGCTGCTTCCATCCTCTCTGCCCTCCACGCAGCATCCCAGTCTGAGTGTTTGAGACATCGAGATGGTGTATTACCATAATTGTAGCCAGTAGTTTTGACTATTTTTCCACCAACTGGCAAGGCTAGGAGTTATTATGTCTTTTGAAGGGAAGAAAAGACACCATCCGTCTTTTATATTCTTTGTATTCCTGCACTGATGTAAAATACACTGAGATTATTTTGAAGAAGAACACTTTTAAATTCCTTTTCCTGAAGTTCACTTGATAACACTGCCAGAAGTGGCTGTCTGTTAAAGGGAAAGGGGAGAGGAGTAAACAAGATAAAAAGCTACTCGTCTTTATTTGCATTAGACATTTCAGAAAGTGCAGCAGCTGGGAGAGATTCAGTGGGAAAAGCAAGTGCTGCTTCAAAGGATCACAACACGCAGCTTTGCCTTAATTATTTTTTAATTCCATGAAGGTGGTAGGACTTGTGGGCGGGGAGGCCTTGGAACCTGCTGCCTTGTTCCACTGGCATTGACAGTTGAGACCTACTGCCTTTTAGAGTCATTTTGCAGAAAAAGTTTCTATAAAACAGGGCTTTTTGGGACTGAGGTTCATCTTCATTTTTAATTCAAGTCGACTTCCAAAGCATCATGCTTGGAAACAAACACGAAGTACATATGAATTTGTCTTAATCACGTGAATAAGTTAATGGCTTCTAACCTTCTGCTTTCACAAGTGGTGCAAAAACTTTCACTTGAAAACAAAACATTATGAGTAATACTTCCTGGAGCATATTTCAGTTCCCCCTCCTCCATTCCCAATCAAAGAATCTAATTAGGAAGCTCCCCTACTAGTGCTTTGAGTTAGGGAATATATTTAAAATTGCAGGATGTTTGTGTCCTGAAGGAATCCTGTATTTTAAAAGCAAGAAGCATCAAATCAAAATTAAAGGCCAAAATTGTGACAGACAGGAGCATATCAGAGCAGACTATTAAGATTTTAAATGTTAATTAAGGGATTCATTCTTTTCACTCATAAAACTTAGAAGATAGATATATATATATGAATTTTTCTAGTTTTGATCACAGATCTCAAGTTTTCTGTTTGATAAGGTATGAAAGCCCTCTGGCAATCCTGGGTTTATCTGTAAGTAATGCAACTAGCATGGTTCCCATGCTTCACAGATGTAATTTTTCTTTAATGAATGTTCCCAATTCTAGAAGAGAAGATCCTTTTCACCCCTCACCCTCTCTCACAGTTCCTCTAACACAATGAATAAGCACGTTATTACTGGCAAATCAGAAAATGAGTTTGGTTTAGTTAAATGTCAGGTGCCTTCGAGTTTTGCTGCGACTGAAACAGGAATCAATGTTTTATATGCCCTGCCTGGCACTGAGCACTTGGGCATCCTGCTCTGCTTTATTTGCATTCTTTTTGAAAGCTCTGCAGAACCAAATGAGTCCTGGAGGAGCGCTGGGCACTGCCAAGGGTTGGAGGTGCTGTAGGAAGCTTTACATGCATGGCATGAAGTGTCCTACCTCCAGACAGAACAGTACAGAGAAGAGTAAAATGTCCAAAGCCCAAGCTGCTTTCTAGTTCTCTCTCTCTTATAACCATAGTCTTCAAATCTTAACAACTAGAATAAATTTTAATCGTCTCTCAATTTTCTGTTGTTAATTTCCTCCTATATTTTACTGCAAAATACAGGAGAAAATGTGTTCTTTGTGAAACAATTTAATACCTCTCCATTTCCTTTGCATGTATTTAACCTAGAGCATAGTGAGAATTGTTTATATTTCCTTTGAGTTCAAAAAGTATTTAGACCCCCGGGTTTAGGAATTTTGATTTATGGGTTTGTTTTTTTTTTAACTGTGTAGCATATGGCCATATTAAAAAAAGTATGTTTTTTTATTTTCATCCTGGAAGCACACAAATGGAGACAGGGTGTGTTCGTCCCCATGTGCACTGCATTTTATCCCAATTTTCAGTTTCTGTTAATCAGGAATTCCTCAGGGGTGTAACTGGTGTCACTCCATGGGGGCAAGGCTGGCAAGGCCAGAGGAGGGAGCAGGATGCTGTAAATCCTGCCTGGTGGATGTGCAGTGTTTGTTAGAGAAGTTGTAAATCCCTCTCCAGAGCTCTCCTTTGGGTTGTCCTGCTCACTCCAAGAGACAAGATCTGCCAAAGCTGAGATTTTCCCACTTGTGAGGGATTTTTCTGCTGTTGCCTGTGATTTCTCTCCTTCCTCTTGGAGTTTGTGCCTCGAAGAAGGTGAACGCTTAGTGCCCTAGAGCGCTGTGTGTCCTGGGATAGACTTCCCTAAAGGACTGGTACAGAGTTTAGCACAGAGCCAAGGATCCAACACAAGCAATCAAGGAGCTCTAAGTTGTTTTCCTGAAAGATTTCCCCACCTTTGGTCTGTGTGTAGCTAATCATATTCCGTGTATAAATTATGGTTCATCCCCTGAATGAGCTGAACCCTTCAGACCTCTAAATGTTCTTTGCAGTGTTAAAAATCTCAAAGTGTTTATCATGTTGAATTATGTTTGTGGGTTTTTTTAATCAATCAGCAGCCTTTCTAAGAGATAAACAAAATTGATCCTCAAAAGTCCCTGAACTCCCTCAAAAATCCCTGTACCTAATACTTGAGAGATAAGGGGATGGAGAGAAGTGATTGCAGTGGTGGTGGGGGTACCCCAGAGGGAGCTATCACAGCATCCTTATCCTCTCCCTTCCTTCCTGGGCTGTGCACTTTCAGAGCCAGACTCCTGGGCTGCAGCAAGAGCTTCTCTGAGCTAAAGCAGCCATAAATATGTGACATTTATATGTAATTTCATAAATATCTACAATTATCTGCATGGCACAACAGTGAAAGTAAATACTGGTACCTATTACTCTTGATGTGACTCTTGATAGGCTGTTCACAAAACAACTGAAAATCTTATGATACTTTTTAGTGTCTGCAAAGCTTATTTTAGCAACTGTAAAACACCTGTTCTTGGGGAAATAATCCTCTGACCCACTGATTTCCTTTTAATTACAGTAATCATTTCTTGATGACTTTAATTCTCCTAAATACAGTAAAGACAATGGACTAAAATCTGGAAAATTAACTGATACATGCTGTGATGCCCTTAGCTTTAAAAAGGGAATGAAGTGTAGAACTTCCTTAGTCTTGTAGTGGGTGTAAAAATCTGTATCAGAAATGTTCTCTCTGTTTTTTAAGGTCCTGAGGAAGCAGATGTCAAGTGCAGCCCGAATTTTGTCAGCTGCATTGGCACCAACAAATGCATTCACCTGTCGCAGCTCTGCAATGGTGTCTATGACTGCTCCGATGGGTACGACGAGGGCGTTCATTGCAGGGGTGAGTAAATGTGCTCAGCAAAGTTACTTTGCCCTGAAACCTTCTGCTGGGTTGAGTTCAAGGAGAACCAGAACTTACTTCTTTGGGATATATATACCTATATATGTATAACCACCAAAAGAGAACTCATTTTAATATGTGCTCAAGCTAATCTTATAAATATTTTGCATGAAGAAAATGCAAGTGAAAAGCATATACAGTTTTCCAGACTTTCTGAGTTTCTAAACTTGTGTGATGGAAATAGTTATACCAAAAGAAGGATGAGAAGCCCTTTTTCAGTGAGCAATGTTTGAGCAGCTACGATAATTTTCTTTTTCCTTATAACTTTTGTTTAAACAAAAAAGCCAAAGAAAAGCATTACATTTGCTATGAATATCATTTTGTGTTGAGAACTTGCTTTTGGGAAGATTATAATCTACTGTTTAAGAGCGTAGTTACCAAATTGTGACAATGAGAAATCTTCAACAGGAGTTGGTGAAGGTCAACTCTTTTAATAGATCTACTACTGAGTTGTTGCGGCCTGCCTTGGGGATAGTTACAAATCCAGCTCTGGATACCATGAGTCAGTTATTTCCAGTCATGAATGATTGTTGATGATCCCCAACAGATCTCGTGTTCACAACCAGAAGCTCAGAGACAGGTCCTGGGACTTCTGCCACAGTCCAATATGACAATATACAGCAAAAGATACAATTAATGGTATAGTTCAGAAAGTTAAATTAGAATTTCAGATTTCCTGTGGACGTATTTTCGGAGCTGTCAGAGTAAAATCTAAGCCCACACCAAAAATAAGCCATATGGAAAAAAAAAGAAATTGAAATAAGAAAAAAATGCCATCTGGAATTAATCAGTGTAATACTGCTGACTTCACAAAACTACAAATGGTTATTTTTATATAACCAGGTGAGGATACAGGCTGTCATAAAATATATGGCAATTCTTATTCACACTGATAGGAATCATTTATTTTCTTGAAGGCTCAACTTCTGATTAGTCCTTGTTCAATGAGCATTACACAAAATCAAAATTTGTGGCAGCATATTGGTTTTAGCACTGGTCCCAGAATCCAAAAAAACCCAAATTAAACTGGCCAAGGCAGTATTTGGCTCATGCTGAAGCTTTCTGATGCTGCAGGTGAGTGTTTTTCAGAGATTGATTGAATATTAATCACTATTTAAATGTAGAGTCTTCAAAAATTCGTGTGTTTGTACAAATTGCTCCAGATTAAAGGGCAGAGGATTAAAAACTTCCAGTGCTGAAAAAATATTGTATTATAACTGTCTTGTATTTTTATTGTGTTTTAACTCTTTAAACCAGGAGATTAAAGTAATCAGAAAAATATAAATAGACTAAAAATGAAATGCTATGGTAGTGGAAACGAAATACATTTGCTTTTCCTATGTAGCATTTTGTCCATGTAGCCTGTACTTTGGAGTGGGATAGCACATAAAAACCCCATTTTTATTCATGTCCTTTTAATTTAAGCTCTAATACACCTTGTAAGGCTCATGTTGATTCCCACTCTTTTTTTTATGGTGATATATGAGTATGAAAACTGCCCAATGGAAAAATTAGTGTCTGCTCCAATAAATCACCACAGAGTTTAGTTAAACATCCTAAACAAACCTTTGGTCTCCACCACACAGAACACTTAGATAATGAAGTCTCACAGTATCTCATCTACTAAATGGTTAACAACTCATTAATACTGATTTTTGTGGGAATTACTAATTTTGACTTGCTTGTTAGAGGCGCTACTTGAAATTATCGGTGGACACATTTCTGTCCACAGAGAAAATAAATGCAGAAAATAATAATTTTCATTATGATCCCATAGTTTGATCCAAACAACTGCTACCAATGTGTCTTTGCGCTCCTATGTATTAAATATTTGGTCTGAAGATTTTATAGTTGTAATTATTGTCTATATTTATATATCAGAACAATGCTTGGGTAACCACTTGCTGGACTTTCTGAGTCTTGAACACACAAATCATGTTTAGCTCATCTGTGTGACCAAAGGCTGCAAAGTTACTCCAGATATGTAGCCAGACAGCTTTTTCTTTTTATTAATCACAAGAGTGGCATCCTCAATATGTTCCACCCTAATTAACATCGTTCCTGGGAAATTTGTGACTGAAGAAGAGAACGGCAGTTTTCAATATTCAACTGCCAACAACTCGGTTGGTCAGAGAGCTGAGTGTGTTAAAATAATCTCTTGCTGGTGACACTGATAATGCTCTTTAAAGTCACAGCCCAAGCAGCAGGAAAATAAGTTGTGGTGTGAAATACGGGGCTGTGACCAGGGCAAAGGCCGTGGCAGGGGGGGAAGCTTCTAGTAATGCTTCAGTACTAATGGAGGTTAAGCATTCAGCACCTGGAACTATGCGAATTTCTTTCCCTAGATTTAACATTCTTATGTTAATTCATTATATTGGAGATATATTCAGGCATGCACCTTTCCCTGGCAAGTGAAATGGTCATATCCACAGTGTGAAATGGTAACGTATGGGAAATTTCAAGGAAATAGTAGTAAATACAATGACATTCCTGTCTCATCAGCTTTTATTTCAGGCACATATACATTTTTGCTGGTGAATGTAATGCATAAATCCAGGAAGGGTTGTGGCAATGTGAAATAAAGAATGTTTTATTATGTATGGTTGTTTCAGATTATGTGATTCAGTGTCCTTCAGAGGAGAAGGGGAGAGTAGTTCACTGAATTTGAAACTCAGAGCATATCAATGATAAGACATCTGTATTTGTATTCCTTGGTGTTTTTTTTTACTCATTAAAGAATGCTTTAAAGAGTCTGAATAAACAAAGGATCAGAGTATCTACTAACCCTTTCTATAGAGCCTAGACTGGGGAGGGAGTGGGCTGTTCAGCATTCTGTGATTTATCAGATAATTAATTCCACCACAATCCAGTCCCGCTGGACGGGGCAGTTGATGCCCATCAGCTCTTGGAAGGGTTGATAAGGCTCAGGTAGAGTTTCCCTGTGCCAAACCCAGAGCCAAGCTTGAGTAGTTCAAGGAGAAGACTGATCCAGAGTTGCTCTTGACAATTAAGCTCCTTTCTTTGACACAGTTCTCCAGGTCTCTTTTGAGAGCCAAGACCTTCATTTCAGTCACATTTTGCAACCACTTTTAAAGCTCAGCTGTGCGATGAGCTGAGAACTCTCCTGCCACAGGGGAGCTGCCAAATTATTGCAAACTGAGCTATTTAGCTTTAAGTCTTTCCTTCTCATGGTTCATCCCAGTCCCGTGGCCATAAACCCTCGGTGAGCTCACCAGGGCATCGCCAAAGGGGGCTGGGGTCAGTTCAAGCTGGTGTCATGTGGCTGCAGCTTGTGCCAGTCTCTGATTCTGAGGTCTTTTGAAGGTTAAAATACTTTTTTTTATATTATTTTTTATATAAGTTTTAGGAACAGCTTAGGGAAATACCCATCACGGATTAGTTGTAGTAACTTGGCCTTGGTAGATAAAGGATTAGAGATATCCTTAAGATAATTTCTAGACAATTACAACCACATTCCCATGGATCTTAGGAAAGGGTTTTTTTCAGGGCTGCAGAGGTGATCTGTGCAGTTTTATAAATCAGTGCGTTATATATATTGCAATAAATTTGCAAGTGTTATGCCAAAATTGGGTTTTGGTCTGAGTTAGAGCTGTAGGCAACTTCAACTTTTACAGAATTTGGTGGTGTCTTTTTTTAATGAACTAAACTAAGGGAAAAGTTATTATTAATAGCTAATGGAATAGCTGTGCTAAAATTTTAGTTATGCAAGCCAGAAAATGCTAAAAGAACACTGGAAAAAAACCCTCCAAAAAACAGCACAAGTAGAATCCTTCCCAAGTCCTCAGATTATTTGGGTCTTTATTAACTGTGATCCAAACTGTAATCTCTAAAATCTCTAATCAATAAAATACTCAAAACCAGACTCTGGATCTTTTAGCATTAAAGAACTGCAGAACACACCTAGAGAAGATTTGGCCAAAAATTGTTCTGTTTGTAGCAGCCTATAATCAGAGTATTATTTTCCTGTTTAGGTTTCTGAATGAATTGTTATCATATGATGAAGATAAATGCTGCTATTACTGAATCATGGTTTTGTTCTGGTCCTTCTACAGCTGGAATACTGGGAAATGTTAAGTAGTGTTTACCAGAGGGGAAAACACAAATTTCATAATTTTGTGGAAACTTTCAGGCAAAAGTATAAAACTGAAATTAAGGACCCACATTTAGATTCTAATCTTACTTTTATTTTCTTTTCTTTCTCATGAAATTGTGTGACAAGGTAACAGAGAAAACCTAAAATAGTCAAGAATTATAAATGTCCCTCCCTTTTCTCACATGGCTGTTTGTGGAAGGAATGTAGAGCAGCCAAAGAATTCCCTGTAAGCTCCTTTGGTTTATTCTGACAAGCTTTCAATCACTCCTCCTTTAAGACTGGGAGGTACAAAGTGTCCCACGAGGGTCCTGAATCCTTGGCTCCCCAGGAAATCTCGCAGTGCTCCTGAGGTCCCAGTGGGGCTGCTGAAACCGTCAGGTAACATTGGGAATGAGTCCTGATGCAGCTGCTCTCTGTTCCACATCAAGGCTTTTGCTTGTGGCTGAGACAGAAAAAAAGAAAAAAAATGTAAAAATAATGCATTAAAATAAAACAATGATAGGTAATTTTGCTTTGCAACAGAGCTGCTAGTAAGGAACTGCATTTATCTGGGGGAAGGCTTATTTTGTGTTCTTTGGTATCTCCTCATTTCACCATCCAAATATCCAATTTCTTGTACATTACTGGCTTTCCCATCTTTTTGCCTTAATAGAGCATGATGTGGCTCATTGAAATTAGCCAAGGTCATTTAGTCTGTTCTGCTGTCAAGACAAAGAAGTCCTGGGCTTGGTGATTTAATAACTTTCCATCACAAAATCCTCTTGCAGCAAAGCAAATTAAAGGAGGCTGGTGGGGGGATAGACCAGTGGAAGACATTTGAGTGATGTGGTTTCGTCCTACCTTTATGGACTGTTGCTAAAGAGAATTTTTAGGCTAGAATTCACAAATTAACACTGCTGTTAAGGTATCAGCATTGCCTACATGGCAAATTAAGTGTAGGATGTTTGGCCATATATGAAAGTAAAATAAGCTGACAGATCATTAGTAGTGCTTGGTTTGTAGACAGTGTTGTGATCCTGTCCACTGAAGAAGCAGTGGAGGTCTTGTCTTCTCCCAATAAGTATTTCCATTTTTCTGTGAGAAAATATTGGATAATTTTCCTTACTGGAAGAACCAAGTGTTGGTCGGGAATGGTCTCCCTGACTACAATTACTGGTTAGTTTTTCTATTTTGAATGTGTTTAAATACATGCAATTGCTTCAGGTCCCAGAAACCACAGTTATAACAGGAAAGGCAGTGTTGAATGGTCACCCCACAGAGTTCTTCATTCTGAGAGAGAGGAGTAAAGATCCTAACTCAAATATTTCAGTTTTTCTGTGATCCTGTTGCCTAATAAAATGCACACATGTAGCAGACATGTTAATGTGTCATGTCTGAGACAAGAGGATGGTAGTGAAGAGGTCCAGTTAGTCGTGATGGCTGGCTCCTGTTCAGGGCTACACAAATGTGATGAAAACAACTACAGAGTGACACAGGGGATGTGATGTGATGGGATGATCTGAGAAAGCTTTGTTCCACTTCCAGGGGTTTAGGTTAAATGGTATTTACTGTTGCCTGCTGTTATGTTTTGAGGTTGCCCTCTGTTGACTAAACAAACATTTAAACTCTTACTATGACCATCCCCTTTTCAGTTTTATTCTACACTTTTTATTATCTTTTCATTGATTGCTGTGTAGAGTTTCCTGATTATTTTTCCTTGTTAATAAACTATTTAGCTAAGAGAACTCTTTAAGGGGTTCTCTTATGCAAGAGTTGTAAGATGCTTTTTGTACCAATAAATTTCAAGATATTTTTTTGAAGATAAATATTCTGGGCACAATGTCTGTATCAGGAGTTCCAGATCTATCCACGTGGCAAAACCCCCGACCCTCATGAACTCAGCCCCTGAGCAGGAATTGCAGCTGCTGCCTGGCTGCCATTAGTTCACATCTCAGAGCAAATCTTAATTGCATTTTCAATATGTGGCCATCCGAGGCAGCTTTTCCTCCAGGACACACTGGGGCCTGGCACCAAATGTTTGCTTTGGTCACACTGAAATATAAGGAGAATGAAGCACTAGGTCTGTCTTCACTATCACCTCCAATATTTGGGGAGCAAGGATAGCTTAGACATGCTGGAATCTTATTTAGAAGGAATAATGCTTTTTTCAGGTTACTTTTGGGCATTTTATTTTTTTCCAAGATATACAGAAACTATTACATTTAGACCTATAGAATTTAATTAATATTTCTTACATTAACTAATAGTAATGTTATATCCGCTGAATAAAAATGCATCTGAGGCATGTGTCCATCAGTAAAACATATCATTACATTTCCCTGGCCTCTTTTTCCAGTGGCATTATTCGCCTACTCATTGCTGCAATCAACAGTTTTAAAACAATTGGGCAACCTGGCGTTTGAAGGGAGGAATGAAAAATTAACAGGCACGTGTGCTGCAAAACGTGATTTCGGTCCTTCTAGAGCAATATATAATGTCAGCCTAAATTTGCAGAACGGTATCAAACTGGAGACAGAAAAGGAGTAAGAAAAGAGCAAATTCTGGGCTAACATCCCATAATTTGTCAGGAGTGCAGTTGTCAGTTCTCTGCCTCAGGAGCCCTCAGCCAAGCTACATTAGGAGACTCGGTTTCAAGTTCTTACACGCCTTGCCTGAGGGGATCTGATTTCCCAGCTCCTTGTCTTTCCAGGGTGAATAAATAAACAAATGAGCAAACCCCAAGCTGTTCTGCATGGGGGGGCTTTTGCTCCTCGGGCTCTTTCCCCTGTGCAACAAACAGTTAAACGTTTATTGCGGCAAAGACTTGAAGCTCCAGGAAGGTTTGTTTGCATTCTCATGGCAAAGAGTCGAATCCTGGTCTCTGGCTTGTTCCCATCTCAGCAACTGGTTGGGTGTTGCTCACCAAAGTGGTAAATCCTGGGAGCTGGATGGGTACATTCCCACCTGGAATATATAATACCTCTGCACAACACCCACCTGTCTGATGACCTCTATAGGGAATGGCAGCATATTCTGACTTTGCACAAAATACAATTTATCGCTGAAAAGAAGAGAACTCATACATTTTTTCTTCTGGGCAAGGGCCTTAATTTCTTAACACTTCCCATTTATTGCATTTTTTCAATTTTAAACTCAGGAAACTGTATAATGAAAAAGTCTAAGTCGTTTTCAAGTTGGGTAATATAGTCTAAAAATTAAAAGCTGTCATCATTTCTGAGACTATGATAAACAAGTCAAGATGTCACCAGCAATTTTAAGTGAGATTGATACTATTCAGTGGTGTGAAGACGTTTGCTTTGACACATTGAGAAATCTCTTGCTCTTCCACTCAGAAGCAAGAACATGCAGAGAGCGTGCAAAAACTGGTTTGCAGAATTCATTTGATCCTATCAGATTTCAGTCATCTTTTCTCCACAGAAATCTGTGTCGAGAAAGTGTGACTTAATCTTAAACTCACAGGAGTAATGCCTATAATTTGAGTTCTCTGTCAAACGCACGGATTAAAATACTGTGAGATGAAATGGAAGTAGTTAAAAAAAAACAAAGAAAAAGGTGGTACCATGGGAAACTACTGACAGTAAATGGCAAGTAAAAAGAAGCCCTGGAAGCAATCAAGAAATAACAGAAACTGGAAAACACAGAGACCAGTCAATAACAAGGTTCAGTGTAAGCCCTTATATGAGGGTAGTAAAGCAGACCTATTTTCAGTCAGTGTTCTCTGGAAGTGAGGGCATCCAAGAGTAGGAACGTGTTCCCTCTGCACTGCCTCTTAAAGGAGTTTGCCAGTGGATTCCATAACCTGGGAATATTTTGCGCTTTGTGAAAAGGGGTGTATTGGAAGCATCGTTAAAGCTGTGCCTGAGCAATGTAAGCAGTGTGCAAGTAGAGAAAAAAATATCAAAAAATAGTTATTATGAGACCCGAATCCTGCTGGAATGAGTGGCAACATTTCCTTGAGTTTAGGCTTCTGGACTGGGGCTATCTGAACCAAAAAGTGTACTTAATTTGTTTGTTTGTTTGGTAATCACTCATATTCATGTGCTGTTTGAGCATTTACGTACGCAAAGGTTGTTTGTTTTTCTGGGGCTTTTTTGGTTGGTTTTTTTGTTGTGTTATTTGTTTAATTTTTTTAAGAAACTTTTTTTAAGGCAATGCTCCCTCTGGAGAAGAATGAGCCATATTTAAAGTTCAGGATTTCACCTGACCCACTCTGTGCAAATCAATAATGTTTCCTGTTAATAAGGCTGCCGTAGTTATATTGGCTGCTCTCAGAGTGTCTCTTTTCTAAGGGTGGGACATCATAGTAGAACATTACCTATGAAATCAAACATTCTGGAGCTATATTTAGCATCTTCCTGAAATAATTTTTTGTCTATGTAGTCCTTATTAAAATCCATTTACATGGAGCAAAGTATTAAAAATGCTGTTTGGAAGTTAACTTGTACATGGGATGGATTATGGGAACAGTGGCCCATTGTCAGCCTTCCATTTGCTCAAAGATGATCTGCTAAGATTAAAAAAGGGAAGGAATTAGCAGCAGAACAGATTAGGGTTCCAAAAAGAACTTTAGCCAAAGTTCAGTGACACTTTTCTGACTTCTCAGTTTGGTTTCCACATTCACATGAGGTTCCATAAGACCTGATGCCACGTTACCAGAGCAAGATCAGTAAGGGAGAAAATGTGTGTGTTTTAAAATAAAAGAATCATTCATAGCAATTTAAGCCCCAAACATGTCTCTGCACCCCACTACACAGAAGGTCAAACTCCTCCCTCATTAAGAACTAAATATGGCCTTTTAACCACATGCCCTGTTTAATTACCAGCTGGCAATCCAGCACGATTCATTGCTGTCTAAGGTACTATTTATTTTCCAAGGCTCTTGCATGTTTGATAGCCTCTTTCATCATCATGCATCAAACTGACGGCATGCTACTGGTTTAATTGACTTTTCCCCTCTCTCGATGATGTGCACCTCCTGGAATTTTAGCAGAGGTGAGTCCAGCTCTTTGTGTCAGTTCTGTACTCTTGTCTCACAACTACAAAGGCAGTGGAGTGCCAGCCAAAGCCTGTGGACCCCCAGAGGATCTTTTTGGGGTAGGGACGCTGGAGCTGTGACCCATGGACTTTGAGACAAGTGAACCTGTGAGAGATGAGCTGCCTTTTGCTGAAGGACAGGAGCTGTTAGTCCCTCTGCCCCACTTTTCTGGGAATCTGGAACATGATCTGCCTATTCAGAAATGTTTCTTACATGTTTTGTTCTCCTGCTTTTAGTGTAAAACTTTGGTACTTTTACACGGGCAGATAGTGATAGGGCAAGGGGGAATGGGTTCAAAGTAAAAGGAACTATCCCACAATAATGCCGTGCGCCCTGGGCTGGTTGTGTCATCGTTTTTACAATAATTTGTCTAGTTACATTCTTTGTTATTGGCTAATACTTTATTTCCTAAGAGTAGCTATCTTCATTTAATGAGCATTCATTTCTTGTTTACTTGCTAAAGTAAATTGTGGAACTGAACCAATGTGAAGTCGCACTTTTTGTTCTGCTTCACAATATTTCTGGTAGAACAGTTCCATCTGGGTTGAGGTATTATTGTAGAAAGTGGCGTGGACTTACAGATGAAAAACCCAAAAAGAACAGTTCACAGTTCTGAAGTAACAGAACATTTAGTTGTCTTTCAGCAAACTGAGCTTTTTTAATCCATTCAAAGACACTGAAGCAGAATTGCATGAAACGTTTATGTGCAGGTAATTTTTAGGTTTTTACAGGAAAAACATGAATATAGATTTAAGTCCTCAAACTAATGGCACGCACTGGCACCAAGAGGATAAGAAAGGAGAGGAATAAGTTCTGTTCTGCAAATTGTTACATAAAATGAGCACAGTTACATTAAAACAAAACTGTTCAGACATCCTGAGGACTCACATTTAAGGTACATGGTAACTAAAAATACTTCTGTGAAGAACAATTGTTCTGCTTTATGCCGTGAGCTGACACTTATAATTTGTGTTAAAAAATAGTCAGTGAATTACTCATAAATTTAAGTGGACTCTGTTTGGTGCCCAAACATGAATGCCCTATGATGGGAAAAGAAATATAAAGTGCTACACTAGACACTCAGGAAAACCTGGGTTGACTTCCAGCCCTTCACATGGGAGCTGGATATTTTGATTTTTAGTGAAGAGGAAAATACTCAAATCCTAATTCTCATGTTGGTCACAATGTCTGTTATTAAAGAAGAAAACACTGTGCTCTTCAAACTGCAATTTCCCCCTCTTGAGCTCAATAGGAAAAAAAAAAATTAGCTTTAAACAGAGACGTGCCTTTTAGTGACATGATGTGGGTTACTGTTCACATGAGTAAAATGGGGACCATGGATGCTGAAAGGGTTGCTGGTTCCTACACGTGTGTCTTGTCTGGGTTTACAAAGGAGAACTAGATGAAAGGCCAAAAACCAAACCAAAAAAACCCAAAAAACCCTTACATGATCCCTACAGAGGAATGTGTCAGATTTCTTGATATTGTCTTGAAACTGTAGCAAAGACAGGAATCATTCCAGTGCTAAAGCTACTAAATTTGTGGGATACAGATTTCATGTGAAATGCAGAAATTTGCAATCTCATGATTTACATCTCTTAAAAAGCCCATACATTACTTGTAAGGAAAAAAAAAATGTTCTGCCAGTGCAGGAAATTTGTCCCTTCTGATGCCAAAGTGTTCTACAGCTGGGAGGAGCCTTTTGGAAAATGCCTCAGGTTTTCCAAGGCTCCTCACAAAGTCAGGAAGAACCCTTGCTGCGTATCAAAGGATATATGTAATATGTGATGCATCCCTGAGGATGGACATAAATTATATGGAAGTTCCCGGAATGAAGCCAGAGGAAGCAGCTGGATCTGAAGTAAAGTCATGGACACAGCACTATAGACATCCATGTCCATCCTGACATAAAAGAAGCCATAAATACTTTCAAAGTATTCATCTCTCCAGTATTTCCATACGGAAAATCAGCCTGTTGTTCTTGTAAAGCTGCTGGTGGTGTTCACCAAAGGACCCAGGAAGCTCCTTTCAGTATATGGACTGGAAACTAAAGTAAGAATTACTGTTGGCTCACGTTGGCACGAGTTACCATCGTCTCCCAATGAAAAGCCATGTGAATGAAACACAATTCTTGTTAACAGGCACATCTGCAGGCCTTTGCTTCTGCCTTCAGCTGGGAAAGTGCTGCTCACATCCTTCTCTCTCTCGAATGAAAGCACAGCTGTGCATTTAGGGACTCGACAAAGAGTGTGATTAGGAATTCTAGACTTCCAAAATAATGTATCTGCCTTCAAAGGGCGTTGTTGTTAGCGACTAATTCTTGGTGAGATTCGCCATTGTCCTGCGTTGAGGGCAGTTTTGGTGTTAGAAGCACACAAAATATTAGTGGCAGCTTAGTAAATCTTTGCATTGTCTGGAATTTATGTGGGGTTTCCTGTGATTCTGGGGTCCGGATGAGCCAGTCACAGCCTCTGAAACTCTGTAAAATCTGAAAACAATTAGGTGTTTCTTTGGGTTTGGTTGGAGCTGTTTTGTCATTTCTTGTCTCGTCTCTGGTAGTGGTGTTGCCTCAAGGAGAGTGACCCAGCTCAGCCATGCCATGCTGACTGTGCAGAGAACCCACTGAGCTGATCTTCCTTAGCTGTGGTACAAGTTCCATCCCGAATTTCTGTTCAGGAGCTCATGTCCCTGCATGAAAGGATTATTAATGGAGACAATAATCTATTTGGACTATGTAAAACATGTCAGAGGTTTCCAAGGAGCTGACGGTGCTGATGTTCAGCGCTGTGAGTTCTGCTGGCAAGTAGCTTGGAAATGTTGATTATAGAGCTAAACATACATGAGGGATGTGTTTTGTGCCTTAAACTGAGACTGTTTGCTGTGCTGAACTGACCTGTGCTATAGAAAATGTAGTTTTAATTTTTAAAAGCCAATAATCGTTGCCTCTCTTTGTGAAGTTCCATCATACCTGGGAATGTGACCGTAACTGAAGCTTGCACGTTTGTAATTCCAGTATGGGGTAAACTGTAACAGAATGAAGTTTAGCATTAGGAATAAGCTGATAATTAAGATTGTATAGATTTTTCTGCAGTTCTATGCATGTAGTTCTTAAAACCTTAGTGTGAGTAGGTGCTGGGCTTCAGCTGCCAGTCTGCATCACTGCCCGAGTACTTACTCAGGCTGTACTTAGATTTTTCTCAGGTGAGCTACGAGTGAGCAAGACTCTTACCCAGGTAGCTTTGGCACAATAAGTGGTTTTCTGGAGCAAAGCCAATGTGGACATTTTTGATTTGCAGCATTTTCTTGTTAAATTTGGTAAGAATGTTACTTTCATCTGGATTTTTAAAAATGACAGGTTTTTTTATAGGAAAACCACATCATGATGGTTGAATTTGTTCTTAATAGGCAAAAACTTGGGGAGGTTTTAATCAAAACTAACGTAAATGGGCTCAAATTTTGCTGTATACAGAAGACTAGGATGTTTGTAAATTAAAAAGTCAAAGAAGAATTTTAAAAACAATTTGATATTCGCTCTTTAGCAAAGCCTTTTTTTTTATAAGAGATATGTGCTACCAGCTGCAGTGTAATTTACTGTTAGAATATCGTGCTAAAACTTCTCTCATCTCCTCAGAGACTCACCTAAAGATGGATGTTTCCATGTAAAAAAGATACTGCAGGATAAAGCTTTTATTACTGTTTTGAAGCTAGTTAGAATTCCTAATATTTATTCATATTTCTTGTAAGAAGTGTTTTGAAAATAAGTTTATGCTAAAAATTGTGGGTCCTCGATGCCTTTGAGAAAACCAGGAGATATACTGATGTTCTGGAAGGCACGAACAGGTCTAATCAGTCTGTGTGAAACTGAGTCACTTGAGGCAATGGCCTCTCATGGTGGCTGCGCTATTGGCTGAAATTTCATTATTTCCCTTCCTGTTTCCCTGAATAGTTGGTTGCTCAAGGATTTGAGGTTTTCTGTGACAGAGGAAGCTCTGACTTGAATTCCTGGGTACTAAGGTAATAATGATCACCTTATAATAATTATAGCTTCTCACTCCAGAGACAGTTATCCCATGTATATAAAGGAAACCCTGTTGGTTGTTACAGGGACTCAGGATCAATGAGCCTGTAGGGTACTGTGGTATGGAACACAAACAATGCACCTGCTACATTCAGAACACTCAACAGGCCCTTCAGTGACAAAATATACTAACAAAGAGTGGAGGAAATGCTGCCTGCTGTGCCTCAATGAAAAACAAAATGCTTCCTATGAAGTTTGATTGATCTGCAGAAAAAAAAAGAAAGTTCAAGGGGGAAAACATAGCACAGACTCCATAAAAATTTTAACAGTGCTCAGAATTTGAGTAAGAAGGATCACAAGTTAGGGAAGAGATTTTCAAGGGCTAGTTTAAGTGTCTGCTTTTTCTCCTTCCTTTAGCAGTTTGTGTAATAAGAATCAATGGCTATTTGCCTTTTAAGTTCCCGTAATCTCTTCATGGAATGGAAAGTTGAGTGTGTTTCCCTGGCACAGTCAAATGCTTTGTGGATTTATATTGATGAAGATCTGCAGCCTGTTTGCAGCAGTGATATGTGCTTTTAATCCACCCATCCTTCGAAAGTGACTCAAAGATGCTGTTCTCTTTTTAATTATAAAGTTAACTTCAAAAAGGAGATGTCAGTAAGTTAAAAAAAGTGATTTTCATCTTTTAATATCACTAAACCCCCATTTTTTATTGATAGGTGCCAAAAAAAGGTTGCAGTCATTCTGCATGGCTTTAAAGCAGCGAGAGCTTCACTTTGAGCACATTAAATCTGCCCTGGTGACTTAAAGAAGGCAGCAATTACCACATGGCTCTTGTTCCTCACAGCGAGGAAACGATCAAGTTCATAAGTACAGGATTAGGTATTTTAATCATCGACAGGAATACTTAAATCTATTAATCATTTTGTTGTTGTTTGACTAATGTTCTGTTGTTGGACTTGATTTGCCGATGCATTCATTTGTTGCTTGTTATTTTGTCATTGAATTATAATTTCATTATGCTCTGACCTTCTTCGTCCTTTGCTCGTTCAGCTGCAATGTAAGGGTGGTTGATGCCATTTGGATAAAAGGAAAAACAATCCAGACTTTTGTTTTCCAATGAAGCTGCATGGAGCATAAATCTTAGTTAGGTTCAGCTGATTTTCTGCTGTGGTTGCAGCCGTGACTGCTGGCAAGGGACCAAGCACAACGAGACAGTCCAGCCTGGAGGGTACCTGGATAGGCAAGGAGCATGGGCAGCCAGGCATCTGCTTTATCATAAATCTGCATAAACTGCAGTTGGGGGACCCTTGAAATTGTAGTTTGAGTTGTTTTAAAACTAATAAGCCAGATATGTTTTATATTATGCCTATTTTTATGCTTCTATTATTGCTTCAGAAGTTATTCACAGCAAAATGAGTTGGCTTTTGTTTGACTGCAAAACATCTGCAACACCTTTCCTCTTCTAATTTGGTGCTATGGATTGAAAGTTCAAGATTACTTTCATTTTAGAGTATTCCACACACTTTAAAAGTCATAGAATAGACTAGTTATACATGGGGGCAGAGGGCACTTTTTATACCCTAGTTGCCAGGGAAAGGTGATGTAATATTTTGAAAACAGGAATTTAGTGCACTTCAAAATGTTTGAATTCTAATCCTCCCCACAGTTTAAGGTTACTCTGGTGTGTTGGTATGATTTTCACCCACTATTCCTATTTTATACTAGCATGGAGCCAGGTGTACTGGAAAGTCTGCCTTAGAGGGCTTCAACTTCAGCTGCAAATTAAATATCCTGATTGTTAATAAATAAATGTGTGTCTAAACCCAGAGCAAACTGATCAATCTTCCTTCCCATAACTAATATTATAATGATAATTAATAAGATAAGGGATCTAACACTTGTGTGATAAACTTTTCTTTAGCATAATGGGACTGTGCAGAAAAGGGAAGGAAAAAAAAAAGAAATAACAAAACCTTCCACCTCTGAGGGATTTTCTACCATTTAAATGGGACTCACATGAGAGCTGAGGAGATGAGAGACATTGTCCTCCCCTGCTCCGATAGCCTCCGAGATAACAAGTTTTTGTGATTACAGAACTCACCTGTTCACCAAGGTTAATAGTGGTTTGAAACAGCAGATTCTCTTTGGTGTGTATCCTGTTCCGAGCAGGCTGGTCAATAAATGGCTCTGTGTGACAGCTCTATCTGGGCTTAAAGGCTTAAACAGAGAGTCCCTGGCCAGCTGAGACAGGGCGTTTGTGCCTCCCTTGCACGGTGTGCCCGTGTCCTCCCCGTGCCTTAAAATCTCCTGCAGCTCCTCACCTGAGGTTTGCATTCAGCTCTCAGCCGGTCACGGGGGATGATGGTTATCACTGGTGCTTAGCTGCCTTCCCCATCTGTGCATCAGTGGTGGGATATCCTCCCAAACTAAACAGGTCTGGGGGCTGCCTGGGGAGTTCAGGCAGCTGTGTCCTCTATGGGTAGGGATTTATGAGTGGGATACTGAGTGCTCTGAGAACCCCTGAGAGCATCCCCTGGCTCGAGGTGAGCTGGGAACCTGCTGTGCTAAAGAGAAAATTAACAGAAAGAGGGATGTTTGCTTTTAACAGCTCTTCGTTTATCTTCTTTTCAGAGCTTGTTTGTGCTTTGTTTCCTTCATGTTATGACGGAAGTATGAATGTTGATGAGCCAATGCAGATCCTATAGTATGTAGTCTAGGAACCCTTTACTTATTCATATAGTGGGGGCTTGAGTCTGATTCAGCTCATTTTACATCATTTATTTCCTAGCAGCTGTTTACAGGGTGTAGCACAGAGAGCAGTTTGGTTACAGTAGGACCATGGGTGTTCAGTTTTAGCCTATGTGTAGCTTTTATCAATGTCCTTGGTTGTTGAAAGGCACCAAAATGTGCCTGTTCCTAAATGGGAACATGGGACGTGCCAGGTGGGTGAGTGGAAAGGGAGAGGAATAGTCAAGGGCTCAGGAGCAACCAAGTGCTGGGCCTGGCACTGCTCTGCCTGCCCTGCCAGGACTCTGGATGTGTCAAAAACAGAGCTGGAGCTCCATGTCTCGGGTTAGGAAAACATGTGGCTGCTGCAGGGTTTTATCCCAAAGTCCAAATGTGCTGTGTTTGTTATCCTGACTGTGCGGTCTATTAAGATTTACCTTTCATTAGGTGCTCTATTTTATCTTCCCTGAGTTACCACTATTAGAAGCACCAGGGCTGCTGCAACAAATTCCCTGCCTTCCTTTCTGGGTGTGGATGTATTTCAGTTTGAGGATGACTCTTGGATAGCTCACAGTTATTTTATGATCCTTTTGCATGGAATATTATTACTGTTCAGCACTGACCTGAATGTTTTTTTACTGTGTTAATACAACTGCTTGGCACTTTGAAGCAAAATTGGGGAATAAAAGCATGACCTCCCACACCAAAGAGCTGTGGTATGAAGTGGTTATAAGGAACAGTTGTGAAATCATAATGTCCTGCCCCTAACTTTGAATTTTGGGAGGCTGATACATTCCTCCTGTATCCAGCCATAGCATTTGTGTGGCCTGGGAGCTGCTGGTCTCCTCCTGGAAGCCCTTGGCACACGTAGGAGGGAGGAAGGCTCAGCACCTCAGGTTGCTGCACCTTTCCTTTGATGGTTTCTCAAAAGTCCTCAGACTTTGTCCCAAAGCATATTCAAATCTTCTGCAGAGAAATCAAATAGAAAAGAAATTACTTTCATTATATTGGTTTTATGTGTTTCCTTACTTAGCCTAACGCACAGGATTATTCCAGCCAAAATAAATTACACATTAGAAGCAGCACAACAAAGGTGTGCGCAGTTTCAGTGGCAAGGAGCTGATATCAGCAAAAGGGAATAAATTTGAGAGAAGCCCAACTGTGCATATTAAGAAGACAATAAATGAAAGTAGGCCATTTTTACACAGTTTTTGAAGAAAATTGCTATTTATTACTGCACTGTCTGTGCTTTTGTCCCTTTTTCTTCTTTTTCCACCTCCTCCTTAGTATTGATTTCGGGAAGAATAATAATAATATTCTACAGAAGAGGGGCCTGTAGTTTGTGGTTACAATTCACATGCTTCCTTAGGAATCCTACACCCTTCTAGAGTCATGTCACCCTGGCCTGGAGGTGGAAGCACATTTTCTTGATCTTGAACCCTGTTAAGCTGCGTGATAAAGGTGGTGGAGAGCAGCCAAGGCATCAAAAGCAGCCACCATCCACTCTGCTGTCAAATTCCTGACTTTTTTATTTCTTTTTTTATGGCAATACTCAGAAATAATCAAATGTATTGTTGTAAATATCAGCGTGTTTTTGCTGTGGGTAAGTTGTACTGAAAAATCTATATTTCATGGAGTTTAAATTGTGCTGAATATCCAGAGATATTCACTAGCTACTTCTACTGTTCCTACTGGGTTTCTTTATGTACTTCAGGGAAGTCATTTAGGATGCTTGAGTCACCAAAATTTAAGGCGACATGACAACCCATAAAAGCATTTCAGTCTCCCAGAGACACATAAGAAAAGCGGTTAAACAACTGAGAATCTCCATGCTGATTTTGTCAATCATCCTTGCTGTCTTCTTCCAAGAAGGTCTCCACGATTCGATATTTCCCTCTGACGTGTTTCCCTCTTTGCCCCTGAGTGACCAACATAATTGCGCCGCTTGCTCCAGTGCAGTGGAACCAGCAGGCAGCCAAAGTCTGTCCTGCTCAGGAGCGTTCACCTTGGGAGAGAACAAATGGGGAATGTGCTGCTCTAATATTCCACACTGCGCGAAATTAGGGTCTATTTTAATGATGTCCCATTTTTCTCGTGTCCAGCCCAACGCTGACTCATATCAGATGTACTTTCTTCAAGGCCAAGCTGCAGGGTCTTTTCTGTGACAAATTCTAAGAGGGTTTTTTTGTTTGTTTGTTTTTTCTACAAAGCTACTGTTTTGCTACTGATTTTCCTCCTACATGGGAAAATTTGCAATCTGCTGCCCATGTGAAGGGACACTCGTTGCAGTAAGGGCACAGGAGGCAGTACACTATTAAAAGGACTCCTTGGAAGACTCCTGTCTTCTTGAAGAGAGAGCTACTCTGTTACCAGAGTATAGATACTGGATTTGTTTTCCAAAAAGAGGAGATTTTTCCAGTCCGTGACCTCTAGTCTTGATCTGGACATGATCCAGGTATTACTTTCACACTTCCAGGCAGTGCCTACTGGGTGCCAACTGTCCAGTCATTCTGATTTGAAGTGTCGTGGCCGTCCTGCCAAGTAATGGTGAATAATACATTTCTTCACGAGGGAAAATACCTTGTAATTGTAGTTCATGTTCTCCAGTTGCCTGCGAAGCAGATTTGTCTACTGGAATCACAAGCAAATACCAGTGTGACTCCTGGCCATCCACTTGATCTGTGTGTCTTGTCATGACCAGAAGTGACTTGCTTTAGCCAGGTAGGCCGTTTGTGGATATTCTCATTTAGTCCCAGCTGCACTGGAGGTGAACAGCCTGCCCTGTCCTCTTTCTCTCTAACACCTTCATGGCACTTCAAGCCACTTGAAGCCACCCCGGTGCTACGGTCACTGTGACTGTATATGGTCACTATCCTGTTATTACATTTCCTTTAATAACTGTTTGACCTCCTGAGAGCATTCCAGTTTCCAAGTTTTCTTTTTATTTTTTTACCCTCTTTTTATTTTCACCACCCCTGCAGTGTCCTAACACCCTGAGTGCTTCTTTTGACCTTTCCCCAAAACATACAGAGCTTTAGTTCATCTCTCTATCACATCACCTACACAGTTCCAGCTTCCGTAATCAGGCCCATCACAAGTACTTCACCTCTCCTTGCTGTTTTTAGTGGTACTCTTTGCTCTATATTTTTTAAAAATAAACTATGTCCCTGGTTTGCTTGAGCTGGCACTGAATTGCATGAGTTGTCATGTTTTCTAGAGAATGACCCAACTTAAATGTATTCAAACCTTTTTTTTGTGTACGTTCTCCTCTTTTAAGTGGCTCATCCTCTGACCACATTTGGAGTTGTCCTGTGTGTTTCCTGGTGAGCTCTAATGTTTCAGAGCTCAGAAGCTCCCACACTGTGGTCCACTGAAGGTTAATTTATCTACATCTCTCTCCATTTAATCATCTTCTCAGTCTCTCTCCTTAGATCATTCCCTCCCTTAGTGTCTCATTAACTAACACTGGTAAGAGTCAAATTCTTATGGGCTGCCCTTTCACTTCAAGGCAGTTTCTAAGTTTGGTTGCCTTTGTCTGCTCTGCTCCATTCTCTAAAGGCACCAACACTGATGAAGAGTTTCCCAGCCATGCTCAGGACTTGCTGAGGGATGGTGTAAAGATGGCAGTGGGAATCATCTCATGTTTTTTGTGTTTCCTGCAGACTCTCCCAGTCAGTGGGGTAGCTCTGCTGGCTCCTGGGAGCACCCAGGTTCTGCAGGCTCTCATAGTCTACTCAGCTTCCACTCTTGCTGTTGGGTAGATCCAGTGGACCTCAATAGGAGGTGTCTGTGTGTCACAGCACATCAGTCTAGAAAAGCTGCTGAATGGTGCTGCCTTCAGCTGGGGGCAGGGGGCACCTGTGGCACTTCATTTCCCACCTGCATTAAGTTACAGGTTCATATTTGGCACAACATTTTAAAAGCAGAAGTTATTTTTGCCAGTGGTTTTATGTGTATTTGTATAAATGTCTGTGTAACAATGCCTTGGTTAATAACTTTCTGCTGTTACTCCTAATCAGATTCCTTATGTAAAAGAAAGCCTTTTAAGACTTTTGCTTGCAGATTTGCCTTTTCCCTTAAATTCCAATGCCATTTTGTTCTTTTTTTCTCTTTTTCCTTATATATTTACAATTTTGGTCTGATCACCTTTCCAGAATTCCAGAATTTTTCTTGTCCATGCTAATCAGTATCTGACAATGGAAGCTAATAAGACCCAGCAATAGCAGTGAATTCATTTAAAGGAGGCAGCAAAGATGTATTTAACACAGGTTTAATGTTAAAAATCAGACTGAGTTTGTACACTTTGGTTGTGGAACAAAGGCAGAGACACCTACAAGAATCTCTGTTTGAATTCTATTTTCATTCTTCTTAGCATGTAACAAATAAATACCACACAGGACAATAATGAAACTGACAAAAGAATAACAACAAAAACTAAATATCCTACATAAAAAAATTCTAGTTCAGCTCCTCAGTTTTTGGATTAGGGAGTGTGTGATTTTGGGGTTTCTTTGGTGGATTTTTGTGGGTTGGTTTCCCCCCCCCCCTTCCCTAAATGCTATTTACAGGTATGTAAACTAAATTTAGTTCATTTTCCCAGCTTTAATATATGTTACACTTTTGGAAAGTATTTCCCAGACAAAATTCTGTGCTTTGTAGTTATTTTAATGTCATTTAACTTATTAAAGATGCAAGGAAAATAATATAGATGTATCCTTTGAATTAATAGATTAAAATAGCATTTTGTCTTCTTTCTTTCCCTTCCTTAGATTTTATAGTTTAGCGATGTATTGATTGAAATAAATTATACATAGGAAGACTCAATGGGGTAAAAATTAAATCTGTAATTATCTTAATGATTCCTAATTTTTTTTTTCAGACTTTAAATTAAAATTTTTGTTAATCAGTTCAATTCAGTTGATTTCAGTGAGATTATTATAGTTGAAGTTTTGTTACAGGATCTGTATTTATTACTGTAATATTCAGTTGATTGTATTTGCCATTTTTCTTTGGATTCTTGATAAAATTCCAAATGCAAATGTAGGTGGAGTAACTGTTGAAGCAAATTTAAGTTTATGAGGAAGGAAATACACTTCCCCCCCCAAATCACATCTGCATTTAATATAAAAGGAGACAGCAGGTTCCACAATACGGAAGGTATTAAGATAATGTTATTTGTTTCCTAATTGTGTAGTCTGGAGACATCGACAGTGCAAAAGGTCATGGTAAAGTTCTGGTGATGCTTTTTGGGGTTTCAGGAGGGTTTCTGCTTTATGTTCAAATGGCTTGAGACTCTCAGCAGAACAACAGAAAGTAGTCATACCTAAAATACCCAAATGCTGAATTAATCACTCTCACTGGGGTCATCATTGGGTAGGACAAGATGACAGTCAGACCACAGTTTCAGAAGACATCTGAAAAGTGTCAGCCAGTGTTGTTATTTCCATTTTACAGATAAGGAGGAGCACCAAAAAAAAAGTTTATATGATTTATCATGAAGTCTGCTGCCTCACCAGGAAATAAACTGCAATTCCAAAGCACTGAGAGTACGTAGTTACAGGTCCTCTCTGTATTATTATGGCGCTGTAAAAGTCGTGTATTTGCTGACTTTCTTTTCAATTGGTGCCAATGAAATTAATCACTGGGTTAATTCTAAATACAGTTTTGCTGACTCGCCCAAACTGTGCTGTCATATATTATTACAACAATTTATACATGCTGACAGTTTCATACTCCTGAGGCTGAAGTTTTAAAAATGCAATATTATTTATACTAACGTGCTAAGTGACAAGAAAACTCACTAAATATAAAAGCACGGTCTGAAATTCCTCAGAGCCTTCCCTGCCTAAGTGACCAGCTTGTGGGATTTTATGTGTGGTTCCTGGGCCAGTTAGACAACTTGTCTTCATTAATCTCTTCAGCATCCAGCCAGGTGATAAAACTCATGTCAAACACGATGATGTTGTTTATCATTTCATGTGCAAGTTTGTACACATTCCCACTCCTTCCCACTATTATTAGCTCTAAGTAGACAAGTATGATCGATGTATCCTGTGAAAGAGTGCTGATCAATATATCTTCCCAGGCTTGAAAATGAAGATTTCAGGTTAACAAACTGGTTGAACTCCATGGAACTTGGGAAAGAAATCTTCATTTGTTGGGTGGATTGTGAATTTTCCAAGAGAATGGAGTAATATTTGGAGATTATCAGTATGTTTTTTAGCTGGAGGGTAAAGTATCAATTAATATAAAGCATTGCCAAGAAGCGTCTGTCAAAGTGTGTTTCTTCTCTTATTACAAAAGATTCCATGAACAGTCCAGAAAAATTAATGTGGACTTGTAAGTATGGACAAAAATAGAAGAAGGTCAATAGTAATCGTGCCCTTCTTGATAAGTTCTACCAAATATCACAACTCTGTGGCTTGTTTCCAAATTAAAAAAAAAACCCAAACCAAACAAAAAAACAACAACAAAAACCAACCAACCAAACAAAACAGTTTTACATAACCAGAGCTTTATGCTCTTTGTGTAATTAGTATATTTTACTAAAACAAAGAAGCTCACATGGGCAGTCACCTCTCACTGGAGAAGCTAAAGAAGAGGTCTCAAGAGATCACTCCTTCTCTGCTATTGGTTCTATTTAGAGACACCAGAACTGGCAAAACACTTCCCAATTAATTGTCAGAGATGTGCCTCGAAGATTCCCTACACGAGAAGCAGCACAGTAGCGTTTTGTTTTCAGACTAAAACCTTGCTCACCTAAAAAAGACAGATTTTTATCAGTTAAATCTTTGAATGTTTAACAGTGCCATCTGGTGACCTTTGCCATAACGGCAGCGGTGCCGCTCGGAGCATCTCGCTTCACATCCCCAAACTCTGCTGGGAAAAACCTCAGGCGTTTGGTATTTCTGTTTGTCTTCCTTTGCTTCCAAACCTGAGATTAGCTGATTCATCCACTCATGTTTCCTTCTTAATAAAGCACGATTGGATAATAGCTCTGAAAGATCTTATGGTTATAAATCTACCTGTAGAAAGGCACGTGTGATTATTTCTGGGTAAGCAGACAATGACACAATTAATAGTCCCTTAGTGGAGGATTCCTGTCATCCTGCAGGCAGAGTCTAAAGACAAAGCCCTTAAATCACTGATGAGGATCCCATATCCAGTGATGCACCTTAACTGTGACAGTTTCTCTTCTTTCTCATCCAAATTAATTTTTAATATTAGTGTTTAATGTAAAACTCCTAAACTTGCCATTTCCTCACAGTGGCAATACAGACATAATGTATATTCTCAATCCTTCCTTGTTTTGTGCATTGACATCTGAAACATTGCAGAGCAGGGACTCTCTAAGCATGAGTTGTGGAAATCTCAGTACTGATCTCTGGAGATTACTAAGCTATTAGGACTGTATATATATATATATATATTTCATTTTTAAAAAAATTAATTTTAGTCACATTTTTAGAACAGAAATTTTCTTGAGGGGCCTTGCTTTAACTAAAATGTCTGTGTTTAAATCATTTCATCAGGAAGCACAAGACACTCTTTCAAACTCTGTCTCTTTGGGTCAACTGAACTCCCTGCCTCGCTTAACACAGTTTACCCCATCATCATGCTGGGAGTATTTTGGGGGGGCAGCTCTCAACCTCCTTGACACTGATTTCTCATTAAATTACTGAGATATCTTTTGGTGAAAACTAGAGCGTAGGTTTGTGTCTCTGGAGGATGAGTACCAAGTTCTAGAGTAATCATCTTTCTGGTAAAACATGTATTTCACTAGTTGAAATGGAAAATCCTAACCAAGATGTAATTCCAGGGCAGGCCAGTGGGATCTCTGTGTTCATCTCCCACAAAGCAGATTATCACTGGCACTGGTTGGAGAATGAAAGATGGCTTCTCCCTGTCTGTTTTGATAATAAATGTTTAATTTGTCCTAAAGTGTTATTAAATAACTTAAAGATGCCCACGATGCAAGTAAAATACTTTGCAAAACTGGGGAGAGATTAGTGAAGGGCAGCAAGTTTTATTGACCAAGAATGATGGATTTATGTTTTTAGGAACAGCAGAGCAAGCTAAGACTTCATCCTCAAAAATGATTGTGCATCTTGGAGTATTTTAGGGGAGCATAAGAACATGAGTGACGGGGATTGTTGTTCTGTCTCTCTTCTATAACAAAAATTACAGGGCATCAGACAAAAATGATGGTGACAGGTTGCAGAACAATCAGTGGAAGTCTTTATTGACCACATTGGATAGGAATTCCTCACCTGGGAAATTCCTCACCAGAGAATGTTGTAAATGCAGGAGTTTGAACGGGTGCAAGGGCAAACTGGCTAAGTGTATGGGAGAAGGATCCTGTGGGGGTTATGCAATATACAGCAAATGTATTTGCTATTTAGCAAAAATCACTGATATGACTATATTTAGAGTCTGAGAGGGAAGTGTCAGGTCATCCTCTGTCCTTAGTCTGCTGTGGACATCAGACTCAGTCGTTGTCAGCAACTGAGCTGGATCCACCACTGGCCAAATGCCTGATTAATTCTCAATTAGAAAGGAGCTGGAGACAATGTGGTACTGACAAAAATAAAGATGTCAAGGCTTGAGAATGCACATTTTTGGCTGAGCCAGACGTTTTTGTAATCCCTTTTCTCTTCAGTTAGGTGAAGGTGTTTGGTGAAGGAAATGGAATTAATGTGATATAGTCAGAGTTGCTTCATTTAAATGTATACATAGGCTTATTGGTTTCATGTGCAGATGTGTATTCATGAATAAATAAGGCATATTGATCACAAGAAAGATGCATAATTTGAGATGTATTTCCTTTTAAGAGTGGTCGGATTGAAGCTTTATCCCAACTACTGTAATTCTGTTTGCTGCTGTTTGTATTTTTTCATTTTTAGTATCATCCTTATTTTATCCTTGGATTAGCAATAAATCAGGTTTCTGGAAAGAAAAGAGACCATACCATCTAGAATTCCTAAAGATCTCTCATCTTTGCAACTCCTAAAGTGGCACAGCAGAGGCAGACTTTGATACAAAGCAGTAGGAGCGATGACGTGTGTCCCCGAGGATCCCTCAGCCTGTGCTAACACTGATGCCTTGGTTGGTACACAGGTCATGAATGCTCTAATGACCACAATTCGTGTTGCCATTTAGAGACCAGGAGAGCACGCTGTGCCCCCACCTGGCTCTTACAAGGCTCACTGCCACAAACAATCAGCTCAAAATCACAGCATATATGAAGTTGCTTTTATCATATCAGCACAACTAACAAGGCAACAATTAAACATGTGCAAGCGTTTTCTTTATAAATACAAGCTTGGCACTTAAAAGTTGAGCTGTTAAAAATGCCAGTAGATAAAGCACAGTGTTTGCTAGCTTATTAAAAAGAAATTAAACAGAAAATCAACATCTATTACAATAAAATAATTGATGTTGGTCAAGCTTTCTTTTAAGTGGGAAAATGACAACTTTTAAATGTGCTAGGCCATCTGATGAATGATTTTAAACGGTGACACTGCTTGATATTGTGTAGTAAGTGGCATTCAAACATAAAAGCAAACCTGGGAATTCAGTCAGTTCAGTTTAAGCCGGGGGGGAGTAGCAGTGGAATTATCACATTGTGTAATTAGAGAGTTGCTGTGCAAGGGCATGAGGAAGAGGGCAAAGAGCAGGATCCTCCCCATGGACCTTTCTGTGGTCACTCCACTCCCATGCTGAGGAGGGATTTATTTGCACACAGACATGTGATCTCCTCAGCATGCTCAGGAGATGTGGTTTAGGACCAGCTGAGGTGGGCTCACATCTCCGTGGGTACGTCCAGTGCAACCTGTGCAGCTGCTCAGCCCCCCTGCTCGTCCCATCATTCTCATCTCCATTGGGGAGCTCTTGGACATGTATCAAACATGATACACAGGAGTAGTTTTGTACATCACTTTATGCCTCGCTCTCTTTTTCTGTCTTTCTTGCAATTACAGTGTTATTTACAACAGTGGTGCTGAACTTGAAAGTTGTTTCAAATTTTCTCATTGTGATGTTGTTATCCTGGCCTAAAGCCCTGGGACTGTAATTTGAAGAATCGTGTGTTTCATCTTCTTCCTTAGTGAAGCAGGAACCCCTCTCTGCTGAGTGTGTAGGGGCATTAAAGGTGTATGAGCTGGTCATCAGAAAATGTCTCTGCTGCTTTCAGTTGGGGAAGAGTTGTCTTTTCCAGGCAGTAAAAATTATTTAAATGTGGAAAAAACTTTGGGAATCTTTGATAAAATATAGTGCAAAACACTAATTGGTGAATGTATCAAGGGTGGAACCAGGAGGGACTTCAGTGGATAAAGATGTTGGTGACAGATGGGTCTTGTGAAGTGAGAAAGTGATGGAAGGGGTGTCTTCAGACAATGCAGTTTTCTTTTCTGAGAGCAATGCCGTGAGATGCTGCAGTTTGCTAATGATGTGAAACAGTGGGGAGAAGCCAGTCCAAAGGAAATTATAATGTTCCAAATTACACAGCGAGATTAAGGGAATACACAGAGATGTAATCAAGTTATAGGAAAAATTAATTCTGAAAGTAAAACAAGAGTCAAGCTATGACAAGACGGTAAAGTCATCCTGTAAATATCTGCAATTTTTAGCATCAAGTTGGTGAGCCTGAGTGATCAGGTGGCTTCTTTCTTCTTCCCCACGCTCCTTTATCTATCTATCTATCTATCTATCTATCTATCTATCTATCTATCTATCTATCTATCTATCTATCTATCTATCTATCTATCTATCTATCTATCTATCTATCTAATAGGAATTTGGTAACCACATTAAAACAAATGCCTCTAAAATAATGTGCCTGTTGCTTTGTCCAAACTGCAGTGAAAAAACAGTTACTATTTTTGTAATGTAGACTGCATATACGAGGTCGCCTCTATTAAATTATGCAAGAGTGGAGTTTCAGAGCGCTTTATTAAACACCAAACTGTACCATGCTATGTGTACACACTGGATACGTTCTGTAGGCTGACAGAGAACACATACAACATTAAGAGAGAGGTTCAAGGACTAAACAGAGGTGTCTGACGGCTCTGGCTGCGGCAGGATTTGCACTCTTGAGCTGTTTGTTGCTCCACAGAGGTGTAAGGCTCCCCCAGATCCTGTGTCAGGTGATATGTTGTTATTACAGTAATAATTTACTGTAAGGACCTGGAGTGCTTTATCTCAATGAGATACTGATGTAGGTGACGTGAGGTACTGATGTACTCAGGAATATTTGTGATATTATGTGATTTAGCCAAGATTAAACATGCCCATTAAAATATATACATGCTATTTCTTTTCCTAAGAAGGAATGAACCTGGAAAAATGGAATTGCAGGTGCTGGCACAAGCTCTTTGAATGACTGGAACATACATGCCTTGGCTGGCTTCTGATTCTGGCAGATAAAGAATGAAGAGTAAATATTTTTGATCTGTGGTATTTCTTAAAACATTTAACAAAAATACTGGTCTATTGTGGCCACACTTATTACATTTCACTTTTCCATCATTTTTTGTCACAATACATGACTCTGATGCATCATAGATCACCCAGTTGATCTATGCTCCCATCCATCTGCTGTGCCACGTAAATCACTTCAGAGAGTGATACAATATCTGAAAGAATTGACAGAGTTAGTTCATCCAGAATTGTTTTTTTTTTTTTTCTTTTCTGTTGCTGAGAGGATTCGGTGAAAATGTGAGTGGCAAGATTGTTGGTAGGTCAAAATTTAGTGGTTCTTAAGAGAAGAAAAAGGTGCAAGTCATCAGTGGCCCTGAACATAATTGACCTTGACATTAAAATCCGTGTTTGTAGATAATCTGTCAATAGAAGCAGTACTGTTCCTAGTGCTGGAAGAGAGGAACTGTGCTTGACCTGCAGCTTCTCAGGGCAAACAAAATGAGAATGAAACATGTTGTATTCCAGAGAGCACTGGCTGATGAAGTTGAACAGTACATATTGCCAGCCTGAAGATATCTGAGGTATTCTGTAAAACACCCAGCCAAACCTTTGAGCAGTGAAGAAACTCTCAGAGAGCTCCTCTTGCTAACTTGCAATGCAGAAATTTTCCAGGCTAATGATTTGACCTTTGTGTTGTGTAAGAGGAGCCCATAATTTTTCAGGAGTGCACAATATAAATGAAATGTGATCTTCTTTACAAAGTAGTATTTAGTCACAGAACTCTCCTGAGAGCTTTTCTATATTAAATACACATTATAGGGCAAATACAGTTAAACTCTGGGAGTGGATGTTTATGTGGTTAAGGATTTTGCTTCCTTTATTCCAATGGAACCTCCACATCTGATTTGAATGCTTTCAACAGTTAGCACTTTACCTGCTGAATTATACATGCGTTGCAAATGCTCACTGGCTTCTAATTTTAACAGTCCACTGTGTCCTCCCAGAGAAACAAAAATACTGTTTATGATTAAAAATTTCCATCAGCGCTATTTTTGTATCAATTTTTCGCGTTTCCTTTTATTTGCATTTCAAATATACAACACCTTTGCCTATTTTATTTTAAAATTCCAGCCTTTCTTAATCAACCTTTTTACTGTGTTTGGATCTGGCTGCATTACTGTTGTGCTTTACTCCACTGGGAATTCTGATTTTGAAAATAGCCTTTTCTATGTTTTTATGTCAGAATTTGTCACGATGCCAAAACTTTGCATATTCAAAATGCAGTTATTTCCAGCGGATATGATATATATTTTATCTTAGCCAAGACAGAAGTAGATTAGCAACCGTTGTTGTTTGGTTTTGTTGTTGTTAAGAGTGGAGTCAACACCCTGCAGCTGGTCTAGGGCCACAGACAGTCCATTTATTGGAAGGAAATTCTCCCTCACAGCTTGGGGCACAGTGTAGCTTACGGGTTTTGCCAGGTTACTCCCACATCTTTCAGACACTTCCGACGTTGTAGCATGCAAGAGGAAATAATCTCTGGGCTAATATAACAGATAAACTGATGAGGCAGGTCCTGCACTGTCACCACCATTAGCCTGTTAAGTGTGGCCAGGTTCAAAAGCCATGACTTTAAATTACAACAGGCCTTGGCTTGCTCTGTAAGAATTCTCTCCCTCCTTCAAATCCGTTTCCAGTTGCCAATACTATCCTTTAATGTGGTGTGGAATAAACGATTGAACTTGCTCTTGCATCCAGGGGGTTAGTGAATAAGAGTCCTTTAAGGGGCTGTTGTCCCTATTGAGATTTTTACTTTTGCAAAAATTCAAGTGAAGCAATTTAGGTGCTTGAGAAATGTAGTTAATTAGAAGTTTTTCCTGCCTGACCTGAGTGGATCGAACTGTGGGAATGCTGATATAAACAAGTGACTGTGTAACCCAGAAAGGTTATTTACACTGTTGAGGAGGAAATAAAACAAGTGTAAGATGATATGCAAGAAGCACTGGTAGTGAGCAGCATATATAGAATTGAATCCCTCATGTACCAAGTAAAAATCAGGCACTGTAATATATCAGCAAGGATAGGTAAGAAGTATCAGACATGTAAAATTACTAAGATCAACATGCAGTGCCTGCTCCCTTGGAGTGCATCTGGAGTAAAGTTTGGGGGGTATTTTTGGAACTGAGGAAAACTTATGAAGCACAGGGCGCAGTTCCACTGTTGTTAGATGAGGATGCAGTCTGGAAAACATCTTCGTTCTTTACTAAACTCTGTAGAGCCTCATAGAAAAAATTCTTTAGTTTTTTCAAATTTCAGTTTCTGGCTGGACCAGACTATTGCACAGTGCAAGGGTTCTCCTAAATTGGGAAGTGTCTTAAAAATAGACTTGCCAATTTGTAGGGAAGTGAAAACTTCTTGTGATTTCTTCTATCTTACAGTTTACAAGGTTTCTACTTCAGTTTTGCTCCAGTGTTTCATTCCATACCATTTTCTGACAGTTAAAACGTTCGGCAGGCAGTGATGGGGAGGTACAACATTTCTCCTCCAGATGCAGAGGAACTTCAGCAGCTGATACTCCCCTGGGCTTTCTCAGCATGTCAGATCTGATAACTGTTATGTTTCAGCAAATACCTACTACTCCTATACGTAATTGCATTACTAACATTATTATTACTTTGCAGCAAGCAAAGAAAGCAGAGGTAAACAGCACTTGCACACTGGGGGCTGCCCCCAAGTGGTGTTGCCTCTTTTTCTCACAACAGGAAAGTGACTTTGAGCTCATGTTTGTTTTATGTCTGGTTCTTGATCTCCAGTGTGACGAGACTTCTTAATAGCTGTGGTGCATTGGGGTTCATGGCCATTCTCTTAATACCTTTTTATGCAGGACATAGTTAAATCATCACTACAATCCAAAAAAAAAAAAAAGAAAGAAAAAAGAAAAGAGAAGTAGATGCAGGGAAGGGATTAGTCCCGTTCCTGGTAGTACTATTGATCAGTAGCTATTACACCTGATCCAACCATCACTTTGAGATGTTCCCTGGCCCCTGGCTGTCATTTCCTGGGAAGATAAACCAGAGGAAAGATGACTTTGCACATGTCCTGCTGGTCGTATATTTTCCTAAGCATTTGCTCCAGGCAATTTTCAGAAGCAGGACCCTGCACTGATGGATTTTGTGACTCTGCCAATATGGTGTTACATACATCTCCCCAAGTTACTTCCTCTGGCTTTCTTCCACTACTTTTTGTTTTTCTTGTTTTACAAACTGATGATATTTGTTCAGGAATGTCACAGGGCAGATGAGAACACGCTGTCCTGTGGACTTCTTGGACATCAGGATATATGGGCAACTATTGCAAGCAGCTTTCTTTTCCTGCCCTGGTAGATTCTTCCTCTCCTGGTTATCACTACAAATTCCATGACAAATTTCATAGGATACATAAAACGGGACATTTCTGGTTTATCCTAGAAGCAATTAATCTGCTCTACCAAAAAGGCAACTCTCCCAAGGTTGTCCATCAGCCTGACCAGAGTTTCTTCTTTATATCTCCTTTTAGTTTTCCACGGTGCCTTCCCTGTCCCTGGCAAATGGCTGGAATGAAATCTCGTAAAAAGCCCAGCCACTAACCTGGGAGAACCAAGTCATGTCACTGAGAGAGGTTCTCGGTTCTTTAGCACTTTTGGCTGGTGGCTGCAGCTAGGGTTGAGCTTTCCTTTTCCTTTCAATATTCCAAGTATCACCAAATAATCACTCTGCAGCCTTTCCAGCCCTCTCCCAGGTGCTGAAGGCCTCGCTGCAGTTCTTTTCTATCAAGAAATTGTGGGTATCCTTTAACTTCTCCACTTTTTTACAATGAAAAATATATTTGTCAGTAGTAATTGCATTACTAGTCACTTTGTCCTGATTTGTCTTATCATGGAGAGACAAATGGACTTCATAATCAGTCTAGACAGTCTGGTTGTTACTTTAACAGATGTTTGATCTCCAAAAGCAAGATGTCCCTCAGCTGCTTTCTAGAAACCTTTCAGACACAGCTTTAATTCATTTTATGTGTCCAGCCTTGGTTTTAAATCGTATTTTTCATTTTTTTCCGAGACATCTGTGAGCTGTGAAAGTACCTACACTGTTTGGTCCATCATGGGTCATCAGAAGGACCGATTCCTGTCTAATTCCTGGGCATATCCTATCAGTGAGTTTTAAGGAAGTTCCACAAAGGAGCTTCTCCCCAGTATCTGTTGTGAATTCACAGCTAATTCTCAGACCTATCATGCACTCGAGGAGCAGAACATAGCAAGTTTATAACCAGAGCAGCTCATTTTTGGATTATTGGGCATTTTACTCCACTATAAATAGGCTGCAGAGAAAGAATTCTTCAAAGAAATTAGAGAAAGATGATTATTTTGGAATGTTGGAATGAGCTTCATTCTTGATATTTATTTACAACAGGTTTTTTCTCCATCTAGCTTTAACTATAAAGAAAAAACAAAACCTTGTCTAAAAAAAAAAGAAAAAAACAAACACTTTTTTTCCTGAGGTTTGCTTTGTTAACACTGTTTATTCTCCAGAAGGATTTCAGTGGTTTTTTCTTTGATGTGTTAGTATATCGTTTTATTTCTTGGTATTTTTCCCCTATGAAAAAAGATGTATGCCTCCACAGTTCTTTAACAAGAGCAGTGTACGTGAATATTTTCCTAATTCTTTTGATAAGTGGATAGTTCTGCAAAATTTCAGTTATCTAGCAATATTCCCATCATGTTCTGTCAGTAGATAAATATACTTTTTTTAAGTAATATTAAGAAGAGTTCAATATTGTGGAATTCATAATTATACAGTTTGGAAAGGAGGATGATCTCCAGGCAGCTATTTTTTTATACTGATATAGCTGTAGTGATTTAATAATTAAGTATAGAGTTAATTAAATATGAGTTAAATCCATTCATTGGTGGTTCACTCTTCACAAGTTGAAAGCTCTCTGAATTTGTATATGTACATTTTTTTCTAAGCCTATATATGCTTGAATAACCATATCTTTATTTCTCTCTTGTTTTCCAAGATGAAAGACTTGTGAAAAATATGAAAAACAGGACGAATAATGTCTGAAAGAGAGAGGGGCATGTTTTATTCATAGAGAAGCTGTTTGGGTCCTGGAACAAACCATTATATATTCCATACGTTGTTATCACAGGGTGTTTGCTTTCATTCCTTGTCAGTTCCGTATCTTTTTGTGTTCTTAACAAAGCTCCTTGTTCCTCCCTACCCATCCCAGCTCTGGTTACCTGCCTAGTGAGCTTTCCCCCTTTTTTCTTTCCTTCAGGCTCCAGATGCGAGCCTGGGCTTTGACTCTCTTGCCCCTGAGGCTGGGAGAGAAGAAACCCTCAGCAAATGCAGAGATAAATCTGTTTCGTGTCTTGCTCTCCAATAACGGTGCAGAAAGATTGCAAACCACTCTCACATGATTTTAGCAATTCAGATGGACCTGGCTTTTGTTACAGTCAAACCATCCAGTGTTTTTAGTGACAAGAATGCTTACAGAAACCAAGTTTTTAAAATAAGAGCACAGAAAATTTTGCTTTAGATGCATCAATTTAATATTCACATCAGGAAGTAATTATAGTTTACCTCAGCCAGCCAAATACATGACAGAAACGTAATATGGGATCTTTGGTTTCCAACAATTATCTCAGCCTGTGAGTGCTGAGTGATAAATCCCCCCGAGAAACTCCAACACAACTAGAAACTACAGACCAAGAATTATTCACAGAAAGAGTTCACAGGGTGTTTCCAAAGGCAATAATAAAAATATTTGAAAAAGAATAATAATAAAAAAGGCAATCTTGCTACGAGTAAAAATTAGATCTTAAATCATCTAGTAAATTGTTAATTATTTATCCATCTCTGCTTGGGAGTTCAAGTGAGTGTAATTGGTTGGTCCCTAATGAGATGTGGTGAGGATTCACATTTTTCCTGTTGAGTTGATAAAAATCAAATTAGGAGAATGTCTGAGTGTGTCTGTCAGTGGTGTGTATGCAGAGAGACTCACCCCAGCAGCGCTGGGGAAAGGTCTGTAAGGGCAGTGGGAGAGGAGAAGAAGGCCGGGAGCAGCAGGAGGTGCTAAATTGGTGTCAGTGCTCTTGTCTTTTCCTCTTTTGAGAGAAATGCAAATTGGTCACTTACTATTGTGAATTAATACCTGGTCTCCAAACAAAGTGCCAGTAACAAGTGCTATCCAGTTTTCCAAAGGGTCGCTAAGAAAGGGAACCCAAACAGAACTAGATTAAATAATTTGGAATAGGGAATACAAAAGTGCACTTCTAATCCAAATTCATATGTAAGAATTCAGGGTTATATTGCGCTTTTCTTTTTCTTAGGTTGCTGTGCTTTGAGCCACTGCCAGTTCTCTGCTTGCTGTGTTGTAGGGGAAAAAAACCAAACCAAACCAGCCAACAATAGGATTTGAAATGCCTCAGAGAAATTTACTTTTCAACAGCATTAGTGTGATTTTAATAGTAAAAAAAATAGTACTGTTTAAGTGAATTTAAAAAAGCTAAACTTTAGGGGTTTCATGTCTTTAATATTTTGCACTGTGTGCCTCCCAGATGACAGTCAATAGGGGAATGTTACCTGTGTGTTTTCTTTGCCTTCTTTCATTTCATTGCTTTCTTTGTCCTTAGCTTTTATAGCTGCTGGTTCAGTGGTCATTGCAGCCACAGGGATCACATGGTCTTTAGCAATACTTTCCAATTTCACGTTTGACACTAAACACATCTGCATTTCCAACACGGATGTATATTTCCAAAAAACCTCACTGCTGGATTGATCAGAATTCAGGTTGTGCTCCGTCAGGTTAATCCCACAGACAGAAGGGAGGAGGAAGGGCTGCCCATGCCCTTAGAACATCTTAGGAACAGCCGTCCACCAAACCCAACGGGTGCCATTAATGGCTTGTGGGGAGCAAAGAGCGGACCTGTTTGTGCTGTTTGATGTGTGCACCGATTACACCGTGCTGCCCTCCGTGCCCTGGCTTGTCTGCTCATAGCCTGGGGTTACCTTCTCACCAGCCTGCCCATCTGCTGCCACGCTTTGCACCTGCTGGGATGCACCTCCAAGGTGGATCAGATTCAACCACCTTTTAAAAAGAGCAGGGTTTGGAGCAGGGAGTAGCGGCTTCCTTCCCCTTGAGCTGTGTTGGATGGACAGTCTCAGTGGGAACAGCACATCTCCTCTTCTTTGCCCCCTTTATAGCTGTCATCAGCAAACCCTGGAAATACTGATAGCAAGAATAATAAAATCTCCGTATTTTTAACATGATTATTTTGATTTTAGTGCAAACAGGCTATCCTAGTTTAAATTCTCCCAGATGCAGTGTTTCAAGGATGCCTTCAAACCTCCCTTCAGGCGCTGAGATGTTGTTTGTGTTGGGAGCTGCCAGATGTAAGAAATTAAAAGACCTCTTAAGCCGCAGTCAAGGATCAGAATATTCACTCTGGAAGGCACCTGCCCCAACTGCTGTATCTCAACACACCTGGGGAACATCTGGTGAGGAGAGCTCTGGCAGAAGGTTGAGCCAGGCCAGGTTGTTAGGGTTTCTGAGTGTTTCATACAGTTGCATGAGCTATTTTTGTTATACATCCATCAGCTGTACTTATTTCCATTCTCAAAAGACATTTTGGAGCAATGAGAAAAAACAGTGAGGACCTTGATTTCTTTATTGTGTCATGGAAATGGTTTGCTCAGGTTTAGTTTTTGGTTTTTTTTAAGGTGTATGTGGAAATGCTTAGTATTGTGTTGAAAAATATAACTGACACACAGAAGACTGTGACATCGACAATGGAGTCTGAATTAACTTCATCCAGGAAGCACAACATCAAATTATAAAGCAGAAAAACAATGTTTTCTTTTTTTATTATGGTATAAATCCAAAGAATTAATTCTGATTTATAACAATGTAAATTAATAGAATGTGACCCAAAGTCACTGTCTTATTACAGTATTTGTTATTTTGTCCTTGATAAATTTATCAGAAGACATTTCTCACTATGAAAGCTCTACTATAATTACTGTCAAATCCAAGTAAATAAAAGATTATAGTTGACTGACAATAAAGAGATTTATTTAGTTTTCTGTGGCCTTAAATTAAAGCTGTATTAGCTACATGGCCTTGTAGAATCAGCAATCAGACCTGCTGCATCCGAGAAAGATCAGTTCACCTCACACATTTCTTTTAACACTTACCTGAAAAACAGTCCTCAGAGAATAAAATAATTGGATATGTATGTGTGGAGCACTTGTCATTAAATTTTATTCTTTAATACAAATAGTTGTCTACTCAAGGTAAGAAGAGCGAGAGCAAATAATCATGTTCTCCTAGAACAAGGTCTTTTTCTTACATGTTTGTTGAACAAAATTTACAGCAGTTCCTCCAGTTCTGTGCAGTTTGGTTAGCTATGCTTTTGGCTGGAGTATCAGGTATACCTGGGACTTTGTTACCACATTCAATTAAAATCTGTATACTCATGGATTGAAATCCCAGTGCGACTTCCAGTTTCACAGCATCCTTTCCTAATGTTGCCTGTTATTGCACTATTTATTGTAGCGTCAAAAGTGGTGAAAGTTGAGGCTTCAAAAGCTTTTAGGAAGGAATGTGTGACCATTTCCCCAAGTATTGCATGTCAGAGTGGGACAGATCCTGCACAAGAGGAGTTGTAACTTCCACTGAAAGTAACTGGAAGGGCAAAGGGGACTTTGGTGAATTTTGTGGGTGTGCTGCCAAGGCCTTTCAGAGGAGCTCTGATAGACTAAAGCTGCCTGGATGAGGTGACCTGAAACAAGAAAGGGAAATAGTTACAACACAGCTCTTTCTCTTCTGGGAAAGTCAGGGAGAGGCCCACTTTTTTCCCCTAAGTTCAAGAGGAATCCATTCTACCAACCAGTGCAGCTGAAGTGTCACTCCAGTCTTTCCATCTTTAACTGTAACAATCTAGTGAAAATCAGATGGACCATCCCTCTTAGTCAGAACTTCCTTTTATTTCTGTAAACCTTCACCTAACTGTGATAATGGACTTTTTTGTTAGATGACTGTAGTTTTAGTAATCACCCTTCAAGCTAACAGATTTTAAAGAAGTATTAAAAATGTCCAGCTATATCTGGTTTCACCCTGTGACTTTTTTCTTCTTTGTTCCGACCAATCCTATATTGATATCTTGATCCCCTCCTTTACTTTGGCAGCAAGGCATTTTCATCAGCTACTTTAATAGCCAAGTCAAACTCATTTCCATCAAATGATGGGATTTTGGAAATATTTCCCCATAGTTCATCCAATAATAGTTCATCCATATGACAAATGAAGCTTGACCCGGCTCCTTATCAGAGACTGGAAACTTAATGCTCACCTGGTATAACTGAGAGCTACAGATGGGACCGTTATCTCCTCACTTCCATAACCCCCATTAGGAGTTCAGATACAAACCTTTCCGTTTCAAGAGACACCAGGCTGCTGTCCATCTGTCAAGGCAAGTGTGAATGATCTGAGCAACCAAATCCTAATTACCCAAATGCCTTCCCCACCAATTAGCCTTTCCTTTGATCAGCTGGCCACTGCAGGCATGGGCAGGGGGGGATCTCTCCCTGCAGCAGCATCTCCACTGCAGGGCAGGGAAACCCACAGACCCATCTTCATCTTCAGGTGGGAACCTCTGTGCCACCTTGGGTGCATGGGAGGATCTCTTTCAACGACTTGATTGCTGACTTTGTGTGCTAATTTTGCTAAATATATGCTCGTACGTAAGCTGCAGCAGTCTGATTGCGAAATTCAAACAAAACAAAATGCTTTTTATCCCATTCCTTGATTAACATACTAATGCAAGTAAGCAGCACCTTGCCTGCATCCTTATTTCTCTCTTTGCTACAGGCTCTTTTGCTTTCCATGACCAGGATTTAAGCCTGCACATTTTAGGCCTACATTCAGCATCTCCATAACACCTCTCTTGGGAATAAAACTTCCTTGTTTCAGTTCAGCAGGTTTCTGCTGATCTGCATTCCGATATCTGTCGTGCAACGAGGCTGAAATCTGTAATTGTCCTGGGTGCATCAGAGGGAGATTTCTGTGGCTTTGTGGTTGTTTATGAAATATCAGAGATGTGTGTAATTGAGGAAGGGAAGTCTGGTTGGGCGGTACATCTGTAATATTTTGTTAAAGTTTGTTACTCTGTTACATCATCTTACTAGATGGTGTTTAAACCATCTTGGAAATGAAGTGCAGAAAGACAATTTGGCCAGAATGCTGCATTGTGCAGCTTTGGCTGCCATGAGAGGAATTCTCTGCAATTAACGTTGTGTGAGTAAATTAAAAATTAATTATCAAGTGGAAATCCACTGCAGAGACACCACACTAAAACTCTGTATTCTTACTTGCTTAAGCCCCCAGAATACCATCAACAGAACTGTTTAAACAAGAATTGAACTGAGACGCTGTTTTAAGTGGTGGGACAAGGGGTTTATTTTGGTGATGATTTGGTGAGACGTCTTTCCTCAGTGTGGTTTCGGGTGCTCAGGATTGATCAGGAAGTGTCAGGTCCGAGGCAAGGTGCTGCATTTTGGGAAAAGCTCCTCGGAGATGAAAGATACTGGTTCTTACAGATGGCAGTGCTGAATCTGGATGGCCAGCGAGACAGCTTTTATACATTATCACAGCCAAGTTTAGGAGGTGATGATACCTTTTCTTAATAAATCAGCATTCTAACAAGACCTCACCACACAAAACAACAATGTTCTCAGCACACTATAAATCATTCTTAGCAGTACAATAAGTTTTCGTGGGGCGCCCTGATGAGTGTCAGATCTCAGCAGAATGCTTCATACATCTGAGAGAGAAAGGCTTGACTACCAGATTTCTTCTTGTCTGTTTATGTGAAGTGATAAATGAAATGTAATATCGTTTTGACCAGCTTATGTTGCACAGAATTGATGTTGTGAATTTCAGCTTAAAGGACTAGCATTTGCATCTTAATTGTAAACAGTACTTGCACTTTGTTGTCATTACTAAGTCTTTTTTTTCCCCTGAAAAATATTGATAATAATCTGTCAACACAATTAATTTTTTTCCTTTTAATTGGGGTTTGGATTTGTGCAATACAACATAAGAGAGAGAGAAGAATTAATGTTTTTAAATAGGGAAAACCAGAACAATTTACTAAGAAGATTTTGTTAAAAGGGAGCTGGTAGCTGGATGAAAGACTATCACAAATAAGAATGATTATATGGGTGAAATTATCAATAGTTGAAACCCAGGATTTTGCCATTATTCTCACCGATTTTCATCACAGCAAAGCTGATTCTTAGTGTTTCATTTTCAAACATTTTACAAATATCAACTGAGCTCCACAGCATCCTGCTGGAGTATCTGCAAGTTAACAGCTTGCTTGTTAAATCTCTGACATTCCTGATCTCATCTTGGACTTGGAAATCAGACTTTCCCCCTTCCCAGCTCCTCTTTTCCTGAGAAGCACGGAGCCATTCCCCTTGCCCAAACTTTGCCTCACCTGTGTAGTTCCTCCAGTTTGATTTGCAGTGAATCTTTCCGCTCCGCTTCTCGTGCTCAGCGTGGCAGAGGCAATCGAGTCAGGTCTGTACAAGCCTGGGACCTGACAGTCGTAGTGCAAACACAACAAACTGTCACTCCTTAATGGCACCGGGGCTATTACTGCGATTGCAGCAGAGCCCGTTCATAAAGCAAGCTGATATTCTTTATGTGCTCAGAGTTAATACTGAGATGTATGTGCTGTCAGTTGAAATACGGGGAATATTTTTAGTGCTTCTTAGGTTTTTATCATGCCACAACAGTCTACAAACAGAGACATATAGATCCCTGAACAAAGACAGCCGCCAGAGACATCAAATACACATTCGCCTTTTGGTATAGCAGAGAAGTATCTGATTCCAAGCCATTCAGGCTGAAGGGAATTGTATTCACTTTAACACCTCAAGACGTTTGTAAAATCAGCTGAAAAACTGCTGCAGGCTATTGAAGAAGTTTGATGACAGGCAGAGTCCTGGAGGTGGCTACAAACTGCAGTTAGACAAAGAGACCGGGGCCCTGTGTTGGTCCTGCCTCTCCTTTCATGCTGCAGAGCAGAAGAACAGAAATAGGAATAAGACAGGGTGGGAGAGGCAGAAAAACTCTATGCCTGGTCTTTGCAGGAGACTGGAACACACCTTGGACAGGAATTGGAGGAGGATGTGGGCAAGGACTCTGGAAACCAGAGAGGGCAATGGAAGATGTGAATCAAAGCACTGTGAGAGGATTGGAGGCATTTAGGGCAGGATTCAGCACGAACAGCTGCTGTTGAATTCCCAAAATAAGGCAGGAATGCAGAAGCCTTCCAAAGAGGAAAATGAGGGGTTCAGCTATTAGAAACAGTGCAAAGGCCAGGGAAGTAGGGAGTCAGAAAGTAAAAAGATCATAATTCACCTGGGACCAAGAGAAAAAAAAGGAGTTGTTTCATAAGCATAAATTACATTAAAAATGTAATAGTATCTTTTTTCTTCCTTCTTCCTCCTCAGAAATCCAGGTTGCTGCAGTCTTCCCTAGAACCCAGGAGTGTGCCTTTCCCTTCCCTGTGCTAACCCAGGCCTGACTCTGCTGCCACCCTTCCCTGCACGGTCTGCCTTTCCCCAGCCTTGCTCTCCAGCTCCCTGAGTGTTCCCCAAACCCCTCCTTGTGCGCCTGCTGTTCACCCCTGTGTGGGGCACCCCAGCAGTGCTGCCCGACGTTCAGTGGCAGGGGGAGACGTTCTGCCCAGCTTCCCTGTAATGAGGCAGGAAATGTTCCTCACATGCCAAGCTCTTGATTTGCACAAGTCTTGTCAGGATTGAAGATCTTTAAAACTCCCGGCCTTCAGTTAGATTGAAATAGTCCAACAGTTTCAAGAATTGTAAACTGTCTGTTCAAGTGGAAAAACACACTTGAAAAGTATCGCTAGATTTTGAAGAGGAGTGCTCTTCTTTTTTTTGTTTTATTTTTTAACATTATTCCTGAATTCTTCATTATTGTGAGTGCCTAACTGCACATACAATGTGTTCTTTTCAGGTTGAATTCCCACTCTGAATTATACATGAACAAAAATGAATGTCCAATGGCTTTGCCATGAAGAAGAGATTATCACGCATTTCCCTTGCATATTTTCCTCTCTGCCTCCTGATTTCGGAGCTCATGAGACACACCACATTTGCTCTGAGAGCTGTGTTATTAGAGAGGACAAGAGCATCTCTGCAGGACTCAGGGACAGGAGGCTGACCTGAACACGTGGGTGCAGACAAAGCTGACTTTACATCCAACAGAGATTGGGGCAAGATATACGACCTAACCTTATATATACGCTAGTGTGTATATGAGTATGTAATGGCTCCATCCCACACAAAGGTTTGCCCAGCTGAACAGCACAACCAGAGCAGATAAGCAAATTAAAGTCTGCATAGACTCTCCGCCCATTGACAGATTGTTTTTAAACCTCCTCCCGTATTCCCAGAGTGCTGTTTAGTTTCATGGATACTTCCTGCACCTGCTGGTGGGCACAGAGGAGCTGGATGCCAGTTGTGTGGCTGCTCCTCCTCTGAAGCACCACACATAATTATCCCGCATCCTCTATCAGTGCTGCTTTCTCTGACGTGTCGGTGCCACCTGGTCCCATGGCGAGGTGAGAGACAGTAACAGCCTGCCTACGAGGAAAGGCACAAGAGAGAAGGTGAGTATGAAAAATTATGGGGAAAAAAGCGCAGAAAAAGATAGCCACGCATATATTTACAGCCTTACGGAGCTTATTTTGCAATGCAGCCCCAAAGGATAATATATCCACTCCCTCTCCTCTGGTGTTACTTTCCTCTCGTGCAGTTTCTTCCATGTCTTTCAAAGCTGCTAAGAAGGACAGGAACAAGGTCACTTTTTCCTTGGCCAGGAGAAAAGCTGATGCATGGAGCTTCTGGCTGGCCCTCTGTGCCTGCAGACAGAGCACTCTGGATCTGCAATGCCTGCACTTTCCCCAGGGATGGGAAACTTAACAACTGTTCTGCATTTGCAATCTATAATACAAGGCTTTAGCGAGATACACTGAATGTGACAATTCCAGAGCCCTGAATTATACAAAGGAGTCTCGCGTCTACATTCAGATCTATGCGTAAATGGAATTACGTACTGAATTATTGCTGCCTACCTGTTTCCTAACAGAATCACAATGAGAAAAAAATAAAAATGCAGGAGTACTGCTGCTTTATCTCAGAAAACATTTTAAAACCTATTACTTTAAGTAGTCATTCCCATTCAGCTCGTACAGAAAATGGATGGGCCTGGGGTTCCCTACTGAAGGCATTATTCCCTTGGGTGTAGCTGTTGATACTGTACTTGTTTGTATGAAAAGAAAATAACCTCCAGCATCCAGATCGATTCCAAATTGTAAATACGCAGAAGAAAAACATTGAATTCTGAGTAACTGTTGTACAAAAACACGTAAAGCTTGTGCTAATGATATCCTTGGGAGCCCTCTGATCAAAAAGGCTCGGTGTGGTAATGGCTTCAGCCAAGGTTTTGTGGTTTCTTTACTTTTGAGGAGCATTATCATTAGTGCTCACACAGGACCGAAGCTGAGCAGGAAACTGGAGACTTACTGTGCCATTGCTATCTGTGACATTTTTAGGATCTTTGTTTTCCAAGGGTCCTGGATGCTCTTCTGTTACATTACCAAAGAACACCACCCAACTACATATTGGTGTTGAATGTGGGGAAATGGATTTTTGCTGTAACTGGAGACAGTGCAGGTAGCTTTGCCGTAGTTGAGCATCCTGGAATAAGTGATGGAAGAGGCTTTTTATTCAACCCTTTAGTCCTGCTGCTCTATTTTCTTCTACTTTCTTCTCTTGCTGTACAACATGCTTTGTTTATTAAAAATCGTGACATACCTGTTATGTTCCCACTAATTTCAACCCAGGGCTGTTTATGTATTTACGCTTATGTCCTTTTAGGCTTTTATTCAGTCTTTCTAAGAACAAGCTTAATTATTCCTAAAAGGAGATAAACATGAAAAGCAGTGTGCAGATACAAGCCCCATACCTATGGCAATCATTGTCATTCAGTTTTAATCCTTAGCACCGTGAATTTCCACCAGCACAGTCTGTAGTGATACTGCTGTGAATTAAGTCTGTATTACTCACCAAATTGTTAGCAAAAATAGTGTTAGAATAGGCCCATTAGCTCTGCATAGTATGAATGTGTGACAGAATCCAAGAAACCAAAGTCAGGATAATTTTGGCTGGTTGATAAGTTATTTTAAGGAACCAACACAGTTCAGGACAGTGTGATTGTCAGAATACAAATTGCAGCTTGCTGATGACTTTTTCAAATCATCAATAAAACACTGCACTTTCTCTCTGCTTCTCTGTCACGCAAATATGAGTTATCTTGGTCTTTATAAGCCACCTGGGAGAATTGTTTTTAGATGAAAGAATTAAAATAAGCTCGCATGTTACTTCCCCCCCCCCAAACAATTCAAATTACTTAGGAGTACAGGCATTTTTCAAGTTGAAAATTTCAGAAGTGTTTTAATAGCATGTCCACGTATTGCAAGTATCCATTTTTTTTGCTGAATGATTACTATCCTTTTTTTTTAAGCTGGTATGGTTGGCTTCTTTTCATCTACCTACATCTGTTACTTTTTATAAATAAGCCTTTTCTCCCCCTAAGGATCAAGCAGAAACTTCTTCCAAGCCTCCTATTCTCAAGTGTAACTTCAGAAGTGCAGAAATAATAGCTTTAATACTTGGCCTTTATTGGCTAATTCAATAGCTTTATGTACTGTAACCCAGCAAGGTAAATGTAAGGGGGATTAGAAAGCAACGGGAGAAACTTTTTCTTCTAATTCTGACCCAAGAAGAGCTTCTCTGCAAAGGTCCATTTGGCCAAGGATCCAGTCTCTGCTGGGAGCCAGGCACTGGGGCTTGGGAAAAGTATTAAGAATAGGGCTGGTGGGGAGATTTGGATTGTGTGGCCTTTGTTTTGGGAAGATTGGCATCTCCCACAGTGTTGCATCTGGATCTCCCTTTTTCTGCCTAATTTTTATGAGCTTCTTTCATCTATTTCAAGGCATTTTATACTTTTTCCTCCATAACAGTGTGGTCCTGATTTTGTCTATTAGCTCCTACTAATACAATCCATGATTACAACCAGGACAGGCCCAGAAGGGATCTGTACTAAATGTCTTACTTGACAGCTGACGGATCTAAAACCTCCATGAGACTTTGTGTTGGGAGACATGGGACTGCTCAGCCTGATAGATGAGTGAGATGAAGCCTCCTGCTCTGCACTGGTGTCACCCCTGAGGTCAGGGAGGATTTATGGAAGGTCCCAGAGGAGCTGGCAGATCCTCACTGAGCCAGAGGGAAAGTCCTCCTCCTCCTCCTCCTCCTGCATTCACATTGCCCTTACTTGGTGTCCCTTGGGAAGGAGGGGATTTTAGCAGCTCTTAAAGGGTTGATACCACAAGTTATTACTGCTGCCTAATTCAGGGGCTGCCACAGGGCAAGTCTGATTTTTTCCCAGCAGGGACAAACAGCCATATATTTTGCCGTGTTCTTTGAGATTTCCAGCCGTAATGAAAGTCTTGCTGCAATTAGCTATAGTTTATCAGACAGAAAAATATGGTTTAGTCATTTCAATTTTCCACTTAGCAGTTCCTCCTGAAGGCTGTAGGATCCATCTTATTTGGTGGTGCAACAGAGAGCAGCACAGGTTGGCTGGGGTTACACCGTAAAACCCCTTTGGGAATGGCTGGCGTTATTATCAGTGACCTGAATCCCAGTAGGATTTCAAACCTCAAAGGGAAATCTGACAAAGCAATGATGCACCAATAAATGCCAATGTATCCACATTTGTTCCCACCTTCAGCAAGCACATTTGCTGCTTGCTGTTTATGACATCTCTGTAATGCAGAAGGTTTACAGTGAGGTCAGTGAAAATCATCCATCAAATTCAAGTCTTATTAACACAATGTTCTGAATGGTCCCAGTTTTATTAGTGGTTGTCAAAACCACTTTTCTCAGAGTTCAGGTAAAGTAGTTTATTGAATTAAATGGTCTAAGTCAGTCCTGAACACATCTCTTTGCTTTGCAGTGCTGTAGCACTTATTTTTTTTCTTTCTTTTTATTTCAAAAGGCACAGAAAATACCTTTACAAATAGGAAGATATGACAAAGAGTAAAATATTGTAAAGAAAATCCAATCTAAAACTCAATCTCCCACTCACCCTGCAACTTGAGTTTGGGGTTTTTTTTTCCCCTCAGTTGCTGTCAAATATGTCACACACTCGAGTGAGTCGTTTAATCCCAGATTTGGGATGTGCTGGTGGGTGGCCACATGCACAGCACCAGTGGGACGGAGTCCTGCTCCTGCTGGGAACCCAAGAGTTCCTCATCTCTTCTGGCCTCTGTTGTTTCACTTTCCTTCAAGATGCCGTGAGATGATGCTGATATGGAATAAGCATGAGCTATTGAAAGAATAAATGCTTTATTTTTATCCAATAGAAATTTGTGCAATCAAAGCTATGAAAGCAGCTGTGAAATGAGAGTGATTGTGCCAATTATAGCGATACAGATGTGGCCCTCTTCACTGGATTCCTCTGTGCATAAGAGGCCTCGTATCAATAATGAAAAAGATAATTCTGCCACCTGTGGATGCATTGTAAGGACAAATATACAGATTGGGAGGTTTTTTCCCAAATTGCATGATATACAAAGATAGATCAAAAATCACATGAGGACAAATTCACAAAATGGTTGTGTTTTTGACAGGTCAGTCCAGAGATCATCTGTCACTCACTGCCAGTGAAAACAGGGCTTTATATTCTCTTGGGAATTATGCAGGGGAAGGAAACTGCAAGTGGATGTTGTCCATAAAAACAAATCTGTGTGGCTTCTAATTTATGATAGTATGTATCTTGATCGAGGAAATTTCAAATAACTATCTTTCCTAAGTAAACCACAGCTTTGATTATTTTGAGTTCAGAAAAGTCCAGCTTTTTGAGGTCTTTCATATTCCAAGTGAGTTCCAAAAGTGTCTCTTTTATTAGAAGTTGTAGGCCCTGTGCTTTTAAACTCCAGATGTGTACTAAGCAACAGAACTGGCTACATATTCATGTTTGCATCCTTTGTTAGTGGAAACTTGATGGAATTTCAGAGTGCCAAAATAAAAATGGAGAATTAATATGCGTGGAAGTTGTAAATTTAATTAGCCGCTGTTATCAATTAGGCACACTCGGTAGAACTCCAGTAGGAATTTTGATTTAACATATCTGCCAAAGAGTTGGACAAAATGCAAAGTGAATAGTCAATTAAAAACTGAAATGGATCTTTTTTTTTTTTTTTCCACCCAGTAATCTACTGGAACCAGTACAGATGTAAATATTTATTCACTCGAAGCGATAGTGACCATTTTTGAATAAGATGGGACAGATCCTTTAGTTCCCCACGAATCACTATTAAGCATAAAGCTTAATTCCTAGGTTTTGATCTAAGGTGGAGAATTTCTTACTAGAATATTATGGGCACGGTGCTGCTGAGCTGCCTATTTCTCATTTAAAAAACACACTTTTAACAATTACTGTGATCAACCCACAGAGATACTTATCAATTAATCTAAGAAATTAGAGATGAAATATTTATGTTATATCTTCTGGTCATCCCTGTTTTAGTTCAGGATTGCTCCTGGGAGTATAACTTTGATGAGCCTTCCACCATTTCCATTTGAAAAGGAAATAACCATTAATGGCATGTTAAAAAATTCCTTTGGATTATAAAATAGGGGCAGAAATTTTAGCAGATGGAAAAGTGAACGTGGCGAAATGGTTTCACTTTCCACTGCTTCTTATGGACAAATAAAAAATAAGATGATATATGAATTTCTATAATGTTTAACAAAGTTAGGGTATTTTCTCCAGTATAATAGAAGCCCTTTCTAAAGAGTGTCCTCAGACATTCCTCTGCCAGTTCAATGAAATGAAGCTGAAATGCTTTACATTTGTTCATTTGTCCCAAATATAGACACTCTCATTCCTCAGAAGGAACAAGCACCCTTTGCTTTATTGTAATGATTTCTTTTTATGTCACAACGGGGTTTTGTGTGAATGGGAAGGAAGAAGAAAAGAGGGAAAATACACACCTTGTGTCCTTTCCTGCTAGGATTTCTTCTGCTTGTGCTTCTTCCTGGTTTACTCCTTCATCTTTAGTCCCAAACATTTGGAGCTTTGGCCAAACTTCTGTTTCCAGGGTGCAAACGCCGAACTAGAAAGGAAGTTCTAATGTAAGAAACACTTAAAGATAATAAGTAAGAAAAGGATAAGAAATTAGATTTTCTCACTGGATACAAGGTACTAATTAAGCTGCTCTCAGACACTCAGGCAAGCGGAAGGACAATTTTAAAGTATAGCACACTTTTATGCAGTACTGTCAAGCATGATCCCAAAATTAGCTGAAAGTCATTTTCTTTATCATTAAGCTGCTAGAATATTTATATTTCATTAACATCACCTCAGCTAATTAACACTTTATACTTCAGTTTTTGGTAGATCCAATATATATCGTCAGAGTTATAAAGAGTTTGCTCTAAAATCCAAGTCTGTGAAAGAAGATTCAGTTTACATGTTAAATCTGCCCCCTACCTACATTCAATACAGTCAAGCAGAAATACCTGCTGCTTTTTTAATAGAGGTGCACCTCTACTGGTTTTTGGGCATGAGTCACTAAGAGAAATGGAGTTATTCATGCATCACCTAGAAAATGGATAAATTACAGTTATAGGGAATTCTGCCCAGAGTTACTGGCAGAAAAGGAATAATTTGTATAATAAGCTTCTGTCTATATCAAGTAGCCACAGGGTAGCACACATTACACATTTTAAAATATTTACTCTGTAGAATTAATTTCTTTTCAAAGTGTTCACTGCCAAAGTAGAAACTAAAATTTAAAGCAGTGTAGATAATGAGATATAATATCCTTATACCTGCAAATGTATTTTGTGCTGGTGAGGTTCCTGCACTAACCACTAACCTGAGTCCTTCGAGCAAGGACCTAAAACTGTGTGAGCTGCATATCTCACAGTTCATTAAATACTGAAACTCAAACCAAAATACCATCTCGTAACAAAGGACAGTTGTCTTATTAGAAGATAATTATTCTAGTGACACCAGCAGGGGAAATATTTTACCACAAGGAAAAAATAGAAGCAGAATATTCTATGGTAAAAAGAGTTCTAACATGATTTATTATAGAATCACAGAATCAATAAGATTGGAAAAGAACTCCAAGGCTATCGAGTCCAAGAATATTTCTGTGCGGTTTTTAAGCTTAAATACCGATTGAACACAGAGCTTTACAATAAAGATACCAAAATCAAATACCAAATAAAAAATAAGATTATTAATAATATTTGGAATCCCTTGACAAAGAGCAGTCTGCAGGGGCAGCAGCTTTTCCTGGTAAAAGCTGGGTCAGCACCCATCTCAGCTTGCCTGTGCTTGGGCTGGCTGTGCCCCTTTTTGCACAGTGTAGGAGCAAATACTGCCTGGCCTGGCTTAACTTTGGCTTTTCTGTGTTAATTATAGAATTTGAAGCAGTGGACTTTTATTCTACAAACAGGAATTGGTCTAACAACACATTCTTTGTTCCATGTATATGGTGTGGTCCTTTGCTCTTATATCCTACAACCTAATTTCCCAATCCTTCAATTTGTAGAAACAGAACAAAATAATCTGGGAATATATTTCCTTGCTTTATTCTCCTTTAATTTTACCATAGTGTTTCAAAATTCGACTTGTAAAGAACCGTTTTCCTGCTTTCCTGAATGAAAACATACATTTTGAACAGCTTAGGAATTATAGGTAATAGGACTATCTGCTGCTTCTTCGCAGGCCAGGGTGTTTATTTGTTCCAGGATTTCACATGTCAAGTGTGAACTATTCCAGCCATGAAGGACAGGGTGTCCTGGTAGAGAACAAAAACCATGTTCCAATCTTAATCTTAACATCAGAATGTGATATTGGAATTACAGGGGTGTTGGAAAATCCCTTTGCCTTGCCTTTGACAGTGAGTACAATGCAGAACCTTCAAAGTCTCTGTTCCAGGAAAAGCTTCGGAGCCGACACTCTTCCTAACAGAGGGAAGCTGCTGGCTGTGCAATCGTACTTTTTATTCCTCTGATTTAGAAACTCAGTTCTACAGAGGTTTAAAAAAACAGATTTATAGCAACAATAAACACTGCTTTAACAACGAGTTTGCAGAGGAAGTGGCTGAGGAGTCACCAAAAGAGTAGTTTTCACACTAAAACTCAAATTGTGTGCTCGATCTTCTCTTTCTTTCCCTATTTCTAGTCTCTTCCAGGACCAATGTTGTGTCTTCAAGAATAATTATGATTCTGTGGTATTGGATGGCTCTTACAGTGGGATCTTAGAGTTCAGTAAATGCTGTTTAAGCAAGTGAAGGACAATCTAGAGTAAAATGTGGAAGACCAAAGGGCATGAGCACAGGGAGCAGGATGCACGCACGGGTTGTTACATGTGGGGAGTGATTTTAATTTTAACAGGGAGGTCTTTGAATGCACAGCCATGGACAGGTACATGGAGGTGAAGCAGCTCTGATGCTGTCACTGTCTACCAGCAGATGAGCATTCGACTGCCCCACAGAGATCAGTGACAAATAAATGAACTAATAATAGCCATCTAGGGATTTCTGTGCTGGTTATTTGCTGGGTTAATGTGCCTCCACCCTCCAAAGGATTCAGATAAATCAGCCTTACACGTTAACTGAAGGGCGCTGGGCCATTATTGGTCCTAGTCTGACTGAAATGACTAAGCTTGACAAATATATTCAATTTACTAGACGTTTTCTCTGATTTAGAAGCATTTTTTACCAGATGCTGACATATTCTCCATCTCTAAAAAGTATATTGAAACCTCGCTATCAGAACCTACATTCACTTTGGTTTTCTGTGTAATATTTTCCTGTCTTTGCTGCTCACAGAAAATTGCACATGTTCTTTGCAGCATGATTCAGGTGTAAGAGAGCAAAAATCCTTTAAAAGACGGGGCTCTATGAAGAGAGCTGCTTAAAGTTATGCAGTAGTCTTAAAGATTTTTACCAGAGACAATAAATGATTCCTAAAAAGAAGTTTTTATCTTGAAACTTTATATTATATGGGAGTTTTGTGTATTTAGGTTTTTTAATTATTATTATTTGTTTGTTTGCTTGTTTTGGTTTGTGTTGGTTGATTTTTTTTGGTTTTATTTTGATTTTAGGGTTTTTTTTTGGTTGGTTGGTTGATTGGTTGGTTGGTTGCTTGGTTGATTGGGGGTTTTTACCCCCACACTTAAGGAAGAAGTTGTTGCAAACAGTTTATTCCACTTGCTATTCTTTTTTAGGTATCCAGTGGTGTTTTCCACTCAGTCACTCATTGCGTTTTATTATCTCATTTTCTTATTTCTTTTTCTTATGTGGATTTTGCTCATTAAGCACTTTTGTGGACTTCTTTAAAACACTGATTGTTCTTTAGTTCAAATCAAAAGTAATTATTAAAATTATTTGTTTAACATGTTGGCTTTTGGTGCTTTGTTTTAGCATGCACAGAACACTGAGTTGTAGATTTATCAAGTGTAGCATGTTCAGTTTAAAAAATAGTTTTATAAAAAGTCATACTATAAGTTCTTTGAAAACTGAGAAGATATGGTAGCCAAAGAAATTTGACAGTAAAAGACTCATAGAAAGTCAGAATAGCAAGGGGACCTAGAAATTATGCAGTAACTACAAAGCACTGAAGCTTTAAAAGTGAACAGAAAAATAAAACTACTTACTGAATGACAAAATTATGCAAGAAGAATTGACTCGATTACAAAGCTGAAGAGAGAGGAGATAGAAACTGGCCACAGATTTTCTTGATTAAGTTGGAGCTGGGAAAATAAAAACCCCAAGATGGTTAACTAATTGGAGTTAGTCTTCGGTGCAAAAGGTTTCTTTGGTTTTCCTTTTCTTTTTTAATCAATTTATTCTTTTGGTGGCGTAGCCTTAGAACTAAGTAATTGTGCTGGTTCCTCGTGTGTTCAGAGTATGGGATGGAGAGGGTAGAACAGGGCAGGTGAAGAAGAGCAGCTGCAGAAGAGCAGGATGTCAAGAGGCAAGGCAGGAGATGTTCAGAGCCAGAGAAAGGTGGCACCGAGGGAAGGGAGTGGGAGAAGTTCTGGCAGGAGATGCAGACTCTGAGCCTGGGGCCAGAACTTTCCTTGGTGACATTGAGAACACTCTTTTAGGCATTTGGAAGCAATTCACTGTATTGATCCCGCGCTCCGCCGGGCAATGATTATTGTGTTTGTGCAGCAGCTACTAAACATGCTAAGCTGTGTTATCAGCATCCTTTAATGTTCTCAACCGTAGCCCTTGGCCACTGGAGTGCCCCGCAGGAAAAGGAATCTTAATCCCCCCTTGCACCTGAGTTGATTTTATTAACACATTTCCTCTCTGACTGGCAGGCTCCAGTCATTAAATTACAAAATCCAAATTAACCCCAGGCTCTGTGTTCTGTGCCATTCCTTGTCAGGGTCAAGGGAAATTAGGGTAAATTATCCACTGCTTTTTTTTTATTATTTTGCAGATTATAGGGATTGAACTGTATCTCTCATCTGCTCTGAATTACTTTGATGGTTCATTAGAAACAACTTTAAACAGCTCAAGATACAGGTTTGTTAATACTGTAGAATTAGGAGAACTGGCCAGTTTGAGAACAGCCCATGGATAACCACACCTATTTGTTTCCTGCAGGAAAGGTACCGAGCTCTTCTCCCACTAGGACTGGGAAGAGCTTCTGCAGCATTAGTCAGCCTGTTTTGCAGCCTTTTTCTATTCACAAGGGGGAATCAAAAAGCATCCAACTTCTAAATTCTCAAAATGAGGTCTACCTCCCTTTCTGTGAAAGTAAATAGAAAGCTTGTTGCCTGGTAGAGCTCAGCTGGCACCTGTTACCTGAGAGTGATTAGAACATGCTTTCTGCCCACTCTTTTCTCAGTCAGGGAGCACTTCTCTAGTTTGGGGGGAAAAAAAAGACGGGACAGAGCTATTGTTGCTGACCAGCATTTTTCAATCAGGTCATCTCATCCCTTTTTAAAAATCTAAAGAGTACTGCATCTGCTGCCAGTTGTTCGTCTTCGAGGGCTTTTGAATGTTATTTCATTAAAGAAAGAAAAAAAGGGATTGTATCTAAGGATATAGTCATTCTTGCAAGAGATGGGAGATCATGAAAATACATTAGCTTTTGATTTTTCAGCTGTAATTGTCATCTTAGCAGGTCTCTTAACTTGGGATTTTTGCTGTTCTGCTGGTCGTGTTCCCCCAGTTTGCACTTGTTTTTCCAAAGATTTTTGTCAATATCCACCTCTTAGATTTGCTGTCTTCATCTTTGAAGAATGAAATGAAATAATTTAATCTGAATTTAAATCAGCTAAATATGGAGTTAAATGGACAATGTAGCTAATTATCTATTTATCAATGTACCTGTTTATCAATGTACACGGTGTGTGTCCAGTAATTGTGGAAAATACAACCAAAGGTGAAGTGATTGCTGGAAGTTTGGGATACATCAGTGTCTTTAATTTGGAATTAATTTTTCCCCCAGTTTTCAATCATGTTTTGGATATAAATAGCCATACTTGTGTAGTCTGTTTGATTCAATAATCCATTCTATCCTATTCCTTGACCTACCTGACACAGCAATACTGGAATGGTTGTGCCTCCTTAATGAAGACTGGAATCCTGAGCCCAGAGTAGCCTTTCCCATATGATTCTGCCCCTGCTGGGTCATTCCCTCTGTGCAGTGCTGTTCAGGAGTTCAGCCAGCCATTGGCAGTTTTGGGGAGCTTCCCCACATCAAGCACTAACATGTTGGTGTCACTGGCAAGGATTTTTTTCTGAGAGCTGTTTCGTGCTGAAAGTTGAGAGCGAGTTTCTTGAATTTTTCAGAAAGGTTTTCAAGAGCGACTCTAAATTTTTCACGGGTGGAAGATAAAACACACAGACAGCAGACACACATCCTGTAACCAAGGGTGCCATCTGAAAACGGCAAGTTATGGTTGTCGTATTTTCAACTGCCCGATGTTACGCTGAGCTGGGAGCTGCCCAGACCGTGGGGATGTGCATGTGTGTGTGCCCTAACTCAGGTTCTGCATGGACAGTGGTGACACTTTGCTCTGAAAGCCCCTTCACGTCATCCTCCTGCTACACGGCAGTGGCTGAGGGAGGTCGGAACATGGTGCAGCCACCTGGGTGGAGCACAGGAGCGTTCCTGGGATTAAACAGTGTGTGACATTTATTCTGCTAATGATAAAGACAGGCCATTTGCATAGTCGCTATTTTCTAAACAATCTCTCTTCTTCTGACTTTCCTCACGTGCCTAAAGCTACACAGACTCCTGAACTTCCCACGCTGCCTTCTTGATGTTTGACAATGCAGGTCTGAGTTCATCAGGCTGCCTCAATTGTGGAGCAGCAGTCGCCAAAGAGCAACTCTTCGCAGCGGTATCAGCCTCATTAGCAGCAATAATGGGCTCTTAGTGCACTCTTGATTCTCCGATGATTTTAATGGCCCAGCTTTCCCTGTCCTTTTTTTTATGTCTGTGGAGAAAGCACGAAGTCAGAGAACTTTTGTCGCCAATGAAATATGGAGGGTTGCAGATACACATTTCTTAAGGTGTCGTTCTCTTTGTTCAGAAGAGCGGGCCATTGTCAATAAAAAAGTGTTTGATGGGAGATTTTCATTAGGGAGCTGAATTTGAAATATTCAGGTCAGGAAGAGCACACTGTGCTAGTCAGCATTTGGTTTGAACTTCTGAACGGCGGAAGGGTTTTTGGAGGTGCTGCTTGAAAGAAAGTAAATCTCTGATCTTGGATGGTCTCTCAGTTTATGAAAACCCTGAATGAGCTAATAAAGACACTTCAGAGAACATTATACATTCTAAAAAGTTAGCAAAAATAATACTGGTCCCTTAGAAGTTCTCCATACGAATTTTCGGCGATAGTTTTGGATGTAGTTGTATTTTTCTGATAGTTAAGACTGGTAGGCAGCTGGAGGCTGCAGAACAATCGGATTTCTTACTGGTTGACACGTTGCTGGATTTTGCTGGCATAATTTTAATTGGGAGTCTTGTTCCTAGTCCTTACATCCAGGTATAATCGCAGTTTTGTTCTCCTAAAGATCTGCTTTTGCTTTTAAAATGCGAAGTCTGAATTTTGGCACATCTCTGCTTGATACTGTATCTTATTCTCACACTTTCCATTTTATCCTTACTCCAAGGAGCCAATATTATTATAATTAGTAACAATTTGTTTAAATGTACTAGGGTGAATCCTAGAGGCCAAGCAAAATCTCCTTCCTTACAGCTGAGTGGATGAGAGTAGTGCAGTCACAGATGGTAGTAGCGACGTAATGGAGATGGAGTAGTAGTAGTAGTAAAGTAGATGTAATTCTTTACAATCTGTTTTCATGCCTCTGTATCTACAATGAAACTTGCTATGCTTATTAGAGGCAAGAATTGCTCTGCCAAGAGACAAGAGCCTTTATTTTTTATTTCATAAAAAGTGGTGGAAGCCCAAAGCTGACATGTTTGAATTCCCACCTAAATCCTTTACTTATCTCTCAGTAAACTGATGAAGGGGGAGTGGAAATCTTCTCCTGTATATATTTGGGGACAGAGAGTAACTACCAATATCGTATTGCCAGCTCTATAAACACATAAACTGTTGCAGTCTGACCTCAGAGGGAACACACAGTTTTCCTACCACAGCTGAGTATAAAGACATACTCACTTGCACAGTCAGTGGGATGGTTTCCATCATCACTGCAGTGCTTGGATCCCCTCAGAACAATCTGTACGTCAGAAACAAAGAGCTTGATCATCCCTAATTGTAATCAGCTTTAACATCGGAATCGAGAGGATATGGATAAATCCTCCTTCAGACATAAATTGTGATTTTTTTTTGTTTAATTCTTTTTGCCAAAGAAAGCCACCACTGATTGCCCTAAACTTAAATCAGTGTGAAACAAAAAAAACTGCTAGGTTTGACATTTTTAATAAGTGCTCCCATTATCTCAAAAAACCATGACAACTTTGTATTTGGGAGGGACTTCTAGTAGGATCACAGTTTAGTTCTGTTAATACAGAAGACTGTTTTTGAAGCAAAGCTGGAATTTCTGGTTCCTGAGTATTTTTTTTCAAGCTTCTTTTTAAAATGTAAATTTTCCTTTGTCGCATTAAAAGCTATTAAAAACTTCTGTTTCTCTCCCTGCCGAAGTGGTAGGAGGTGGGAAATGCTGATACTACTTAATTTACACAACTCTTTTCTTATTAATTTAACAATTCAGTGGTATTTTCCCCCCATGTTTTATCATAATGGTCGTGGATGTGAGAGGAGTCTGCAGCATTGTAGTAAAACCGTGGAAATATTTCTTAGACCAATAGCTCACACCCTGCAGCTCATCTGCATCTTGGAGCTGAATCACCCACTGCAGTGACAAGCAGAGCAAGTGGAAGTGAAATAAAATCTAAAAGAAAAGAAGCTGTTTGCTAAAATTAGCATCACTTCTAGGTCCTACAATGACTTTTATGTCACCGAAATAACAATAATAAGCATTTTTATATAAATATTCTATAGGATTTTACTTTCTTACTGATGGCCAGATATTATTGCTCTTTTTGATTTCCAGATTCCTTTTTAGGATCAAACCGACTGTTCAGTAGATATATTTCACGTTCATATAATAATGAGGGTTTTCAAGGAAGCCACGTGCCTAACTGTATGTAGTCAAAGTATTCCCCAAACCTAAAAACTTGCTGTAAAATAGGAAAAGGAATACCTGAAATGAATGTGCAGGAGCACTGCAAAGGTGGCTTATATACCCCTGCAGCTCTTGCTGCAACCTGTGACATCTTTTATGGAAGTGTCACCTTTAGGAGGCTATTTTTGGCAATGATGTTTCAGCATGGCATTTTAAGGGGAACAGTGGGTATGGGATATATTCTCAGGAGATCACCTTCACAGTCCCTCCAGTATTTCTAGGCGTATTAAAAAGGGAGCAGTATAACTTGCTGAATGGCTCTGCACACTTGTTTTATTCTTCCCCATAAAACCAGATTCACTAAAAACTTGGCCAGTATCATGGTATAATTTTTGTCAGGATTCAAAGCCATTACTTTCTTTGGATAAACAGCAGTTAGTGCAAATCTTAAATATCCATGTAGGAAAATATTCAGGCTCTAACATTTCTCACTTGCAGAACAGCTAAAGCAGCAGAGAGGCACAGCCTGTGCTGGGAAAATCCTTTATACCCAGAAACTTTGGAATCAGCCAACTCTCTCTCTCTTTAACCAGGAATAGGTGGAACGGAGACATTTATAAAACTTAACTCACTCTTAGTTTTTCTTCTTGCTTCAAAGAGAATGAAGCTGTTACATGTTTTAGGAACCTGCAGGTTCCTGAGGGCTTGCTGAGCACGAGCTGTGTAAGGGAGCTCTGCAAACTCTGCTAGCAGAGGCTTTGACGTTCCCACGGCTCGTGGAGAAGTCAGTCATTACAGACAGGCTGCTAAATTATGGAGGCAATTTTTATCTGCCAGTTCTTTGCTTCTCTTGCTTCCTATGAGCTCCAAGAATATTTGAGGGAAAAGTATTGGTGCCCTTGTTTGGCTGAGTGACTCCCTGAGTTACTTAGAGCCTTTCATTCCTAGGCCGTTCAAGGATTTCTGATGTTGGCCTGGACCCTTTTTGGCCACTGCTGCAGGTAGGCTGATCTCCAGCTTGTTTTATAGCCAGTTCTAGCAGGCTGCAGAGAAAAGAAATCTTCTTTTGCCATTCCTCATGCCAAATCCATTCTGAAGATTCCTTAGAGAACTCTGCTTCTGTTTTTGCAGTGCTCTGTGCACAGCCTCCAGTCATGGAGCAGATGAAAAAGGATGCAGAGACAGAAACAATTTTTAAATAGGGGAAGCAAATACTGGGACTTTCTGCTTTGCTGCTTCCTTAGTATGTTCCCTGTCAGAAATTGACTTAGTAAATAACTCTATAAATCTATACTTAGAAGGGGAGGTAGTTTAGCAAGGAATAAGACTCAGCACAACCAAGTCCATTTAAATTCAACATAATTGAAACGTCAACATAGTCATGAAATGCCTCAAGGTGTTTCTTTGGTGAAGGCTGGACATGACACAAAATAGATGCCTGAATATTTTGGTAGAGAAAAGCCTCTGTGTGCTCAAATCTGATCTCATGCTCGCCTTATGGAATGTTTGCAAACGCTTGGCTGAAGCCTGGCTGCTCTTCCCTTCTCCCAGGGAATCTGACAGCTCAGGGAAGGTTTGGAGCTCAGAAGAGAGAGAAGTTCAACAGCCTTTGGTGCTCTCAAGCACGGAGTGTTTCCTGTAGGGCCACCCAGCCTGGAGCTCCTGCCCCACTTGGCAGTACAGGTCTCGTACCTTCTCAGCGAGCTCTGCGGGCACACTTTGCTCGGGAAATGTACTGGGAATCTTGTTTTTCTCACAGCGATGGTTGAGTCTTCATTCAGCTGCTGGTGGAGTGACTTGAAAGGAGACAGCACCTCTCCTTGCCTCCCTCCTCCATGAAGAACAGAAAATAGAAAGGGCCATTACAGCATCTTTTCATCTTTTGGATTTTTGAAAATTAAGCAGTTACTATGTATTAGTCTTTTCTTAAGCAAATCCTCTACTTGGTGCCCCATACGATACCCCTTGAAGCACGATGCCTTCTGGCCTTCCTGTGGCTGTGAAACCTCCATGATAAAAGGTAGTAACAAGCAAAAGTGCCCTTCCCAGTCTCCCCAGTCTCCTGCTGGTGCTGCTGTAGGAGGGTGGGCCACGGGCACGGGGACAGTTATGGCTATAGTTACTCCAGGTTCCACTTCTGTGTGTCTCCCAGTCAGCACTCTGGCTCTACATTTCACTCTGCCCGTGTGACACATCTTTTTTTAGCAGCTGATAGGCAGAGGAGACTAATCCATCTGACTCTTGCTTTGTGAAGCAACACAGGGTTTTTTGAAGAGGTTAAGTTCGGCTTGATCTTTATCAGCAAACTGTGATTTCAGAAGGAAAATGAACTTGACAACTGTTTCAACAACCTGAATGTTTATGTATGTCTTCGGTTAATGCCTAAAGTCAATGTTTGTTAAGTCTGATTGATAAAAATATGTGCCTTTCATCAAGGTCAAATTAATTTATGGAAATTTGCTTTTGCTTACCATGCTGCTTTTGCACAGAATCACTTGTCAGACTTTGCTGAGACCGTGCAGGCATTTTCTCATTTAACTTATGATTATCTTCAGTGTGAACTTCCCTGTTCACACACTACCTCATCTGAATGTGTCTTTTCTAAAGGATGCTGCAGATTGGATTCCAATTCAGACAGGTGATAAATTACCTGACTTGACCTAATTCATTAATTTTAATGGTATTTGAAGTCTTTATTTCATTTAGGCTTCTCTGATAGACTCGTCTTATAGACATCTTTATAATAATATCCATTCATCAGCTACTTAAGGGACATCACTTGAAACTGGATGTGAGTGCAAGGATACACTGTATTTGCTGGGTGTTTTCTGGCTTAGGATTCCTTGGATGTAGCAGGTTTCATGAGACAGATGTAAGGCTGACTTTGCATGAGATAGTAAAGCTTGGGAAGGAGTTCTGAAACTGTGTGTTAAATATGTATGGGTGAATTTATGTATATTCAAATGTTCATCTCATTAAACTGTGTTGAAACTGCTGCTTTCCCACAGTACACCCACACCATATGTTGTACCACAGTTCTGAAGTTACACTGGGTAGTGGAGTACAGGACTAAGTAAATGACATTACTTTGTATTTGGGGTCATTAGGGAGTAGCTTTGGGGTATATAGAGACAGATTTCCTCCAGATATTACAAATATAAAAGCCATGCTATGCCACAATGAAGTTAATTCACCAACCAACCAACAATAAAAAGGAACGACCCGCAAAAAAAATGAAACCCCAAAAAGCAAACCTCAAACAAGCCTCTGTTTCTGTCTTTCTAATGCAGAATTCATCTTACCATCTCCTGTATCCCTGAATCAGGTGATTCCTATCACGTGTTCCTGAGAATGGTACATGCCTGGGTTAGGGGATACTAGAGACAAAACTTTCTTTCTGCAAGGACAAGACCCAGAAAGTTGAAAGGAAAAGTAAAAACCTCCCCTGGACAGAGATATTAGAATTTCTTCAACCCCTATGGAATTGAAAGTTGATGGGGCTGCAGAAGAACCTGAATAAAAATGAACTTTGCTGGTTCCAGCAGGCCTTGTTTTTTGTTTGTGGAGGTAGTAGCTAAATTAATCACTTAAATTCAGATTTAGATGCAAAAATGAAGTGTTTTCCGAAACTGGGGTTTGCAGCTATAACTCCCATTGAGTCCATTCCTTCCAGCAGCTGGAGCTGAAAAATGGTCAGTGCTTCTGAAATGTAAGTGCTTCATTTAGGATCTAAATCACATGAAACATTTCATTAGAAACAAATTATTTTCTTAAGAAAACCTCAAACCCCTCAGGTCTGTCAGGGTTGTTTTATATCTGGTTTGGCAACTAATAGATTGTTCCTGAAAACAAGTAGTAGCTGACTCTGTATCAGAAGTTAAATTTATAAGTATAAATTTATACTCCCTCTCCACTCCTGGGCTGAAATCAAGATCTGTCTATTGAAACACAGGCAGGAAAGAGAGGTCCAGGTACTGCACTTGAAGACCAATATAGAAATATAATGTATAGTGTGCATCAGGTAACATATTGCATGTGATTTTATATAGGTTATTTATAATATATGACCCTCAGCCAAGAGAAACTGTAGGCAAATGGAAGATACAAAGGAGATACAAAGGTGCATCTCAAGGCAGTCCAGTGTTTTGAAACAGGGGGAGAAATTAGTTTGTGCTGATAGACTTTGCAAAATAAAGCAATGTTTTTTCTAAATGTAAGTAGAGTGATTGTATTTCGGTTGTTACAAATAGTGAGAGTGAATTGTACCCATTTAAACTGAGCTGTTGCTGCAAATGCTTCCCCAATTTAATTTTCAACTTCTCTTTTCTTCATAGAGAATTTAATTATACTGCAACTATTCTAAAGCATCCCATCTTTAATTGCCTTTTTATTTTCAAAGTAATCATCTCTTCAGATTTTTTTCTTTGCAGATCATCCTGATATTCATGTACTTAATGACTTTTATTAGAAGTCACTAAATAAATAAATGACTTTTTCCTGTTTTTCCTTTCTATTTTTTTTTCCCCTTGGTTACTCCAATCTCATCCTTAACTTTGGCTATACCTAGGCTTCTGCCAGTCTTAGTAACAGGGAGTAGCAGGAAGATAATTAAGACCTAAGTTTGTTTCAGTGATATTTTATAAACACATTTGAGTGTGTCTCTTCCCATGAGTCCATAAGGACATGACAATCACCACTATGTAAACAGTATCATTTCCCAGGCACAAATCCAGTAGTAATAATACAAATATACTGGAAGAAAGATGCCCGGATCCTGTTTTTATTTTAATATTACTTTCCAAGGATTCCATAACCGTGCATTTCTTGTAATTGCTGTTCAGGCTCCTGATTGAATTTTCCAGAGATGATGGGAGCACTTACCTCTGTGGAGAAAAGGTCTCTTTGAAGTCCAAGCATCCTCTAAGAAGTCCTGCTACTAAGTCAAGCAAAAAGAACATCTAATCCCAACTAAAGATGTTCCACAGTTGTAAAAGGCTTCCTGCCCTCAGAGAGCTCTTCCCCTGAAAGATTTCTGGTACTCCCTGATAAAAGCTGCTATAGATTTCTTTGACTGCATGATCAGGAACCAACCGACAAACAAATATGATTCAGGAGGAAGGGTTGCTTCTTGTTCTTTGATCTGGTCAAGGCTACGCAGGAGAAAATAATACTGAGACATTTTGTCCAATTTTAAAATACAACTCTTTAGGAAAGTCCTCAAATGACACACAAAATGTACAGCCTTTAAAAAGAACTAACTCACCCTGCTCTTCATTTTGCCAAATGACAATGTCTTTTTCTTCTGATGAGTAACTTCTGATGTTCTGATGAGAACTCTCTAACTCAGGTCTTGAAAAATTACTTTATATCATAGAGTATTTATTCTGTATTTCATGATAGAATATAATTAATATGTATACATAATTAAAGGTATTTTAACAATATTTTTGAAAGAAAAAATGTTTTAAATCTTTAGAACTCAACTATAAATCTAAATTTAACTTTTATAAGATACAGAGATAACAGTATAGCAATAGTGTTAATGGTACACTGTCATACTGAATAATTTTATTTCTGAGTAATCTCAATCTTGCAAAAATCCATTCTGAGATGTAAAAAAAAAAAAAGCTAAGAATATAAAATAAGATGATGCATTTATTTGTTACCTTCAGAAATTGTATGTAGGTGGCTCTGCTTCCTGAGTCCTGTGTAGGTGCAGCATAAGAGTTCCTTGAGGAGGAAGTAATTGAACCCTGCCAAACTTGGAAGGAGCCAAGAGCAACCAGAGTTACATCCATCTCCTGGCTCTCTGCTTGAAGTCAGGAAAAGCTGCACTGGGAGATACTAGAAATTTGCTGTACTTTGTGGAGAGAATAAATCAAAGCAGGGTTTGAGGGAAGCAGTGATCCTCACCTAATCTGTGCTGCATTCATTGTCTTAAGCCAAGCCCTCGGCACAGTTGGGCAGCTCCCTGAAGTAATCAGAGGCTTTAGAAAAGGATACTGGAGAAAAAGGAAACAGATGCTTTTCCCCCTCCTCTCCTTTTACTTTTTTCTCCCTTGAGAAGAGCCAGGTTAACTTTTAGTGTGCCAGAATGGAGTAACCAAACATTGATGTAATGCATGAAGCCTTTGTGTAAATACCATGACGATTCCTTATTTATTCAGGGCAGACAGAAACAGGGTGATCTTTGTGGCACAGCTTAACCTCTGAAACACATCACCTGAGCTGCTCAGTTTGGTGTTAGCTGTGCCTCTAGTAATCTCAGCCTCTGGAACGCTGAAATTGGCATTGAGAATTTTGACATCAGGTTTTATTAACTTATTTATCAGCCTGTTCTGCTTACACCCTGGAGAATGCAGGCAAAGGGACAGGAGGAGGATGACATTTATTTATGTTATGCCCAGTAATGAAATGTGTCAATGACATCTCCTGTGAAAAACTGCATTTCTCTTTTCCTGTACATGCAAAGATACCTACAGCTACATAAAAATATAACTGTTGCCTGACCAGAAAAGCTACAAAGATTCGTCACTGGAGTTTTGTGCTCACGGGTTGTTTGATTTACAGGATGAGCTAAGGAAAAGGTTTTATTTTGGGCTCTAGAGACTTCAAATGCTTTGCTAAAAAGTCCTGAAACAACAGCTGGGGAACTTATTAAAAAAAAAAAAACAAAACCAAAATACATTATCCTATGTAAAATACTGAGTAAAATTAAGCTTTCCTATATATATTTTGTGTGCCCATAACACTAGCATATATAGGCAATAAGGATGCACAGCTTTGAGCTGCTGCACTGTGGAGATCACTGACTTTGAGCTGAATGAAACAGCGAATGAAAAGCAATTCTTTGGCTTCTGTTGCTTTCAAACTCAGCAACGCTGAATCAATTACACATTGCCAAAAGCTAAAGGCTTGTTAGTTGGGTAAAAGATAAGAAAAGCAAGGAGCAAAGATGAGTCGTGGTAAAACGGGAGTGAATGTTTGCAGTGTTATTGCTGACCTTGTTCTCAGCTGGGGGTCCAGGTGTGTGTGGTGCTCCCAGAGAAGCTGCTGCTCAGCAACCCTGGCTGGGTGCAAGGTGAGATGGCATCGAATCACCAAAGACACAATTGTGCGTGTCCTCCCACACATCGGGAGAGAAGGGCTGAATCACAGAGATTTTCCAGGCTTTGGGATTTGAGGGTTCCTGGTTCCTTCCTTCTCCAGCGCCTGCACTGACGCACAGTAACATACACGTGGGAGACTTGGAAGCCCCTGATGGATGAGCTGTTGAGGAAACCACTTCAATGCTACTTTGAGACTTGGCAATTATGAGTTTTTCCAGACACCACCAGCAAAATACAACTCTAGCTGGAATTTGTCTGGAGTTGTGCACTTCTGATGGGGCAAACCCTCCAGAAACCAACTTGCAATCCAACCCTGCTTGCTGCAGGGAAAACAGTAAATGTTCAGCCTCTTTGGAGGACTGAATGTGTGCTTGTGAGGAAGCGTTTCACTTATTCTAGCCCCTGCCACAGCTCCGAAGTGTAGTTGTTTGTCTCCTAGAGGAAAAAATCAACGATTGAATAAGAATTTATTTTTCCAGTATAATTTGCCCTTGCTACCAGTTTTTAATTCACTCCTAGCTTAAAGTCCTCTTTCTCTTATCCTTCATTGGGTTTAGTTTGCACATAAACAAAGCTCAGTTACTGAATTGCACATTTGGTTCTTTGGGATCCATTATTATTCAATCCCTTTACGTAATTGATTCCAAGTCCTTGGCTGAATTTCCAGGAAGGCACTGCCTCATGAGCAGGAGGTTCCTGCTTGGCAATTTTTTGAGGATTTTATCTGTCAAGTGAAGTTGTAGTCATGAAGAGAAGCAATTTCTGAGGTACTACTTCCATGAAGAGGCATGAAATTGGATGTTGGGAAAAGCTATTATAGGTGTCTTTTGTGATTTCAGAATGATTTAATTATGTTTTTCCGCATAACTGAGAACTGAGCAAAGTAAATAAAGATGCCGGCTTTTTTTGTCCTCTTTTTTTCTTTTCCACCCTCTCTAGTATCAGGAAAAGAAAATTAATAATGTTTTGGTCTCTCTGGAATGTTTTAAAGCTTCCACACCTTTCTATTGCACCTTTATATTTACATCACTATTTGAGGCAACAGAACGAAAAGAGAGTCTAAACTTGTTGTTTGTCTCTGCAAAGTGTCATTCCGGGAGAGGACCAAGACCTCTTGGTGTGCCCCCTACAGGGACCATGGCATCCCCCTGCTTAAGGCACCATAGAGATTATCAGCTGAACTTACTGGGCCCTTGGACTGGACACTTGGCACATGCCCAAGTATGAAAACACACAATTCCTTGCTTTACGTTGTCTGCGTTCATATGTTACCTGATGCCATACGATAAATTCATGTGCACTTTGGGTTGCCTAATGTAGACAGACTAAAACAGCTGGTTTTGAACAAGAGGATCTTCACGAGGAAGTGACACCTTTCAGTCCTTGACAAGAGGCTGCTTTAAGAGAGACATTGAACAGTGATGATGCCATACCATGAGCTGGCTTCCTATAAGCAGAAGTGCAAAACGTGTAATACTACAGGAGGTCACACTTTTGCCACTTAGAAGTTGTTGTTAGGCAGTGAGTCCATGAGCTGAGTGGAACTGTGTGCATGAGTGAACTTACACTGCCTATGGAGTGGGTGACTATTGCAACAGAACACTGCAAGACTGCAATTATTAATTCATGTTTCTAGAGCACTCTGAGACTGAGCAGTTTTCAGTTAAAGGTTGTTGTATTTCAAAAAGTCCTTAAAATTGTTACTGCTAAGATGAATACTTAAAATGCCTTCATTAAATGTTTGAAGTCTGATATATAGGTATGTGTGCACATACATGTATGTTTTTACAAAAAAGGTATGAAGCATTAGTATGAAAATAATATTGCAAAGATTCAATAGAAGTATGTGTAAACACATTAAAAAATACCATAAGCAGAATGTGAAATAAGGCTGAGTGTATAAATAAGAGTCAACAAGGTCATTGACGGTCAAAGTGATATTTAACAATTTGAAGTGGAAGTTGTTTCATCAGAGAGAAAGTTTATGTATTCCCTCTTCTAAGATGTATAATTTTACTCCTTCAGACAGAAGTCTCTGCCACTTAATTAGCTTGGCCTCACACCGAAGCTCATGAGGAGCACTCGTATAGCCCATTCCAGTGCCCAGACCTTCTCACTGCTTTCGGCTTTAAGCAAGAAGCAGTGCAAGAACTGGATGAGTATGACATATCAGTCCTGTCTGTGTGCTGTTTCTGCTCCCTTGCTGCTTTTCCCGTCCAAGAGTTAACTGTGCAGTCTGACAGCAGCATGTGCACCATAGCATACAACGGCACTATATGGGAGTTTACATTTGCGTGCCTCTTGATTACGAAATTTCAGTCCCTTTTTTCCCTTCATTTGATGAACGTTCATTTGACACACATTCAGTGTGTGACTTTGCTTTTTGTTGGGTTGAGATACAAGAGCTGGCTCTATTTTATTTGCCCGGGTTTGTAGCTGAGTGGTGTAATAGTCTCGAAGGTGACATGCTGGATGCTTTACCTAAAGAAGTGGGGATTTATTGTGCAAGGATGGACAGCACCCTGTGTCCTGCCAGCTGTGTGACTGCTGAAGGGAAGTCAGGGCTTAGAAGAGACCTGGGAGAGGGAGGCAACAGCAGCTTTTACAGGGAGCAGTCACTGCCCAGTCTGCCTTCCCACCACCAGGAAAAGGGAGATGAAGGGAGAACTCTTCCCAGCTCTCCGTTTGACCTTAGTCTCTTTCCATTGCCACCTGGACCTCTTCAGATGACATTTGATCATGCCCCTTCCCTGCTGTATGCTTCAAGATGAAGGGGTGGCAGCAGGTCTTAGCAAGGAAGGGACAGCCTGTAGGGTCCAAAGAACCCCTGAGGCTGGCAGGGTCCTCTGGAGACCACAGAGCTGATGAACCCCCTGCTGAAATCAGGGTCCCCTTAACAAGTTTCCCAGTGCCATGTCCAGTCATGTCTTGAGTATCTCCAAGGATGGAGGCTCCACAACCTGTCTGGGCAACCTGTCCCAGTGTTCAGTCACCTTCTCAGTGAATAAGTGTTTTCTTAAGCTCAGACAGGAATCCCAGCGAGATTTTTTGGTGGGAGGGGATCAGGGTTCATACCTCTAAAAAAGTGCAAGTCTTAATGAGGGGACAGCCCAGGAGAGGTGACCTGCCTCTCCAGGGACAGACTTGTCAACCTTATTTAGGTTTTCAGAGCTCCCCTTGAGAGGCCTCCTAACATCCTTTACCTGCACTAAACAATACTGAACCTTGCTCTGCTCCTGCCACCAAATTGCTGCTTTGGTCTCCAGCCATTCCTCAGGCACTGAACTGCAATTTACTCGTGAGGCTTAGAAATTGTGAGCTAATTCTGGAAATACATTTTATACAATGAGGTGCAGACTGCTAAGAAGCCCAAGTGATCTGCTTTTTTTTGACTTCTGGACTTCTGTTTATCCATTCTGCCAGTTGTTACCACCATTCACAAACTTTATTAGGCCCTACTTTCATTTTGGGGTTATTAATGGACACGTGCAGTATTGTCAGGCTTCATATGTCATTAGACACATTTACTTTAATGATCATTCTCTGCACCTCGGTGCACATATGTGCAATACCATGAAAATACCTAAACCTATAAACTGCTTTATGTAAAATAAATGTGTATTCTTCTCATATGAAGGATAACTAGTCTTTTAAATCTGTATCTTGTATCCAGGTTACAACCCAGCTAAATTATTCTCTTCAGTCATGAAATCACTTACCCAGTTTGTATTTTCCCATGTGAACTTTTCTTTAGCTTATGCTTCTGTATGGCAGCCAAGGTATAGCTAAACCAGCAAAAGGTCAGAATAATGAGCCATTTCCACAGGTAAAGCTAATATTTCACTACATGACTCCTACCTGCTGATCTCATCTTTTAAAGTGTTTTGTGATGCTATGGTTGAAGAACACCACATAACACAAATTGTTTTGAAGCTCAGCCAAATATTGTAGGTCAAGATTTAGGCAGGAAAAAATTTCAGTAGTACATCCTTGAAAAATAAATTGATCCATGAGCTGAGTAGGGAGATACTGTTGGGTAATATTTTGAAGATGGTTATGCTCACATCTGAAAGAAAGTCCTGAATTGGGTATGGTTTTGGGTTTTAGAAGATTCAATTTCTTATTTAAGCTTTGTTGTTTTCCCTGTAACATTCCTTCTTCTCTCTTACTTCATTATGTTAGAAATGACAGAAAGAGTAAAATAATTCTCTCTTTTCTAAATAACAGCTTGTTACTCACAAGCTGCCTGAACTTTAGTCAGCAAGACGTGCCCATTTTCACTGAACAATAATTACAGTGGGACACTTCTGGTTTTGAGCAGACTGACAAGCAGATTAAACAAGATATGTAATTTCCTTGTAATAATAAAATAGACAAATGTATTGTGATGTCTATTTAAAATAATAAATTAAGTTGTTCAGCAGCTGATCATCAGCACATAGACGGTGATGGGTAGAAAGATACACTAGAGGGTTGGGATGCATCAGGTAGAATTTGTGAAGTACGACCCACATGGCACTGTGCTCAGAAGAACTCCCCTTGAGCAGACCCCTGCTCCATTCCAACGAAAACTTCCTTCAGGGCTTGGTGCTGTGGATCAAGGTTTCCCACTGTGGAATCACCTCCTGTTTGGTGGGGATGAGCTCTGACACCTTACGGTAAGGCCACTTTTCCTTATCAATTATAACTAACATGGAAATACAGCAATCTATTAATATATTTTTCCTGTAACTATTTTATTGAAAATTCAGGAGCAGCCTGGTCCCCAGGACGAGGCACCATTCTCAAGCTTCTTCTCTCTGCTTCTCTCCTAGAAATACTGTAACACTCCAGCCTTAGGGAGAGGTTCTACACTCAGGAGTTTAGCAAATGGAGTTCCCTAACAGCAGTCCAAGCTCTGTGAAGGAAAAGGCTGGCAGTGACACCCAGGACTTAAAATTTGCTTTGGCTTGTTCTAGGAGTTCAGGATGCAGAATTTTCGGTTGTCATTCTGGGTTCTGGTTCCTCTGGCTGGGAATTGCACAGAAATCCTGTCATCTGCCATATATTGCATACTTTTGTTTTCCTTTAAATGTGACTCCTACTGCTTCTCTGCTGAATTGGACTGAGGTCACCCATAGCAGGACGATAAGGTTGTGAACTCTCTGATTTCCATATCTCTCTTTCAGTGATGTATCTCCTATGACAGAGTTATGAGCTGAGGTGTCTGACAAGGTTCATTACAGTTTTGTCTTTCTTTTTTTATGGTATGATAGTCAAAACTAATAAAATGACCATCAAATGTAAGATAAAAACATGCTGCATTATTTCAACACAGCAGTTGAATTCTATCAATCAATCCCCCCTTTTCTGCCAGAGGAGCAAACCGCAGAGCTTTATATTGTGTCTCTAACATCAACAATAGCAAACAAACAAAAAACTAAGTGTAGATTACATTAAAGAGTCTAATCTGTAAAAGGATTGTACTTCAAAAACTGGGAACATGAACCAGAAAAGAAAAATAAGACTTACAGCATATGTGTGATAAGAATAGTCTAGACATCAGTGTGTGAATATTGAATCACAAAAACTGAATAACACAGTGATAAGATCAAGTAAATTTATGAAACACAAAGCCGCCAAAAAGAATATGAATATTTAAGAGAGAGAGAAAAAAAAGAGTATATATGGAGTAAAATTAGAAGATTAGTTCAGTAACAAGCTCCCCTAAATTTTCCTTTGGGAACATTTCAGAGACAAGGGAAAAAAAGATTAATCTTAGTTCCATAATGAAAAATTATGTTTTAGCATAAAGGTAGTGTGTTGCTTGAGGAGTATAGTAGAAGGAACCTCGTGAGCCATGAAAATGGTTTCTGGTTTTCCAGAGGCCTTTCCATATGCTATTTTTTGTGGAGCTATGATGATCCATGTCAAAAGCATGCACTTATTTTCTGGCCGTGCTGTTCCCATGCAAAGACGAGTTCCAGAACCTGATTACGGTAATAGCTGAGAACCTGCTCCTTTTCAGCCAGAATTTATTAATGGGCAATTTATACTCATTTGTACTTCTGCCAATAGCCCTTTAGCTTAAATTGTCTCTTTCCCCGCTGTTGATCCTCTGATATATTCACAGGCAGCAGTCATAATTCCTCTTCATTTTCATCTCTTGGCACTAATCAACACGAAAACTTGCAGTCTCCTCTCAGACTGCAGCTCTCCCATTCCCCTCCTAATCCCCGAGCCTGTTCTCTGAGTCTGCTCAAATCTGGGTTTATCCTCCAGGTATCCAGAGCTGCCTCCTGCAAGGGAAGCACTCACCAGCATCCTGTGCCTTGACATCAACCCTTTCTCTCTGGGAAATACTTATCCCAAGGCTCTCAGTGAAGCGTTTCTCTTTTCCCCAGGCAACGCTGCACTGGTAGCTCACAGTCACTCTCTGATGAACTATTTGACAGGGATCCTTTGTTGTTTCAAATTGTGAAGCCCTGAAGTGACAACAGAAGCTCTGCTGTTATTCCCGTGCTATATGATCTTGTGCTTACAACTAGTAAACTTCAGCCAGTTTCTTTTATTTACACCAGTTCTCTGTTATTTCAGATTATCGACATCACCTGTTCAGTAAATTTTAACTCACAGAGCAGTGAAAGGTTGTTGGTACTCTCCAGGATATATTGTCATTACAAAAAGAGCAGAACACGACCTCTGTATTAGAGATGTACTTGTGAAACATAATTGGGAACCCACTGCAGCCCAAAGGCTTTCTTGTCATGCAGGTGGCTCAGAAATAATGGCAGCTCATTGCATTTTGCTGCACGTGCATCTCGTCTGCTTTCGTGTAATCATACAGAATGGTTGGGGCTGGAAGGTTCCAACTCACCCCACGCTGCCATGGGCAGGGACACCTTCCACTAGAGGAGGTTGCTCAGGGCCCCCAGACAACCCGGCCTTGGTTGTCTCTCCTGAGAGGAAAGACAAAAAACCCAGGTATATTGGTAAATCCATTCTATTTTTTTCAACAATCCCCCAAGAGCCAAAAAAGAGGAAGTTTTCAGTATTAAGAAACTGCAAGCTGAACTGCTTTTCCTGTTAATAGAAACAGCCAAAACATCTGAGCAGGAGAACCTGGTGTGAACCTATTGTGAACCTCATGTCATCTCAGGAGGAACTGACAAAAAGGATAGTCAGATCAATTGCTTAAACCTTTCATTAAAAACCATTCAAGAGAACGTAGTTCCTTAGATCATTCATCTTGAATGAACCATGATAAGCAGTGTATTTCACTGAACACAGAAGGAATAAATGAAGCCCGGATTTTATTCCTGTGAATTCCTATGGGAGCAGTTTGTCCGGGAAGCTTATGGTTCCTCTGAGTCATTGTCAAAGGTGTATCACTTTAGGGGAGATGAGATCAGCCTGCCTGCCTGCTCTCCTGTAGGACCAGATGCCTGGGAATTAGAGGAATATGGAACTCAGGGGGCATAACATTGACACAGGTGTCTCTGGGATAAAGGGGTCGTTTTTGTGGTACTTGTGGAGCACAGCTTTAGAGAGGCTCGTTCGTGGGGATGGAGGGAAGTAAAAAATGCTGCCCTTCACGTCTCCTGTGGAAGAAAGAAAACACAGAACAAACTGACCTAAATCAGAGCTGGATGAATTGTCACAACTCCCTGGGCCTGGAGAAAATAGCTCATCCTAAAGGCACTCACAGCTACTTGTGCTCCCCTGTATTTCTGCAAACCTCACAGCCTGCTCTGCAGCTCCTTGTCTTGAGCTGTGGGGCTGCTTGAGAGCTATAAAGCTCTCTCCTGTTGTTTCCTTCAGTGCAGCTTCTTTCTTTAAATCTTGCAGCAGAAATACCTTGCTTTGACAAATTCTGAGGTTTCTGCAGCTGTGATAAAAGCTCAGTGATGCTCATTCTTCACTGCCTGTGTACTTTGTAAACCAATTCTCGATGAGAAAGGGAGACCAAAGTGGGTGCAGAATTTTAGAAAGGACAAGAAATGACAGTCCCTGGCTTTTATCTCTTTAAATGTCCTATCTGGGGCTTTAAAAATATCAGTGTTCTGCTTCATGATTTTTCTTTGCCTCCTCACTTTCCAAGAAACCTGTTACAAATCTAACCAATCCATAAATGTATACACTGTTCTTCCACAGCATGTCCTTCAATATTTCAAACATCGCCAGAGGCAAGCATTCTCTGTTTTCTTCCAAAGGTTTTCAGGATCAGTATTACAAAATAGCTAGTAAAACAGAAAATACAGTTGCTATTTCACTGTTTAATTTTCTGTTATTAAGGGTGTCTGGCAGTGGCCTTTAACAACATGCCCTAACTTTTGGTCAGCCCTGAAATGGTCAGGCAGTTGGACTAGGTGGCCACTGTAGGGCCCTTCCAAATTATCTATTCTATTCTATTCTATTCTATTCTATTCTATTCTATTCTATTCTATTCTATTCTATTCTATTCTATTCTATTCTATTCTATTCTATTCTATTCTATTCTATTCTATTCTATTCTATTCTATTCTTCTCTACATTGTTGTTTGTTTTTTTAAATTTTCCACTTGTGGATTCCCCTGCAGGTCAGTAATAAAGCAAGATTATTCTGGGGCCCGAAGGCGTCTGTCACGCAGGCAATAAAAAAGCAAAATACAGTTGAAATAATCTGATGAAAAATGTAGGGGGTGTGAAATGTTATTTTGAAGTCCAAAACATATGGCAGCCACCAATGCTTCTTAAATGGTTTTGTGGGGCTTTCTGGTGGATTTGAAGAATTGCTGGCTGGCTGCTGTTCACCTCCAGCTGGAAGCAGTGTTACTGTAAAGCTTGAGGCAAGGGATACCTTGCTTCTTTTTCTAGCTGGCTAAAATTAGAGAAGGTTTCCTCTGGTCTTGATAGTGGGACATGAAACATGTCTTTTGAGAAAACCAATTTGTAATGATTTCATTAATTAATCAGCAGGATCAAAGAGTATTAAAAAAAACCCTGAATGTAAGGACTTGTGTAGGAAAAGGAAGCATGACTTCCTCAGACAAGCCCTGTTCTATCCACAGCACTTCAGCTGTCAGAGAATCCTAGAATGGTGTGGGTTGGAAATTACCTTCAAAATCATCTCCTTCCAACCCCTTTGCTATGGGCAGAGACACCTGCCAGTATCCCAGGTTGCTCCAGCCTGGCCTTGGACACTTCCAGGGATGGGGCAGCCGCAGCTTCTCTGCCCAACCTGTGCCAGGGCCTCCCCACTCCCACAATGAAGAATTTCTTCCTAACATCTAATCTAAACCTGCCCTCTTCCAGTTTGAAGGCATTCCCCCTTGTTCCATCACCACACACCCTTGTCAAAGTATCTAGTAATACTTAGTGTAAGGAAAATGCAACCATTGTGTTGTTAAAAGCCACTCGTGGTACAGCAATAGTTTCAAATCAATGAAATGCAACAGCATTTTGTGGAAAATATGAGCAAATAGACCTGTTATTTATAAATTTTCCCTCCCTTGCCAGTTTATTGTCGCTGTTCTCCAGCTTTCCTGGCCGGGGGCAGGTCCCACTGTCCTGGTTCAGCTGTGTCCATTCTGGAAAGAGTGCAAACAAGCCGAGTCCTGTTTGTGAGTCAGACAGTTCTCCCCCAGTAAGAGATCCTGGCTGTATAGCATCAGGCAAATAAATATTTGAGGAAGAAAATGATAGGTTGTAAAGGACGGTTGATCCATGTTTGCTTAGTAAATGAAACGTAGATGTCGATTTTGTTCAGATAGACATACTGAACAAACAGATGAAATAAAATAAACCTCAGAGTGCGGTCCCGTTTCAGGGTACCTTTAGGGAAGTCCCTGGTTTTTACCTTCGGTGTGGGACTCGTTCTTGGAGAGGTGTAGCAGATTTAAGGACTGGACTAGGGACAAGAAACCAACAAAACCAGCTCCAGCCAAAAAATATATTCTCTTCCTATGCACAGGGGCACAAAAGGCAGAGAAATGTTCCACAAAGCAGTGGGAAAATGGGCGGATTTAGCCAGTGCGTGGTGTATCAGCCTCTAGGCAGTCTGCAGGTTGTGTGGCGCACGGAATTCTAAGGACTGCCCTGAGATAATTGTGTGAGACCACTTTCTTTTTGGAATAGCTGTAAGTAGTAGCTTTGGGTGCCAGCCACATCCACTTCTCTCCTGAAATTTCAGCTTTATTTTGACAGCAGTCGCTCCAGGATGGAAGCTCCAGGGCTCAGATGCTGATGCAAACTCTTCTTCATATTCATGTTCATCCACTCCCAAGTAGAACTTGATGAATAGTGATCAGGCAGATTAAAACTGCCCAGATAATAAAATACAGATTTCTCCTTTTCCTTAGGTCATACCCCGTTACTTAAAGCCAGCCCTGTAGCAGAAACTTTGTCCATTTGCAGGTTATTTTCTGATCCATCTGCATACAGGTTTGAAAAATATCCTCAGAGCAACTCCTTGAGCTGTTTTTCTCAATCCTTTTCTCGGAGGGAAAAATAATGTTCATTAAAATACTGGGAGTTTTATCAGCAAAAATATTGAAACACTGACAAAGCTTGGAGCTGAGAAGTGTTGGAGTGGGTTTTGCTTGGTTTTGTGTTCTACAGTATTACTTCAGTCTTCTTGCTGATGGTGTTTATTTAAGCAATAGACTCCATGAAGGATGTCAGCAATAATGACATCTATAATGTCCACTGTTTATTAGATGTCCAACATTAAGTTATTGGGGCAGGATATATTCCCGTTGCTTGCTGTGAAGTTTATTTGTGTATCAGTAAATCAAAACAAGCTTTAAAAAGTCAGAAGATCAATTGATAGGAGGAATAGAAAAGATATAGATGTTGGAACCTTTCTCATAACCTTGGCTGTTTTTTGCAATTAAAATCTAACCATTTGGCTTTGGTGGGTTTTTTATTCCAAATCATTGCTTTGACTGGAAATGACTGATGTGCAAATATGGATGTTTAAACAGAGCAACAGTACACATCAATAATAAGCTTGTGAGCAACTTCTGGTAGAAATAAAATGCTGATTGTCATTTATTAATTTGCTGAAGTGCAATTTTCATAACAAGTATTTTACAATGTGTATGTGTTATATTTCCAGCTAATGTAAATGGTGGTGGTGTTTCCTTACCAAGACATCCACTTAAATATCCATATAAAAGTTGCTAAAGTTTGCAAATTAGGAAGATGAAAAATATTTAGTGACACTTTGCTCTGTGGTTATTTACAGAATTGCTGCCCAGGTGCCAACAGCTGAATTGCCAACACAAATGTGCCATTACGAGGGACGGCAGCAAGTGTTACTGTGGGGATGGGTATGAAACGAGCAGTGATGGAAGAAGCTGCACAGGTAAAAAGAAACTCCCTGTAACATGAACTCCCAAGTATCCTGATGGGTGTCAGGGCCAAGGCTGCCAGCTGTGCCCAAGGGCAGCACAGCTGCTTCCTCACCCTTCTTCAAAGGTGCTACTGAGGGATGAATGTGGGCTTGTGGGGCAGGGAGGGCGAAAGAGGGGCCCCAAAATGGGCATCAGGACCTCCCTCGTGACCCTTTGGTGCCCCTGTCCCCAGCAGTAGCTCCCCTGAAGTTACTGCAAGGGAGCATCCTCAGCCAGAGTGCAGGAGCTGGGGAGGGCTCTCATCGCTGGGAGCCGCTCCCTCTGCAGCCCATCAAACCTGGGAAACGTGGTTCGCCTCAGCCTATAAAGTCACACCCAGATTAGAGTTTGATAAATGAGCACTCCCAAGGTCACACGACTTAGCTGGGAACGTCACTTTGGTGTAATTAGTTGTAGAGTGAAACTGGTGTTCTTTTCCATTTTTGTAATATATGAGTTCTTAATTCTCTATCCCGGTGTTTGTTTCTTGTTCTATTTTTTTCTTTTAATAATCATATTGTAGTTCTATTGCCACATGTATGTGCTCACTACCAATCACACCCCTCTCCAACTAATAGTGCTAAGCCAGATTCCTCATAAATGGAATTTATTATAAGTTCTTTCACTCTATGCTTGTCATGTTTTGTGATTAAAAATATATCTCGGGAAATAATTTCAGCTGCAGTTTTTTAGAATGTCAATGTATTACTTAAAGCCTCAACCACTGTTAAATAGCATATCTTGGGTTTATGGTGTTATGCCTATATACCCTAGTTGAGAAAATTGTTCTCTATATTTATGAGAGGAATATATAGGTTTTGATGTAGTGGATGATGGTTTAATATAGAAGTGGTGACAGTTCATTTAAGGAAGTAGAAGACATTGCCAGCATAAATAGGTTGGGAAGGATAATCAATTATTTCCTCTTGAAAGGTTACTTCATTCATCAAGCCCCATAACTAGTGGTTTTTAGTACTAACAAGGACCCAAATGTCCCAACATGACGTAGATTTCGGATACTACTTGAAATAATGAAGGTTTTATCTTTCAGAATTTAGAGCTATTAAACTGGAAACCACCTGCCTTGGTGTTTGGTTACTGGAGTAATTTCAATGGGCAACATCATGATAAAATCATATTTTGAGAAGGGGAAAACATAAAGCATCACACCATAATCAGTTAACGACTTAAATGTCTCTCTTAGAATTCTGAATTTTATTGAATTTCCTTTTTGTTTGGTTTTTTTAATCCTTAAACCAGGTTTTGTTAATGTCCTTTTAGATGTGAATGAATGTAACACGTATGGAAGCTGCAGCCAGACGTGTGTAAATACAGATGGATCATACACTTGCAGCTGTGTGGAGGGTTATGTCCTTCAGCCTGACAACAAGTCCTGCAAGGCCAAAAATAGTAAGTTTCAACATCTTTTTGCCTTAATTAAAGTATTTTGTGGTTTGGTCCTATCCAGAGGATTCATATGCAAAGACAAAAATGAATACAGGTGAGATGGACTTCCCCTTGCTCTGCTACCAAGAGCCACGCCCCAACCTTGGAAAAACTTTTCACATCTTAGGACAATACTCCAAGGGCAATATAAAAGTTATTATCTGGTTATTATTAATTAAAGTGAAATATTCAATTCAGCCAAGATTAGAAGAGTTCCCAGTTTCCCTGTTCATAAATAAATCAAAGATTTTCCTCAGACAAACAAAAAAGGCTGTTTACTCTGGGAAGACAATGGAGACGGGGGAAATGATCATGAGGTAATTGTACCCTTAGGATAAAAAAAGACATGAGATTGCTTTGTCCTTGCATTATCCCAAGAGGTGAATTTCATGATACACATATTCAGACGAGGCTTTTTGTTGCTTAGTTCGTGTTTTCATTAGTTATGGTGATTTGGGAATCGGAGGAAATTAGTCAATTGTGTTTAATGAGGCAATATTGTACACAGTGCTTTCTTATTCAGCATATTGAATTAACAATGCTTTTCTATTAAAAACCCAAAGAAGTTCCTTAAGGAATTACTCAACATCCACAATGCTTCAGCACTCAAGTTAAAGCCAGGTTTGTTATATGTTTTTGAGTCTTCATTTTTGTAGTTGTTTTGCCATCAGAAAGGAGGAAGAACTACTGGGGTTTTTGAGGCTTGCTCACATTAAGAGCATTGCTGAATATGTTCTGACTTGAGCACCACTGAGAGTTACAGAGTATTTTACTGCTTTTACTGTTTTGTCTTGATCCACACAACACAGCTGAAGATCTTTTAAAAAATATCTACAGCCACGTATCACAAGATAAGAAAGTCCTTCTATAAAGTATTTTCACATTGTAAAAATATTTTAATATACTTCTGTCTCCACTACATGAAAATCAATAATGTAATTTTAGCTCAGGAAATCCTCACGGTGCCAGTACTGGGCTTGGGATGAGCCATGGAGTTTCCCTTCTTGGATCCACAAGGCTGGGTAACAGCTGAGCATTGCAGTGAGCCTTCGGTGACTCAGTGAAATGAATTAGATTAACAGACAACTCCTCTGTATTTTTTACTACTTCATCACGTTTATTTTACAGTAGTTTTCACTCTTTCTGATATTTTCAGAAAGGGATCACCACCCATGAGAAATCCCTGCAGGACAATACAAGCCAAGATCACGATGCTGCACAGAAATGAGTGTTGCTCATTACATTATTCTGTGTGTGTAAACACAACTTCTCCTTGAATTAATGCTGGATTAAATTATCAATCAGATGAATATTTTGGTGAAATATTTCATAGGACACTGAAGCCATAAAGACACCTGGACCCTTCAGTAATGAGGGTGCTTTTATTGCACAGCTCTGCAAGAGCTGCAGTGACTTGTAATAGTTTATGCTGCTTCACTGGGCCGGATTTAGGGGTGGAAATGGGTGAATTTTCCATGTGCTGAATGCAGGTCGCTTTCCTACACCCTCCCTGCTACAGTCGTAACTCCCCTGGTTATACAAGCCAATTTTCACAAGTGTCTGTGCTGTAGGATGAGGTTTGAGCAGGGACAAAAACAGTGTGGCCATGCACAAATAAACTGGGGGAAAGTATCTAAAATGTCTATGAATCACAGGACAAAAATGAGTCCGTGTCACCTCATTGCAATCAGGGAAAGATCTATATATATATATATCTCTATATATTTATATCTCTGAGAAGTGTTAGGGTTAGCTTAGGATTGTTACTTCCAATACACATGAAGTAATCCTGGTACCACTCAAGGCCAGGGATCAGCTGAGTGAGGGGCATCACACAAGGCACCTTCGGATCAGCAGAACAGAATCCAGGGAAAGAAAAGTGTCTGAGGAAAAAACCAAACAAACCAGCACTTAGAAAAATTATTTCCTTGTTATTATTTTCCTAGAAAAGTTATTTTCCTTGTTTTTTTCCTTAAACAACCGAAAGAAAATAAGGATGGAAAGAGCAGGCTCCGTGCTTTGTCTACATTTGGCAAAAGTAGTTGTCAAAGAAATGCAGAAAACGAGCCAAGGAATATTCTGCTCTGTGTGTAAAAGCTGTGAAGGATGAGAAGCTGCACTAGAGGTGTGGGTCAGGTTAAGCATCATGGAAAACCTCCAGTGCTAACAACAGTAGGTCTGCCAAGAATACAAACCTCCATCCCCACTGAGATCCTCCTATGAGACATGGAGTCTACAAGGAAATAGGCTGGGAGGTCTCTGGATATTTCTGAGCAGTGATGTGGAGGAGGTTCTGGAGACCCCAGTCACAGGAGATGCTGAACAGGTGACACTTTTTTGGTAACCTGGGGATGGTGTGGTGACCCTGTAGGTCTCCATCAGCTCTTGCATGTCCTCAGAGCCCATTCCCACTCAACCAGCTCTCTGGTACAATTAGCAAAGTTCTCAAAAGCATCTTTTTCCTGCCCTTCAGGAAGCTTGGCTGTGAAGGGGGTGAGGTTTCTCCCTCATTAAATTCTGTGTTTTCTTCCTCAGCCCAGTTAAATAAGTTTGGAGCCAGGAGCCTTTAGCTGCGCAGCCCCTTTGGGGAAGGATGCTAAAACAGGTATCAAAACAGCTGGGAGCACACCGTGGGTTTTTCCAGAGTTTTTAACCACCTTTATGAATAAAGGAGCGGTTAATGACTTGTTCTAAGGTGAAAATGAACCAAAACACAGCTTTGCTGAACAGACCTCAAGAACTTCTGTGTTTTGGTGTCCCTATATTGCAAGGTGGCATGTGATGAGAAGAGTATGTATAGAAAGAAAAAATGACACAATTGGGAAGCTTTAGCTGAGGAAAGAAAATACATCTGTTTTCCAAAAGTTCATGGTATGTTTTATACCTCCAAAACCTATGCAGAGAAAAATGCCATGTGGTTTGTCATGGAGATGAAGATCAACACCAAATAACTAAATGAAACTTTTTCCCTGGTATTTAGGAAAAATTCAGTACCATAAACTGATTAGTCAACACAGTGTTCTCACAAAATCTCACAGAACCAAGTCTTAAGGCTTTGGAAAGAAAACAGCGCATTTGTAGGGCACATTATGGTCAAACATGAAAAATAATGTCAAAACAAAACTGGCCTGCATTTCATTCAACACTGTGCAGCATTTGTTCAGATTTTATGCAATATATGTATTGGTGAGGGCAAAGTACTTGTGACTTACAGCACATACCCCAGCAGAAGGGGGTTTAAAATGCTTGTCCACACTGAATTCTGGATTTTATCCTTTTCATATCATTGGGGTGGGAAGAAAAAAAGAAAGTTGCTGGTGTTTCTAAGGCTTCTGTGCCAGGGGAGAAGTAGGTCTGTTGGCAGTGCAAAATGCCTTCATTTCTGATTTGTTGTGGCATCACTTATTGATCTGTATTTTAGACAAGATCAGGGAGGAGGGAAATGCAAGTCTTTCATCTTTTCCACTACTCTATCTTAAACATAATTCAAAGGAAGATGCTTTCATTTTAGTCAAGAAGGATGAATCATAAAACTTGCCTGGATTAAAGAGCCATTCACTTCTTATCTTTCCTATAAAATGAAAAAAAAAAAAAAAAGAAAAAGAAAAAAGAACTTGTGAAAGAATAACATACACGAAGTCCACTTATTTAAAAGCTGCTGTCAGCTCACTGTAACTCATCCTAGATCTGTCCACTAAACTTTTGAGCTTTGCAGATTCTGTTCTTGAGGAACAAACAAGCAGTTTTTGTGAGGGAGAACATGTGATTTCTGTAATATCTCCTCTTTCATTTTTCATCAGCATTATGCAATACAGTAAATGATTTAAATATTTTTGTAGGTACTTTTAATATCTTTGTATATTTTTATCATTTATATATATTTATATTTTAATACCTGTGAAATCAACCGTTCTCTGAGCGACACTGAAAGAAGCATGTTACCTGTGCAAAATCATGATTAACTGATACAATGCATTGAATTATTTCTTGTAGTTCTGATTTAAAACTATGATTTCAAACCCAGTGATCCTGGGTGTTTGATGGGTAGCAGTGCCTGCTGAGCAGAACCTCTGGGCAGTGCCACGAGTCCTTATGATGCCTTGGTTTGCAGCCAGGCTTGATCACAACTGTTGCTCAAGAGGTTTGAAGCTAATTCTTTTAAAGAATTCTGTTATGTCTTAGGCATTAATACTAAAATACAACCTTTCTCTGGAGTTAAGTGAGGTGTTAAATCCTTGTTGCAGCTTTCAGTATGTCCTGGCAGTGCAAGTAAAGATATGGTTCTCTTGCAGCCTCAAACCACTCTAGTGGCTTTGGAATAGCAACCAGCTCCTGTGAGCTGCTTTTTCTTTGAGGCTTTATAGTTTGCAGAGAGTGGAAATATCTGATTTAACACAAAGTATAAGAGTGAATATAATAATAAAGGTCTTTTCACACCGTTGGTAGTTGGGAAAAGAGTGATTGAATCTGGAATTAAGCAGTGGTATTATTTTGTGGGAAGAGAGAAGCTGAGCACAGAGCTGTTAGATGTGGAAATAAATCCCCAAACTCAGCAGGATGCAGATGGAAACACACCTTTTGTACCAGGCTGGAAAGTCGAGGGTGAGAGCGTGATAGGGACAGAAGCCCTTAAGTCTGGCTGTCTTCTGAAGGGTAGCAAAAGTTGATAAGAACAGGGGGAAAGAGAGATTATCAGACTGACTGCAAATGGACCTACCTGGCAGATTCCAAAGAAAATTCCTTAACAAGAACTGCACTGCCTTCTCTTTTGGAAAACAAAGATGAAAACAGGACTAGGGAGCGTCACTCATGGCATACACTACAAGGGATTGTTTCACAAAGAAAGTCAGTCCCTGCAGTTGTTAGATGTCTTCTGAAATTAAAGAAAAAATAAATCTTCTGCGTGGATGAGACTGATGGATTGGTGGAAGTGAATCTGAAGTTCCAAAAGGAATGCTACAGAGGTGCAGATGTCAGTGTGGGATTTACTGGAGAAGGACAAGATGTGCTACAAGTTAGAGTATGCATTATGAAATGGGAAAGAATAAGAAAAGACCAAATGTAATTAACTTTAGAAAGAATACATGCCGATCCCTTATAGAAAAGAAGTTCTTTACATGAAAAAATAATAAAAAAACCCCCATATAATATCAGCAAGCAAGATGTTTAAATAAAAGCTGATAGCACCAAAGAACAGAATTAAACACCTACTGCTGTGGGTTTGAGTGAGACCACTGAGCACTGAATTCACTGAAGCACTTTTTCACTTTAATCAGACCTCCTGATGAAGTATTATTTGTTGAAAACTTTTATGCATTTTTTTTCACCATTTAGACAGCTGGAATTACATACTGAAATTTTGAAAACTCCATTAGGTAGAGTGTTGATTGAAAGTGCTCCACGTCAACGCAGCATTCAAACAGCCCTTTGAATACGAGCAGATTACATTGGGGTGAGAGCTCTTGGCTTGGCAACACAAATGTTTCCCACATGTGCTTCAAACTGCAGAGTATCTGTGTTTTAAGACAATTGGTTTTAAATGCAACATCCAAAAGTTTGCCCACTTGACAACATTCATTAGTTCAGGGAAAGAACGGGGTCAATAGATACGTTGTAGTGGTGATGATCATGTTGCTGAGGACAACTTTCTCTTGAGTGATTCTCATCAACATAAATCATTGCAAAATTAGATGTCATTGTTATTCCAGGTAGACCTGTGATGATTTGGGGGATTGTTGTATCGTCTGCTCTCAGAGGAGCTTCTCAGAATGTCCTGCATCAGCTCAATCTCCCTTGGAGCAGGGCTCTGGATGCTGAACATCTCAGAGGAAGGGGATTTTTCAGACAGCAGTTTCTCAATCCTCTGTCTTAAATACATACATCTGTTGGTTGGGGTTTTTTCATCCAGCTCACATAGTCTACAGCAGTTCTTCATTATAAATTTAAACAAAGCAATGCTACCCCACTGTTTTAAACAAAGTGGTCCTTCACAGGGAAAAAAAACCAAAACACCTGGTTTTGACATAGCTGCTCTTCTGAAATTTCAGGATTAACTGGGACATTATTCCAGTTTAAAGTACTGGATCAGGTCTAGAACAAGGTGTCCCTCAAATATTAGCAGTGGCACCACATGTAACAAGCTCCTCATCATTCAGAGACTAATATTTGTTTGGAGTTGACTAAGTCAGATGCAAAATTTCCAAGCAGCCCTGAATAATCAATGGAGTAACATAATGAAAGTTACACCTAAAGCAAGAACAGCTGGTTTTTGCACAATAGCACTCAAGAGAGTGCTAAATATATTGTATCTCAATGAGTTATTTGCTTCTCTCTGTGGATACAGATTTAACTTGAACTGGGACATTGTGTTTTTGAAGTTATATAATCTTCACTACCAGGGTATTATCATTTCCTTCCTTTTTTCACACGTTGTTCAAGTATTTTGATAAATTACTGCCATGGTTTCTAGGCAAAGTGATTCAGGTGATTGTGACAACGCTTTCAGTTGCAGGTAGTTCTTTTAATATGAATTGTTTCTTCATGTTTTGTCTGTGTTTATTATGAGAGTAATGGTAACCCGATGGAGAGGAGACATTCTCTTTTTCCATCAGGAATCTCCAGCGCATGATTTTCCTCCTGTCTAAAGGATGGTTGGAGGGCCATCATGTCTGTGATGCAGCCAGATTTCACTGCACTGGCTTCTTTGTGAGGTGGCTTTTAACACCTTGTAGCAGCATCCACTGCTCAGTTTTTGTCTTAGTTTACAGACTCTAATATGGAAAGGGTCTTACCATTTCATGGGTACTCATGAGCTCTGCAGGTTTTCCTGGCTTTCATTCTTTTAGAAATTTCAGTAATCTGGAGAGAAATAATTTGCATAACTTGTATGTCATTTTAAGACTTAGGCATGAAAAATGTTGTAATGATGATACTTGGAATTAAACAGAAGCTGTGAGGTTAGGGTGATTAATTTTCTTTAATGGTGTGAACCATTAGAACAGCACGATAAAATAGACCAGTAATTGGGAATATATGATAGTTATGAAAATAAAAACAAGACCAATTTATTACATATCTTAAAAGAAGCAGGTAAGAACATTAAAAACTACATTAAAACTCAAAAGATAAATATGGCACATGCAGCCTGTTAATCCTTTCACCTCTCTTCCCTTTGATTTTAGAGCCTGCTGATAGACCTCCTCTTCTTCTGATTGCAAGCTCTGAAACCATTGAGGTCTTGTATCTTAATGGAAGCCAGATGTCTGCAAGAGCCCCTGTGAAGGGATCTGCAGTGCTGACCCTGGACTACAGCTACAGAGAGGACACGCTTTGTTGGATCGAGTCGAGAGATCTCTCCAGTCAGCTCAAGTGTTCCAAGATAACCAAAGCTGGGAAGCTAACGGAGGACTGGACAATAAGCATTGCTCAGTACCTTCACAGTAAGTATCTGATGATGTTTTAGCAAAACAGTGGTGTCTGTCTTGCTGCAGGAACCTTCAGGAGGATTTTTGAGCTTGCTGTTGAAAAGAGTCTTAAAACATTAAATATTCCACCTCACAGTGAAACACCTTTGTGTTCCTCACTCATATATTCAGAATGAGCTGCAGTGTTTATACCTATGCAAAGGGGGTTTAAGATGTACATTTTTCTAGACTAACTATAATGTGTGGAAGTTAAAAAGCCAGCAGTGCAATGGAAGGAGAAATGGGAAATGCTTCCTTTTCTCTGGCAAAGTAGTGCTGAATAACACTTGGGAGTCATTCTTTGCCACTGGGACAATATTAAAAATGAAATAGTCACATCCTTAGCACATCAACTATCATAGGTATGTTAGTTCTTGAAAATGCCAAAAGATTTCCTGACAAGTTGCTGCCCTTTTCTTACAGTTAAGAAAATGCATTTAAAAGTGCATAAACCCATCACACTGAATTAGACTTTGCATTACAGCATTATTCCTCAGCCAGCTTTTCAATCTGTGGAATGGTGTTACCTTCTGGAGGAGGTGTTCATCCACACACACATTAGTGTGAACAGACTGCTAAATAGTGTGCAGGCAAAAAAAAAATTGCAATTTTCTTCACCTTTCACGGAAGAGATGTCCCCAGATCAGTTACAAACCACAGCACTGAGGAGTTCAGTGGTGGTGCTAATAACAGACTTCTGAAAACTTTAAACCAGAGCCTAGGAGTGGACCTAAGAATTTGAAAAATTCTTTTAAGGAGAGATGTGCATCAAAGAGTAGCTCTCAACAGATCTCAAACCCTCTGACCATCCAGTTCAGGAATATTCAAATCCTGAATTTGATTACGCCTGTTAGAGGTGCATTTCAAAGCAATAATTTCTTCACAGAGATTGTGCTTTTGGTAGCTTTTGTCAGATATGGTCATTTCTGCAGAGTAAGAGTTTTTTATAACCTATTTTCCTAATTTTATATTTACTCAAGCAGGAAATTAAATTTATAAAACCCAAAAAATAGGGGTTTGGTTTTACTTCTTTTTATTCACCACTACTTGTGACTGTTCTACTTTCAGAGAACATTTATCCTAGCTATAAAGTATATTTGAGTTGTTTTCTTCCTATTTTACTGAGGTTTTGGTTTTAAGGTTGTATTTTAGAGGGCTTTTCGTACTTTAGATATCCAAGTACCCTAAAGACCACTGTGGTAGTGTTTGATTGTGCTTTTCCAAGTCACTCTGCTATTGATATTTTGTCTTCCTTTTAGTACAAACAATCAAATTAACTACAGTCCTTGGCAAAATGTGGTTTGCATTGAACTGGGTGTGTGTCCCTTCTGACACTTGTCCTCATCACCAGAGTGGACCTGAGCACTGTGCTTTGCAGTCCTTCCCCACTTGTCTCCTGCACTCCCCTCCCTCTGTTCCCTGTGTGTGAAGAGAATTGATAATCTCCATGGTGTTCACATCTGCATTAGTGCATCTGTTTGCAAAATCGAGGCTGTGTGCTGGGTTTGAAATGAATACAGTGCCTGGAGTGACTGAGCTGCTCATTTTTCATGTTGCTAGCACACACCAGCCTGTGGTCTCGAATAGTTTTTTTTCTGAAACTTCATGGTAATCGTTCAATCTTATTTAGATAAAGAATAGTAATCCCCATGGACATGAACCAACTGCAGAGATGGTCTGACTTCTTTGATTTTGATCTGGGAAACAGTCCTTGGAGACTTAAAAAGCTTTGCTTGGAGCGAGGTTTGGAGCTCTGACTGACAAAATCCAGCAGATTTAGCTTTGGGGGTGTATTTCCCAAACACACACATCCACAGACACATTTCCTTGCATTGCTGCAGCAGAGAAACATCAATTCCCGTGGTCCTGGCGTGTCTCCTGACAGGGAAGGGCAGCATGAAACCTGTTTTTGTCCTGCTCTGACTCTCAGTCTCTGCAGGTTCAGTGGGGCACAGGGACAACAAACAGGCTGCTCCTTATGGCAAGGACACTTTCTAAAGGTTCCATCAGATCTCACCTGGTGCAGAGTTGTTGGTTGTTTTTACCCCCAGTACTCACAGCAGAAATTATCCACCTGATTAATAGTTCTCTTCCAGACATACACCTGGAATTACGCCTGCCAGGACATGCATTGTATTTGCCTGCACACATGTTATAGGTCCTTTTATGGCTACTGCAAAATTGAGTTTTAATTTTAAATTCTTCCTTTTCTTCCCTCCACCTCCTGTTACCCATCAGGTCTTTTCTGCCATTTCTCTTCATCATATACCACTAGATCTGATGAGGAAAATTAATTCATTTTGAGTCTTTGTCAAGGATTTCAGCCTCAGTGTTTTCAGGTGTAATTACACTATCTGGCAGCTAAAGCCAAATAAATTGTCATGGCTGTGAGGTTATTCACATAAAATTTTATAGTCTGTTCTTCATAGAAACTTTTTTATTTTTGTGTTTGTGTGTAACCAGAAAAAGGATATTCCTAAGAGTATTAGGGGGAAAATAATAGAAAAAGTTTTCTTAGCAGTGTTTGTGGAATTTTCATAATTTTTTTATCCTGCTCTTCTAATCTGTTCTTTTTGTTAGTGGGGGAAAAAACCCATCTTATCTACATATGACACAAAAAGTGGTAGAAAAATCAGTTATACAAAGTGATTGGAACTGCTTGAAGTGGATTTATTCAAAGTGTTTTCTTCAGTGATGGCAAGTAAGTCTTGTAGTTAGGAACAAAGAATACAGATCATCTTTTAAGATGAAAGACTACATTTAGGAGAGCAGGAACTATGAAATGACTTCATTTTCATGACAGGTCATAGAGCCCCAGCTCCAGGTAGCGAGTGTAAGCTTTGGATCCACAGAAGAAAGGGAATTACAGTCCCTTAGTTTCCAGCATGCTCCCTCAAAAGACAGTCCAATAGACTTCATTTTGGGGTGTGTGTGTCCCAGATGGATAGAAGCAGAGCCCTTTGAAGCACCGTGTAACTCGCCCTGTGTCGGGATGTTATTCTGCAGAAGGCTGTGGAGAGGCTGATCCTGCACTCGGGGGGTGCTTGCTGTGGCAAAGTGGGGCGCAGCTCCTTGTGTTTAGTTATTAAGCTAGTTTCAGGCTTGTAAGATTTATTCTCTCATGGATAGGGTTTGTTTGATAGGTTTATCCTTTAAAATAAGGCACAGCAGTACCAGCACAAACATTTTTGTCTTAACCAAGGCCAGGCACTGGCACGTTGTTTCATCTTTGTCTTTTTAAGACCTAGGAGTTTTTGGAAGAGAAGCTGAAAAATTTCCTCACGGAAAGATTTATGCAGACAATGTCAGAGTCGAACAGGCTTTCGGGGAAGGCTCTCCTATAATGGAGGCTGCTACAGCCACTGCCCAGAGTAAGGGGTGTGCTCCTTGACACTTCACAACCAGCTCACAGTCCACTTCCAGTTCGTACAGAGAGACTTTCAGCAACAATCATTGATTTAAAGTGATATCTCATGGTCCAGACTAGCAAAAATCCTTTTTAAGGGCACGAATGTGGAAAATCTCTCCCAATTTTCTGCCCTGCCAAAACCGTGAAGCGCAATTTTGTATCAATGCTCCCGCTTGTTGGAGCTGAGGAATGGCAAGAGCAGCATCTCCTGGATGCAGAATCTCCTTCTCCCTCATTCCAATGGGCATTTTGTGTCTTCATCATTACAAGTGCCAAGCACCTCCCGTGCTCTCCAAACAAGCACCGGGCAGCCGGGGTTTTAGCCGCTATTCTTCTAGAGAATATAACAAAATCTCCTCTGGGATGATGCTTCAGAGCATGATGTTTTCTGCTTGGCTGGTGTTTCAGGTTCTCTTGGCACTGAGTTATCTCAGAACACCAGTACCAGTCCTGCAGGGCTTGTGTTTAGCTCTGCCACCTGTGTTTTGTACCCACAGACTGTCCTACCTCACCTGGGAAGGCACACAGGCTGCTGTCTTGGCAGGTGTGTTTGGACAGGAGCGATCTGGATGAAAAGAAACATCTCGCTTCTTCCTCATATTCATTCAATTTTAACCTGCCAAGGCTGGGAACAGCTGATGGGCATGGATGGTGTGAGAGGTACTTGCCTCCCTGCTTGTGGAACCCAGCACCTTCGACTTGACCTCCTGGCCACAAGCCAAGGCTGGTCTTTTGGCTCTCCTACTTTTTGGATGCGGTTGCTGTGAAGAACCCAGAGGATTTGACCAGGATCCAACAGTTTGGTTACATTACTGTTTTCTTCCCTGGTTTTGGTCCCCCTAATTGCTCTTCCACCTCCTGACCTGAACTACAGCTTAGTAGTGATTATCCACAGCTCGCAGTGCTGTGCTCAGAGCAGCTGCAGCCACTTCCCTTGGCTCCGAGGAGACTCCGTCTCTGAAGGGAACACCAAGCACTGGAGATGGTGCTCCTTTCAGCATTCCTGTGAATCTCCATGAATATTCATGGCAAATCAGAGCAAAGTTTGGCTTGCTCAGGAGGAGAAAAACTGTGAAGATCTGGGGGAAAGTGTTTATTGCTACATACAGTCTGCCCCGAACTTGTCTCCAGACAGGCACTAAAAGCTGTCACACAGATGTAGGATGGCATCTTGCTTTTTTCTTCAGTGACAGACAGCCCATGTGCCTGGAGGATGCACAGAAATGAGAAGGCTTCGTGTCAAAGATCATTTAAACCTCACAGGGCGCTTCAGTAGCGTCCAGAGCACCTGAGAGACTAATGGGGGCAAAGGGAGGTGAGAAGGGTGTCCTAAGGAAATATCTCAGCATACTTGTCTTCCGTGCGGCACCCACTTGGCTCATTAGCGCTGGATGATCTCGCACTGACGTTGTTGCACTTCTGGGAAGATTGCACAAATGCTGTTTCTGGGACAGTGACCTCTCTTACTTTGCCTAAACATGGGCTTTTTGGTTTTGTTGGGACTTTTTTTGCTGTGTTTGTTTTGTTGTTTGGTTTTTTGGTTTTTTTTTTGAGTATCAATATCTCATTCTTAAATGCTTTAGACATCATTAAATATACAGAACTAGGATACTTAGCTCGTGAATTTCAAGTTTATTCAGCTTGAATTTGCCATCTTCTTTTACTGTCTCCTGAGGTCCTGCTTTTCTTCAAAACTGACCCTCCTCTTTACTATTCTTATTTTTATTATTGGACTTTGTCATTTTGTTATTTGTGTCATCTTCCAGGTGACTCTTGATTGTTATCTCACACGGGTTCCAGCACAGAGCACGGTTGCGGAACTTGGTGATGATTAACAAGGAGCCAGGTTTGATCCACATTAGGTAGTTCCATGGGTTCATCACTGTCATATATGTCAGGCTACATCTTTCCTGAGTCGTCCCTCACATCTTCCTCTGCATCTGCTGGGATTTTCACATGCATCCCTGTTTACATTTTATTTTAATATCCATGTGCTTTTAGCTATTTTAGTCACAAGTCCAGATCTTTAGTTGCATGTTCATACTCCATGATATGGGAAATGCATCTGTCCTTACTTTTATTCTTCATTCTGGTTTACCTGAACTTACAGAACTTTTGATCCAGCATTAAACACAACCTTGACACGGTGCTTTCCTGGTGCAGTATGGACTTTTATTTAGTGCAGGAAATAGAGCTATCTGATCATTTTGCAGCCTTTTGCATACTGTTGTCTTCACGGTGCTTCCTTTTGATAAACTCCTTTGATGATTATCAGGTTTATTACAAGATAATTGTCCCTTTAGTTGCAGGTTTTCTGCCCCCTGTAATGACAGGATTGCTTTGGAGTCCCAGGATGTACAGACGGTTTCTTTTATGAGTGTGCTCCTCTCTTTAGCTCCTGGCTAGTTTATTCTGATTATTGGTTATGCACAATCTTTTTGGTGATTATCAGGTTTACTAGAAGAGTAAGGGTAGTTCATATCTCTTCATTCAACCTTTCTGTTCCAACAAGCACCATCACCTGGATCTCATCTTTTGACCACGGTGCATATTGCAAATCCATTATGTTTTTATTGAATAAAATTCACGTAACCAGGTCTGTATCTCAACGCTTGATGGTGTTTGCATAAAAGTTAAGATATAATCTGTAGAGCAGAAACCCTAAGAGGACCGTCTATCTATTAGGTCATTCAAAGTGTTACTTGTGATGTATCTGTATGCTCTTGGGGTGTATTTTGGATACAGACTATTCCATGGCACTGGAGGATTGTGCCAGTGGCTTACCAGTGTTGCTGTAACATTTCATTCTGAAGCTTCCAGGACAGCTACTCTGAATTGGTGGCATTTCCCTGCAAACTTAGGTTACCTGCACCTAATCCCTTTTGACACAAGAGCTATTTATTCACTGCTTGCTAATTGCCACAAATGGATTTTTTCAGTCGTTCAAAGATATAATACTGCCATTTTTCAAGCTTTGTTACTCATCCAGCTTCCACAATTGATCTTGCATTGACATTGCTCAAAGCCCTGTGTCTGTCTTCTGTTCTTAGCAAAGCTGGTGTGCTGTCTTGTTTGCTTTATATCTGCTTTTCAGTAGTTGTGCCCTGGACAGTTAATTCTCAGAGTACAAAAGATAAAAAGCGTCATCTCAGTGGTATTTCTCAGTGCAAATTTTTGTTTGTTGTTCTGTTTGTTTGTTTGTGGGATTTTTATTTTTTTATTGTTCTTTTGTGGGTATTTCCCCCCTTCTCTGAATTACTAGGCTCTGCCAGCGACAGTCTCCTGCATGCTGCCTCTGCAAAGAGGAAAAAATTCGCAGTGTTGAATTGTCATATTCCCTTTTCCCTGTTTTGTCAACTCCTAAATGGCCGTTTTTGGACTTCCATCTTAATTTGCTTCACTATTGTCCGAAAGCAGAACATGACTGTATCTTTTGAGTCTCCCTTACATCCTAACCCCTCCTTGTATAAAAGCTCTTGCACCAGGGAGGAAATCTGAGAGTAGGCAAGAAACCCCCCACAATATCAGAGGGGTTTTGCAAATCAAAAAAGGACTTTTTGTCATAGTGTCAGTAGCCGTGTAAATTTATCTTTATCAGGCAGAATGCTGAAGGACTCTTCCTCTCTGTCAAATTGAATTATTATGCTGCTTGTAAAGCAGTAACATTCGTGTCTTGTTACCAGGGTATTGAAGATAGAATAAAATAATTGTGCTGGCTATAAAGATATAATGTATAGATAACTAAGTTGCTGCAAATATAAACCACACATTTTAGTGAATATTTTACCAAAGCCTGTATATCCCCCGATACAATAATAATGAAATAGCAGTAGAAACCAAACCAACCCAAAAATCTCACAAGTAATTTTTTTTCTCTGAAGTGTGGTATTCAATCCTGCATGTTTTGTGGGACTAGACACACATTTTCCCATAAACCTTTGACATCCATATGCATCATGTTGGCTTCATTGTGTTTTTTACTTGGTAGTCCCTGGAACTATTCTTTCTAATATGATTTTTCACAAAAAACTGAACTTGTTCTGCTTCTGTAAATCCACTGTGGACTTCAGTAAGAGGCAAATGTGCAGGGAGACAGAGCCATTTGCACAGCACAGCCTCTCACTCCTCTCATTCCAGCACTGGTTGAGTAGTTTTTCTGTTTGCTGCTAAAAGCAGAAAGTCCTTTCCTTTGTGACACACTGCAAGTGAAACAAGAACAGATTGGTGTTGCCTTTTAATTCAGCCGAAACTTCGGCCCCTTTCTGATCCCACGCATGATCTAGGCAAATGTTGAGCTACAGCAATTATTAACAGTCCTCTAATGGGTTTGCTACAGGTTTTGGGCTCCTGAGATGTGCTCAGTATTCACAGGGGCTTGTCTTCTGCCTTTCTGCCAAGGAAGAGGTATATAGGAGATATAGGAGATATATAGGAGACATACAGTTGTAACCTGCCCATCGCAGTGAAGTTGTTTATAACTGGAGGCTTTGGGTGTACACTCTGAGACTGTCTTCAATGGCAATAAAATATCTGATTAATATTTCAGTATTAGGCACCATCAGCTATTTATATAAGCATGATCTTTTTCCAATTTCTACTGGTATTATTGTATTAAAAAATTTCCTATATTTTAGGACTTAGCTTGTGGTTATCTTAAGTGGAGATACATCTTTGTAAATGCATGGCACGTACGATGTTAACCAAGTTTGCTTCATTTAGGCTAATTGACATCAACTTTGCCACATACTTCCAATTATTAATTCATTCATGCAAGTATTTAATTCAGACCTCATAAAAACCCCTGCCCGAAAGCACTAAAGTGCATTTTTTTTACATAATGCACTTTGGGTTGTGTCATTAAAGTTAGTTCTGCTGCCTCCTAAAGACTTTTCCTGACACACAGATCAGCATTGCAGAAAACTTTAAAAAGTCTGTGTCTTCTCTGAAAGCACTTTTGGAACAAAGAGGACATAAGAACTATAAACACCAAAATACGGTTTGTTTTCACCCAGTATCCCAAGTGGTACCACGTTTAGATATAAAGAATGAAGTGACCACTGGGAATTTGTAGCATTTGCAGGGACTGGATCACACATATTGCCCGCTCTATGTTTTGGGGAAGCAGCAGGAAGAAAAAAAAATCTGCTTTATGTATCTAATGCACTGAAGAGATTAATAGAGTATAAATACAAATATTAAGAGTTGTCATCAGACTTGTGGTCTCTACTAATCACGGTGGTTTGCAACTCACATTTTGATCTAATGCTTTGTACTCCGGCAGGGAAAAGCGTGAATAAAGATCATGCTTTTCAAAAATGAAGAAGAAATGGCACTTGCCAAAGCGAACCTGAAATCAGAAGCTATTTATCTGATAAAGTGCAAACCAGTTCATGTATTTCCTCTGTACTTTTGGAAAGCATTGGGGTAAATTCTTTTTGCTGTTTCCATGAAAGGAGCGGGAGTTGGGAAGAAAGGCGATTTGCTGGGCAGTCAAGAGGCCGCTGTTCTTCCCGAGATTTGCAGGAGGATATTTAGCAAGTACTCTCGTCTCTTCCCCTCTAAATGTAGAATAACAGTATTTCCCTAAGGCACAGAGGTGAGTTTTAAAACCTGAAATGCTCAAGTGATGGAGGATCCCCAAAGTTGGAGTGGTTAGCACAAGGAACCCAGACCTTGTGTGGTTGAGAAGAGCTGGGATTACAGCCTGGTAACTTCCTGAAGTGGCTGGTTTGGCGAAGGGCTGGAAGCTTTCTGAAAGCAAAGGTCAAGTTCTGCAAATATAAGCTCGTTGAGTTGGAGCCATATTTCTGGAGGCAACAGCTCTTTGGGTGATTTGTGAGACTTGGAACGGAATCTATGGTGCTATTCTGCTTTAAGGTAATGCTCAGGTAGCCCAATAGCAGCAGAATAGTGATGATGATAGGAATAAATAAACAACAACAACGAAAAAGCAGTTTCCTGAGGTCTGGTAGAATAATGGATAGAAGAATAATTTATGCATAAAGCTAAAGCCATGTTTTATTTTTATTTGGTGTATTACTGGGAATAAGTTAGCAAGAAAAAATATTTTTTTTTCTTTTTTTTGAGTTTAAGTGTATCAACGGTGCCAATATTTTAAGTCTCGGCAGTTGTCTGCTGTGTTGGTCAGGTCACATAAAATAAATAACAGATTTCTCAAAGTCTACTATTTTGATATTGAAAAGATGTAACAAATGGACGAAAAGAAGAAAAGGACAGAGAGGGTGAGGCAGCGATTGCACTTGTTACAGGCACTTGGCAGTGTTTGCAGACTGGAAGGGGTTTATTTGTTTGCTTTGCTCAAACTGTAAAAAAAATAACTATGAATTACTTTCATAGGTGGTTTCAGTGTCTTGCAGAAGTTCCATCATGCTGATAGCATCGGGTGGTGGCAATGATTCCTCTGGTAGAGGGGAGAGAAAAGATGTAAAAAGCAGCTTAATGTCCTTAATATAAGAAACAATTTCTTTTCCTTTCCTTAGCAACCCTAAAAAAGAGCTGTCTCATCTAGTAAGGGCCGTGATGTGGTTTTGTTTCTGAGATATGATGTGGAACAATGGGGTATGTGTTTGCTAACTGGGCAGGTTGTATTTTTGATTATTGAAGATATTTCACATTTTCTAGTATTCTCTGGAATGTCATTCTCAAGCTGCATTTAAATTGGACTTCATAAGCAAATTTTAATTATATTAAAAGCAAGTTCTATAATAAAATTTATTTTAGCAATGTGGATTGGGTTTGGGGTGTTTTTCGTTGGTTGGTTGGGTTTTTTTGAAAGTGTAATGTCTTCTCCTTTTCCCCTCACATGTTTGAGAGGAAGACAAAGACTTTTGTGCCCAGCATGGATATATGTCTGTGTAACAGAATGACATAGTCTGTGGTCAGTATTATCTCCTGATTAAAAGTGAATGTAATAATGCCCTTTGGGGAAAAGAAGCAGATTGATTCATAGCACTAGGTCATGTCATGTCCTGCATATTCCTCTATTCTAGACCATATATTGCTAATAGCAACTACAGTGGGCTCCAAATGAAATTATCCTACAAAATTATGCATTTTACCCGCAAGAAGCTACGGCATCCTCTGGAAGTAATTTTCTTTCACTACTTTGTGTGGTGAAGGTAACTCCACCTGTTTATTGACGTATCTGTAGTAATCTGCTGCTTAGCATCTTGAAAGGAAAACGTTTAAGTGACCTGATTTTTGTGTGATGATGGTTTCTGGCATTGATAATCCGTGCAGGGGGCAGTCCTAGGGATGTGGGAGGTTGGACTCTTCGGGGTTGGATGGAGGGTGGTTAAATGAGGCAAGTGCAGCCACGTGCAGCTCTCTTAGGCCACGTGCTTGATGCCTATTGCAGCTGAATTATGCTTTAATTTTAACAGTGGGTGACTTAACTGCTTGGAAGTAAATAACTGGGTTTGATTTACAGTCTCTGAAGATTTATAAGAAGCTTTTGAATGTGCAGCTTTAGAAAAAAGAAGTACTGTGATAGCTATGTACCTCTATAAATCTGTCTTTATTGTTCAGCATGTGCGTGGCTACTGGGACCCCATTATGAGTTTACAATCACTGGGCAATGAGTTTGAGACTCAGTAAAGCAGAAATTAGGAATGGGATGGTTTTCAACTGTTCCTACTTGTTTTCGACATGAGATTGATGTAAGAAAATTCACTCTGTAAAAATCTTAACAGTCAGGATTAAAAGACAGGGCCATCTTAAGGCCCTTATTTCATTGTTTCACACTTTATCCTTGCCTGTTTGATCTGTTGGTATCACAGCCAGCTCTGTGACGCAAGACCCAGTAATAGAAAACTTCTTTCATCCTGCTCATCCCAGAAACTTGATCAATTTTGTGTTTTACACAATTAAAAAAAGAACTATGCTAAAGAACCTAGGAGCAGGTTTTGCTGCCCTGCTGTAAAATTCCTGGGAAAGACACAAACATACCTGGGGTATCATTACATTTCCTCTGAGCGCTCTGTGAACAGAGGGATTTGTTAGAAGAGGAGGATGTGGGAACTTAAAGACGGTCTCGTTCCACCCCCTGCCACGGGCAGGGACACCTCCCACGAGCCCAGGTTGCTCCAAGTCTCATCCAACCTGTCCTCGGACACTTCCAGGGACGGGGCAGCCACAGCTTCTCTGGGCAACCTGTGCCAGGGCCTGCCCCAAACCCAGATGTTTTCTCTTCTGTCCCTGGTTGGAAGCCAAACACCTGGATCTCTGAGAGACTCTGTGAGCTCTCAGGATGCTTTCATTGGTCGTAATATTTAGATCATGTTCATCTTTTTGAGAATTCTGCAGTGTCAGGAAAGTGCTGTTTTCTCAGTGGTCACATTTATAGGTTTTTAACACAGTATTTCCTAATATGCTGTGGGGTTGGAAGAAAGCCAATGATATTTTTGATGGTAACCCAATTAATTGGAACTTAAATTATATTTCTCAGAGAAGAAGAGGGAAAGCTTTCTTTTCTTTTGAAGAACTTGAAGTATGCATTAAAGGAAGGATGCTTTAAAGTGCTTATTTAAATTTAGTATGTTTTAGGTCCTGCCTTATACTTTTAAGAAACAGGGTCTGAGAAGGCTGATTTAATTCAGAGCAATCAGATATTTGAGGGTGAGCTATTTGAAAAAGATGAATGTATATTTTTCATTTGATTTTTCATTTTTCAACATATGCAATAATCACTCTGGACATGCCTGTTAAAAGTTTCGACACCGGTGTGTCTAACTTATTGAATGGTGACATCTGTAATAAAAATCATCGTTTGCAGATGCCATTGCAGGCATAATTATGGCAAATTGCTGTCAGCAGGAGGGACACAGAGAAATCCGTGGCAGCTTCGCTTTCCCAAGCCCCAGTGTCAGTCTGGGGCTGTCTGGGCTGCTAATGAGGCCCATTGCTCTCCAAAGGCGACTGGGTATGGAAGACAAAGTAGTCAAAATAACCAAAATAATTCTTCTTTTAAGATGCATTTTTTTTGCAAAAGAAAAAGACCAAGCACTTTTTTTTGGTGAAAAATCAGTATTATTTCTAAGCATTTTCAAATATACCTTACAAGTATACGTTAATCTTGGGAAAATGCAAGCGAAAAATCAGCACCTGGAACAAGGTGGTCTTTAAGGTCCCTTCCAACCCAAACCATTCTGGGATTCTATGATAATAAATATTATAATATAATTAATATAGTATATAATGTAAAGATTAACAACTGTACTAAAAGAGAAAGAATAAAACCTGGTTCTGATTTGCCATACTAACTTGTAATGAAATGGTCACCCCTTGAGTCCTGAGTAGATTCCAAGCTCCTCATTGCAGTCATATCCAGAACAAGAAAAAGTTTAATATATAAGGCAGTAGAAGTTCTTTTCCTCAAAATAGTGAGAGATTCTCTCTCTCTTTCATTATTAACAAGAAGCATATGGAGAGTGCAATGAGCAATTTTAATTTTAATTGTATTTCACCCAATATCTTTCCCCACTTCACTCAGATGTTTCTCAAAAAGCCTCCAACAACTCCCATGAATTCCACTGAGTAGTTTGGCTTAGATCAGTTTCACATTGGAAATAAGGAATGTTTGTAGTGAAACACAGAACTGGAAAAAGCTTATTAATTTTTGTTTCTAGCCTTTCTTCAACATCTGGGGAAAAAAGAGATGTGTTAACATGATGCTGATTTTAGTAGGCAGTGCCTGTGCAGAACCCTCAGTTACAAGAGTAATATAAATACAAGAACATGTCAGTGCTTTTCCCTCTCTTCTGCTGTTGAAGCCTCGTGCAAGTCTTGATTTGAAATGGAAATAGAAGTAGTAATTCAAGATGTATGTTTGAAAATCAAAGTGAAAGAAGGCAATCATTATAGCTCTGATTTTTATAAAATATGTTTCGGCCATAAGATATATATTTCCAGTACCCTTTGAAGATTTAGCCACCCTCATATGAAATTGCTATTTTCTCTAAAAGTTTAATAATATTTGTGTTTTTAAAAGAAATAGGAAAAGATTACTTCCAGCCATACTTTTGCTAGTGCCCACGGTCTACATAATGTCATTAACTAGAGTAGAATTTAAACTATATGATGTCTTAACTATTCTTTGTGAAGTCCTTCAGAGGAAATCCTAGTTTTTAGAAAGTAATAAAGGAAGGATGATCACATTTGGCAGAAATGCTCCAAGGAAACTGTTATTAATATCGGAAAAAACCCTCAAAAATTTATAGAAGATTGCTCAGAATAAATATGTGTGTTTTCCAGGGGAAACATTTCTCTTTAGGAACTTCTGAAACCGTGTGAATGAAAGAAAAAAGAGATTAATTACTTTAAAGATGTGAGTAGACTAGACATGTGCACATAGTGGGGTTTATATATGAATCCAGAAAGAGGCATGAAATTAATTCGGTAACTTCTTGAGTGCAGGAAGTTATATATATATTTTAAAAGTCCCCAGTGCAACCAAAGCCTTATCTCTGTGCTATACAGCACGTGCAAGTTGTGTGATAAGTGGGGAGCCTTTCAGAGCAGCCTAAAGCACAGCTGCCAGCAAAGGCACCCGGATGGAAATGTGATTCAGGACACTCCTTATCTGCTGAGGGCACTGCGGAGGGCACGGTCTGAAGAAGACAAAACCCAACCCAGATCGATGGTATCTCCACCCCACGAATGCCTCTGTGTGTTGTGTCCAGGCTTATTACTAGGTGACAGTGACGTACTGCCCCAGAAGGCCTGGTTTTGAGAGGAGTGTTCTTCGCATAATAAGACATCTCCCTGAATGAGGCTGCTCTTCTTCTGGAGAAAATTCTTGTGAATTAGCGTGTCGCTTTTTCTTGGAACTCTCCGCTCAAATCTTGAAACATGGCATGCATTGAAAGGAGCAGCTTTACAAGGACAGCCCAAGGCTCTCAAATAGCCTGGCTGCTTGGACCTCCATGCCCTTCCCAAAGGCATCCTGCTGGGAAGGGAAATTGGGAAAATAGGGGTTAAGAGGTACCAATGCTTTTTGACCAAAGGTTATGGTGTGGTATTGCTTTAGGATGTCTCACTTCTGCTGGATTGCTGAGCAAGCTCAGTTTTAACTATTAGATTCAGACAGTTACCCCTAATATGATTTGAATTAATTATTCTGGCTTTCCATTTAAAAACCACCCTGTTTAGTGCAATTTCTTATGATATGTAAATGAATTACTAAGGAAAGAATGGAACAAACATTTTATAAATGTATTGTTGTGTTAACAGATACAACAATCCATGTGTAATGTGCCTTTCATGTCCATATCACATTTCTCTAAAAATAGGTACTTTTCCCACGCAGTAAGAAGAAAACAGTATCTTCCTCCAGCAGACTGATGCTTAACCTTGCTGCTTTTCCTCCACTTCCCGATGTACAGCAATCTTCTGGAGCTCTCAGGAATTTAATTACTGGTTTTATTTCTACAAATATTTAGAGCTGAATCCCTTTTGCACCTTTCTTTCTTTCTTTCTAAATGATGTTTTCCGGAATGCTTCTGTTACACAGGAGCTTAGCTGCAATTTTCAAAAGTCTCACGGAATCCATGAGCCATAAACTTTCCGTTCCATGCCTCCAACTTCAGAACAGGCTAAGCAGACACATTGAAAATGCTTAACCCCTTACTGATTTTCAGAGGCACAGAGTTTTCTTCTGATATTTTTAAAAGCCCATCCTGTGTTTTGTTTGAACAAGGAAAAAAATGTACATTTTCCTCGCTACTATCTAAAATATATCATTGCTCACACATCTCCCAGTACACCTGACACCCCCTGGAGGTTGGCTATTGGGCTAAATGGAGCATTTCTTTATTCTGGCTCAGCAGATCTTTGTAATAAAGCTATCAGAAGGGAAAAAAGGCATAATATTCACTTGGAATGAAAAGGGGACTGAATAGTGGAAGGGCAGGAATCAAAGAGAAAGGAGACAGCAGTGAACTGTGTAATGGGGTGGCTGAGGGGGAACTCAGCTGGTATTCCTGATATTTCATGGAGTAATTCATGCTTACCTGCACTTTGAAGGATGACACGTGAGTCTCCGTGTCTGTTTTAAGTATTTAGCAAGAGCGTGACTCATAAACCCTCAGGTATTGTCAAAAACTTACTGACTACAAGTTTTGCTCAGTCGAGTTAACTTTGTATTCTCCAGTGCAGCATGTACATGATGGCAGCAACAGTTTGTGCTGAATTACAGAAAAACCTAAAAATTCAACATCTGAGGGATGATAGAAATACAGAAAACTGAAAGTTAAAAAAAGAAAACAACCGAAAGTGATTGTTTATCACATCTGGGCTTCTCTCATCATGCTGGAACCTCAGCTTGTGCTAGCAGGACTTTTGAAACCACTGTAATATAATGAATACATATATATATATTTAAATTTAAAAAATCATTAATATTGAAGATCAAAAACATTCCACAGGAAATGTATTAATTGAGTTATTCTTAATTTAAGAATAATTCTATCTGAGAGGGGGATATAAATACAATGCCGTTAAAACGAATAGGAAGAAAAGAAATCTTAGTTGAATGAAATTGATTTTTATGTTCTTTGCACTTCCTTATACTTTTGCTTACTGTAACAGCATGACTGCACATGGACAGGTCCATTGACTTAAAAAAATATATAAGATTTTGAAGGCATTTAGAAAAAGTGGTTCCAGGATCCCACAAGGAAAAGAATTTGAACACAAAGTGTTTGGTGGCTGTGAATCTGCCACAGCACCCTGGGAACTGCACAGTTGTTAATAAATATAAACGTATCACACAGACATTTACCTCAGTGCTACTTACTGTGGTGGTTAAATCACTGATCTGGCAGCATCCAGATACCTCAGAACTACAGAAAACACAGATGTCCCAGAACACCAACTTCAGAACTCGTGTGGCCTCAGATGTGCCTTCTCCCTGCCACCATCCCCAGTCCAGCCCCCTGTCCCACAGGTGCACCATCCTTGAGCGATGCTGCTTCTCAATACGCCCTAAAAAGCCCCAAAAACCCACACTGACAAACTTTGAAATATTTAAGAGAACTCCAGGCAAACGTGTATCTTTCAGGCCTTTGAAGCTGCAATCAGACTTCTCTCCTTAAAGAGGCGAAACTCTCTCCAAGCCCTATTTGCATATTGAGAATTGGATTCCTTCTAATCTTCCAAGGAATGCATGGAAACCAGCTGGAGCTCTTTCAGTGAGTGGAGCCTCTGCTCTGCCAAGCAGCTGCCAGCCAGCTCTTTGTGTTGCAATCGCGCTCCTGAGCGAGCTTCTCCTCCTTTGCCTTCTCTTTGTTTGGCAGATGTGCAGCAGATGGCAATCGACTGGCTCACGGGGAATCTTTACTTGGTGGATCACGTCAGCGACAGGATCTTCGTGTGCAGCCCCAATGGGTCGGTGTGTGTGACCCTCGTTGAGCTGGACCTCAGTAACCCCAAGGCCATAGCTGTCGATCCAACCTCAGGGTGAGTTCTTTACCTGCCTTGGTATTCATTTCTCATGGTGCATGCTTGCCCGGGACTACGTGCAGTTTCTGGTTGCTTCAGGTGTTTTAGAAACTGGGTTTTTTTCTTTGGTGTATTTTGTTACTTGAGTAGTTGCTGTAATAATAACTTGTCATGAACTTGGAGCAAAGAGTTAATTACATTAATGGCAATATTAATTGCAATGTGTGCCTTGTAACTTCTCAAAATGGAATCAAAACAGAAAAAAAACCCAAACAATTTTATCCCTATTTATCGTAAGATTTGCTTTTGCCTTTGCTTTTCAGTAAGTTGTATTTCTAACTCGAGTATGTGGAAAAGGAACTTCCAAAGGGTTTTTATGCTGTTGCCGGAATATCCTCAGTTGCAGGAATATTGAAAATTGGTTTAACAGGTTTATTACACAAAAAAGTGGATGAATTTTTACTCTCCTTTAAAGGGTCAGCTATAATGGTAAAATTACATTTTATTTCCTGTTTCTCTTCCATGTAATGATTTAACATCACTTGGGAATAAAACTTGCTTAAAATACAGTGTACTAAAAGTCTGCCATTCTGTAACATCCACCAGCTGGGAAAGGTTTTCAAGTAAGTGAAGTAAAAGTATAACTAAATAGAAATAGGAATAGAATCAAGTTAATTTAAGAACTAAATTTTGGTGAGGATTTTCAAACAGGGATTTTTATCTCGGTTTTATTAGTCAGTAAGTAGCTTAGATTGAAATGCCTGGTGGGATATGTCCTAAGCTGCCATAAGCCCCTTCTCAGTAAATACAAAAATATTTACTGTAGAACAGCTTGTCATCCATATGTGGACTTTTGTCACTCTTTATTTAAAGCCTGACCAAATATTAAGATGTATTATCGCAATGACTTAAATTCTGACAGGAACAGCTTGCATGCAAAGTTTACAAAGAACTTTGGTAATGTAATTCCCGAGTAGAGCTCTATTTCTCTCCGCAGCAGATGGCAAGCTTGACTTGATCTGACTGCAGAGTTGTTCTAAAAGAAAAAAATAAAAATTCCTGTAGAAATTGATTTTCTGCAAGTTCTCCTCTGAAAGAACTCGAAGCTTTCAAATTTGCCAACAGCAGCCTTTTTTCTGTATGTTTGCTTGTACATGCTTAGCTGGATTTACTGGGTGAATCCAAAGCTTGTCATTAGCTGAGCTTATCTGTCAGGGATGGAAGAATTGTACCCAAGCCTTTGGTTCCGCGAGGAGGGGAGGAACAGAAAAGCAGAGATTTTTCCCTCACTTCTTATCTGCTGGCTACAAAGCATCCCTACTTGGAGAGCCACCTTTCGCAGTGCCCGGGGGGAGAGGAATGCTCTCTGGTTCAGGTGGTTCGAAGTGCTGGCCTGTAGGAAAGGCCAGCAGTGCTTATGTTATTTTGCAGTGTGAGTCTTCATAGGCAATATCTATTTATTACATGGTGGAAAATCTTCTCAAAATACAAGCTTTGCATGTCCTTCAGCAGTTATTCCATTGCTGGTTTTATTGGCAGTTTTATTAATTATCTGATGTGTTCTGTTAATTGAATGTCTAACATACTCATAAGCTCCAATTTATGTATTAGTTCTGCTAGTTTTTGACTGGGTTTTGATACAGAATGCAAACAGATAAAAGTATTCTGACTATTTAAAAATGTTTTGATCCTTCCCCCCCCCCCTTACTTTTGGTCCTTTCTTCTTTGGTCTTTTTCACGTTGATAGTAGTTGATACTTATCTTGGTGTCCGAGTATTAGTGTGGCATTGCTGTCTGGGTAACTTGATGGGTTTATTTTATTTAAAAAAATCACAAAAACATCCATACTAACAAAAAATATTGCAAGCTGAGCACTGAGTGAGTGTTCATGTCTGTGCTGTTATGTGTTTAGTTGTGTCATGAACCAGAAATTCTGATTTTATCCATAAAACAACTAAAGAACTGGTGGAAAATTTCTTCATTCTGAATGGTTCCCCTCACTGCACTCAAGAATATATTTTTTAAGTGTGGTTAATTTAACATCTCTGTGCCTGCAAGTTTTGTTAGATGTTTAGTGGTGAGGGATTTATATATTCCTCTATGAGCTTACAGTGCAATTTGAGCCACTAAGTTTCTTTAATGTCATACAAGGAATGAAAGAACTTTTGTTATTCTTCTAAAACTGAACTTGAAATTGGGAGAAGATTCTGCTCTTCACACAGCTCTGGAAGAAGCAAGCCTGTTATGTGTCTAATCCGTTACTTGGGTAGGATTTTAGCACTTCTATCAATCTGAACTGTGTTATTCAGTATTTTGGTTATTCCAGACTATATTTAATGGACTCCCACCAGAAAAATACCCCCTCTCCCAAAGAACTAATAGCTTACCCAGTTAGAGTTTTGCAGAACTGATACTCATCCGCTACCTCACCTAATTCTCACGTGCAAATAGCAGACCTTTGCTAAGGTGACCACAACCAGGGGCAAAGGATGAGTTCCCAGTGGTCACTGTAACTTGGCAGTGATACACGAAGGAAAAGCTAGGACAAGGTTAGTAGGAAATAAAGTGGCAATCAGAAGCAGGGAGGTAGAATAAAGAGTTTTGCAATAATATATTATCTATCAAATGCCTTTGAAGTAAGATGTTTGGCTCCATATGCCTGCAGTTCATGGGTTTGATAAATTTTAATATGGGACTTCTTGTGTTCAGTGGTCAAGACACAGAAGCGATTACTTTTGGTGGTCCTTGAAATTGGTGTAGAATTGATGATGGTGCTTATGACTGTCACATGAAACAAATATAAGCTGAGTTAGAATGAGTTTCTCTCTGGCTGAGGTCTTCAGGAGGTCTGCTCTACTCATGGGGAATGGCTTTTTAAAGGATTCCAGCCAGTTTGGCAACCAGTCTGCATATTCATGAAACTTTGATCAGTGTACATCGATGATAGGGAAGGTAACACATTTAAAACTCACAAGAGGATAGATCAGGTTTAGGTTCTCTCCCATCTCTGTCACAACCAGCTAAATGTCTCTACACAAAGCATTTTATTTTTTTTTATGACTCTGCATCTCCTTGTATTTAATAGGAAGCATAAAATGCATATTGCTCAAGCTATGTGATATTTGAATGCATTCAGGAACATTAGGAATTAGTATTGTGGAATGCACTGTTAACTGTGTACATCTACATATTTATACTGTAAATATGTCGACTTAATGACCTCCACTGTTCCAGGTAAATCCTTGCCTTCCACTGCACCACAGTGGCAATGGGGAATGTATGGCGAAGGGAAAATGCCTTGGGGTAGGGGGATACTGCAGTGCCCTCCCAACAGGGGCGCTTGAAATGTTGAGTCCTGATTGTACTGCCTAGACATTTATCATCCGTGGAGTAATATAAATACTGGAGTGCCTTAATTTCTCTCCATACCCGTTTTCTGGTTTCTTTGGGAATGGCAGAAAATGGGAAAAGGCAGGAATAGAGGATAGGGCTGCAGCTGGTTCCAGAAATGCACAATATAGACTGATGGCTCTTTGGGGTGCTGATCATAATTTTCTACTATATTGCACAGGCTTAAGGAAAAACATAAACTTTAAGGAGAGCATCTGAAATGCACAGGCTGTTGATCTAGCCCCCAGTTCTAAAACCTTCCAAACATAAGGGAATGTGTGGATAAAGGGCACATAGGCTGAGATGACAAGGATGTGCAGACCAAAGCTGCTGTGTGGAAGGATGTGTGGGGCAGCCTAGAGGAGTTTTGGGAACGAGGAGTTGGGTTACACACATCCTACATGAACCTCTGTAGAATCGTCATAGAGTCCCAGAATGGTTTGGGTTGGAAGACAATTTAAAGACCATCCTGTTCCAACCCCCCTGCTGTGGGCAGGGAGACCTTCCACTAGCCCAGGTTGCTCCAAGCCCTGTCCAACCTGACCTTGAGCAATTCCAGACATGGGGCAGTCACACCACCCTTACAGGGAAGATTTTCATCCTAAGAGCTAATCTGGCCCTGCCCTCTGTCAGTTTGAAGCCATTCCCCCTTTACCTGTCATTCCATGTCCTTCTCAAAAGTTCCAGCTTTCCTTTAGCCCCTTCAGGCACTGGAAGGGGCTCCAAGGTCTTCTCAGAGCCTTTTCTTCCCCAGGCTAAACACCCCCAACTATCCCATCCTGTCTCCAGAGCTGAGGTGCTCCAGCCCTTTGAGCACTTTCTTGGCTTCCTCTGGACTGGCTCCAGCAGTTCCACATCTGTCTTGTGCTGAGGACATTGACACCTGTACCTACCATTAAAAAGTTATGTTAGTAACAAAGGGGAGGAAAGACTTACTGCTTTACAAAAGAGATTTGTAAAAGGAGCAAGCTCACATTTTAATACTGCAACAGTGTGTGTCATGTAAATATTTGAATAAATCTTTTAATCGGCTTTTCCTTCTGCTGTGGTGTAGAAATAAAACAACAAACCACCACAAGCTCCGCTTATTTCTGTCACACAACATTTGTGAACGCATACAAGGAGAGATTGGGGTATGATGATGTTTGAAGAACAACCGCTATTAGTGTGTCACGGTGTTATGTAGCATCTCTTGGTAATGTCAATAAGTCAGGGAAAAAACAATTGCACAACAGTGAAAAAAAATGGATTTGTTGCATTTTAAGCCTGTAATAGCAATGGGTTGATGCCTTTGTGCGTCACAAAGAGGAACAAGGGAAACAGGGGGAGAATTAACAGCTGAAGTTTTCCACTTTATCATCTCAAAGATTTGTTCTGAGGAAAAAATATAAAAATACTGCAGTGTTAACTCTGGTTCTAAGGAGTCTAAGCACAGATTTTTCTGTGGCTCAAACCAAAGCAGCAGCTTTAAAAAACCGTACTGGAGAGATCTAGAAAAAAAAAAAATCATAAGAAACACTTATTTCTGCCTTTTAAAAATTTTCTTTCTAGTTTTAAATTCATTCTCCTTCTGAAATAATTCTGGTAGAGGTAAGAGGAAGAAGTTTGGGGTCGGTCACATCGTGCAGAGCATTTAGCTGCTGTTGCAAATGTTCTTGCTCAAGCTGTGTGTGATTACCCTCATGGGATGTTTGCATGAACCCATGGCCAATCCCAAAATCCTGCATCTCAAAGCCTGCAACAGAGGGTGGAAAGAGACCCTTCCAAATTACCTTTATTGAAAGTAATTTTATTTTTCTTCTTTTCTGTACCCGTGTCTTTCAAAAAAATGAAATCATAATTCCGCTATGTTTGATCAGTGAGGGGCTGAAGTTTCTTACAAGGGAGGTCAAACCATTACATATTCTTCTTTATTTACTTCATTGTTATTTGGGCAAGGGAGTCTTTCAGGATCAAAATAAAACATCTGCGCTTATTGTCTGCTGCCTGTTTTATTCTCTTTTTACTCTCTTGTCTTGCAGTTTTATAGCAGCCACCAGCCTTGGGAGAGCTCTCTGAGTCTTAAAACTTTATTTTTTTTCCTCTCTCAGATTAGTCACCATTTTCTGCTGATCAAAGAGGAGAGTTATAATCATTAAAGCTCACTTTTAAACAGCAAAATCATTAGTATTTTAATAACATGCCATTATTAAAAGAGCTCAGCTCATTTTCTTGTCAAAAGATTTTCAAAGAGCTCTAAGATACATATAAGACCCACTCTTCTAGAAAGTTTTAAAGATGACCTGAAAAAGAATCTTCTTCATTAAAAAAAAAAAACAACCAACAAAGAAAAAGCCACCAAAAAAACCCACCCAAAACTTTGTAGTAACTAATCATAATATGAAAGTTTTCATTAAGAATTCAGATTTAGTTGCTCGTCCTCCCCCTCCACAACCCCTGTCAGGCTGTGAACAGTTGGAGATGGCATAATAGTGGAGCCAAAATAAGATGAGAGAAGAAAAGATACTTAATCAGACAAAAAAAAGAAAAAAAAAGAAAAGAAAAAAACCCCTATGTTTCGCTTTGTTATTATCCCTTCAGCTCAAATGCTTGTGAAAAATGTATGGCAAAAGATTTTTTGACTGATCTCAAGTTTTAGAAAACCACTTCCAGTTCTTTGCTATTCCATCTTTCAATTTTCCTTGTTGGAGCTAAACCAAGGCAGAAAATTCTGCCACCTTTTCATTCCCCCCTGCATTTTACCTCCTTTGGAAGTGCCATTCTAGTGCAGCAGCACAGAAAATAGAAGATTTAGCGGTTCTTTTCTTCAAGAAACTAATAAAGAAAGAAACTTTAATTTATGAACATGAAAAAGACACGAACTTGCATGAAAAAGTCAGCTAATTCAGGTGAAAATTATTCAGAGTCACTGATGGAACTGAAGGAATCAAAATATCCAGCACGTGACGGAACTGCAGTAAAAGGGAACTAATTAACAGTGCCAGGTTATTGGTTTGGATCAAAGTACCAATCATAATCAAACCAGTAAGAATAGAGTAAGCCTGAACGGGTTTGGTACGTGCGTATTCCCAAGTAATTACATGAGCACATGCCTTTTTATTCATCAGATATTACCAGGATTAATAATTGATGCCTATCATTAACAGCCAGCTTTCTGTTTATGCTTGAAGGTAGACTGTATTTGGTGCCTGAAACAAGCTGCATTCCAAGGAAAAGCAGATATTAGCAGCAACAACCCACCGGGAGTGATAAAGGAGAATAAAGAGCTAACTCGAGCCGTGGGTTTCATGTGCTGCTGCTTGGAGGAACATTTCAGTGGTGTCAATAAGTGTGGGGAAAAGAGATCAGTGGGAATACAAAAGCATCAGTGAAATCACAAAATAGCTATGGTTTGTAAAACGAAATATCTGCAATATTAAAGTAGCTTGTAAGCCAGTAAAACTTTTCTTCCCATCTGAAATTTGGTGCAGGGCCCGTGAAGGCAGCACTGTGCCCCTCTCCTTCAGTCCTTAGCTAATTAACACTCACCTTATACAGGAATTCCTGTGAATCTCTGAATCAGAAATTATTATTTGTGAAGGAGACAGGCTTGTTATTCTGCCTGCCGTGGAAGTCTCAAAGTACTTCTTTTTCTTTTCTTTTTTTTTAATTATTTTTAATAACTGAAATGTCCAGCAAAAGCTGCAGGATTTAAATCACCCTATCAGTGATTTTCTGCAAGTTGAAAGCAATTAAGCTGGAGAGAATTGAGGCCACTTGGATTCTGAATGAGAATATAAATGGGAGTTTAAGTCTCCATAATGCATGGACATTACGTTCCTGGCCATTTGAAGGCTCCTTTTATTTTTTGTTCTTTTATTACCTGCTTGTCTTATTATCTAACAAGCTTCTGTAAGGTCACTTATGCTGAGGACAGACTGTGATATGAATAAGAGCACTGAGCGAGTGGAAGAGTGGAAATGAAAATACAGCTTGTTAGGACCCATCTTTCTTGAAGATGTATTATTGTGGACTAAAAAATGTGTGTACGTATACAGAGATATTGAGAGAGACTTTTAATTTTCTCTAAAACAAACAAAAAAGTTCATGTTTAACACAGATGTTATAAAGTTTCCCAAATACCTTTTTTTTTTCCTAGTAATGCCCACACATTTCTTGTGGGTTTTTGTTTTTTTTTTAATGAGTCTTTGCATTGTAGCAGTACAAAATTTGTAAACCACATATTTTCTATGGTTACATGGATAGTTGGCTTTTAATATTGGTTTTCCAGATTTGGTTTTCCTGAGGTTTCTTGCAGGTCACTGCCCTCGTTGCTGAGCTCAGTAGTGTGAATGTGCCCTGCTGGTGCTCAGCTGCAATGGGACCCCTTTGGGCGGCAGAGAGAAAATTTGGAGGAAATCTGGAGTTAAGATTAAATAAAGGATCTCTAAAAATCCCCCCCATGGCCTGTATAGAACTTGCAGAAATCATGTCTTCTAATCTAGAAGAGAGAAGGTTGAGAAAATTCATATTATTATCTATAAAAGACTGATACAAATAGCAGGGTGGTTTGCTATTCTTCTTATTTAAAGAAAGAACAGGGAGAAATAATTTTCATTAGCAAAAATTGATAAATACAGGAAAAATTTACAAGGCTGAGGAAATTATTAGAATATAAATTGTTCCAAAGTTGGCATCTGTGTCATTAGGACACGTAGGACTGTCTGGCAGGGATGTTCTAGCCTTGTATTACACATCCTCAGTAAGGGTCTCTAAACTAATAATGTCAAAGAATGGGATGCTAGAAGAATAAATATGCATAAATCTGTTTACAGACGTTGCCAAAGGAACCATTTGTTTTTTGCACTTGAAGGAATTTGAGGGATTTTAAGGAAAAAGGGTCAAAATTACACAAACCTGTGACAAGACACAGTGGAAGGAGAATCAATTTCATCTTTACCATGTTGAAAATTGTAGCAAAAGTGCTCAAAGTGGGGGAGCACTGGTTTTCCCAAGTTTTTTTGAAGTAATATATTCTGTGATAGAAACTTTTTTATGCTTTTAGTTTGCTCATTGCCCGTTAACTTGAACCAGGTGATTCATTTTCGGAGATAATACACACACAAAAACGTGCACATACGTACGAAAAACTTGGTTCAAGGTTTTACTTGGCCTCAGTCTTCATGTTTCTAAAGAAGGAAAAACATGTTTAACTTCAATTAATGGGCAATTAACTTGCTGAAGATGCAAACTTTTAGCATAGAGAAGTCTAGAAAAAGGTCATCAAGGAAAAGAATGGCCTCAGGTTGGTTTAGATCATTTTTATTCATTAGCATTTGACAGCAAATCTACAACCCCCAAACGGAAATACTCAGGGGTTTTTATTTAACAGAGTTTAATGAGAACACTGTATTAATAGAGGGTTATCTGAAACTCGCTGCCTTTTTTACCCTCTGAAAAAGAACCGATTTTGGAAGTTTTACAAACAGAGTTTTGCTTACAGACCTCTCCAGACACAGGAATCTCAGAGCATCACCTCTTGGCTGATCTGCCCCGGCAGGATGGGAATCCTCGGTGCTTTCTGCTGGCACAGCTGCTCTGGCTGCACACAAGGGGAGGAGAGCAAGCAAACTGCATTCCCACCAGGGACTCCACTGACTCCAACACAAAATCAGCCCTTTAACCAAAATATTTAAATTGGACCAGAAATTCATTGGATGCACCATGCCAAGCGCTTGTTTGGATTCCTGAGTGTTTGATGTGGTTTACTGAGGTGAAAGTGTTACATCTTCTGCAAATTTTTATATATGAGTCTCCCTGTTAAATCACTGTTTTCTTATTTGTCACACAGAGTTTTCTGCATGTATTATTTCAGTAGGTGATAATACTTGAGTGTACGCATCCCTCATTTCAAAGATTGATATATATGCTAACATTTTCACCACCTGTGGCCTCACACAGAAGTTTTGGCCGTGTTTGACTGTCTGTGATTTGCAATGAGGCTTTTAAATAATAATATTTCAGTGTCAAAGGCGGTATCAGGCTGAAGTTGAGCCTGGGTAGGCTTGAAATTCTGGGTTTAAATTCTGTGGGACATCCCTTCATTTAAGCCTGGAAGGATTTTGTGATGGAGAATTCCTTAATATCTGGGAAGTGGCAGGAGACAGAGGTGTGAACGCTGCTAAGTGCCCGCTCAGAAATGAGCAGCTTTGCATTCAGAGCAGGATTGGAATAAAATACATCTCTGTCAAAGGGCACGAGGCATCACATTATGTAAGGAAGCAATAGTCACTCTTCAGGGCACAAGGTATTTGGAAATAATAATAATAATAATAATCATGGATGTAATCAAAGGATTTTGATTGCTCGTGTCCTGGGATAATTTAAGACAATGCAGGAATCATATTTGCTAACATTTTAATGCTTTGATCTGTGCTGGCAACGTTTCTGATCCATGTTTTTATTTTGTTCTCTCTTATCTCAGAGGATGGAGATAAGTTCCATAAATCCACACCTGCTCTACCTTTTCCTGTTTATATTGGGAAAGAATAGAGATTAGAGGTTGAAGGGTTGCCTATTTAATCACATTGTTCGAAGGCAGAACAAACTGCCTCGAGCCTTCCTCGAGGAGGTTTTGGCTAACAATTTAATTCAGAATATTCAGAGAGGAGATTACATGAACCTCCATGTTCCTCACGTCTTACAAATTAAGGTTATTGCCTTTAATCACGCTGCAAGCTGTCATAAAGAGCAGTTTATTTCCTTCTTCTTGTAGTGTCTTTTTAGCTACTTCAGGACAACTAACAGGTACTTGTTTTAATCTAGAATAAGAAAACTTCTTACACCTTTTTTTTTTCATATATTCCCCACCAACAACAGCTCCGTCATCCATATGTCTGATTATTTAGTGGCCGTGCTCTTTATAATCTCCATTTGGTCTCCATTTCCTGGGAAGTTAAGGGAAGTAGGAAAGTTTGTTTGTTTGTTTCCCACTGGAAAAACTTCAGGACCATATTTACAATGGAGTTTTTCCTTAGTGCTGTGATATAACTGAATGGGGGTGATATAACTCATTCTGGTAAAAGTGATTTAGGAATTTTGATTTCCTTCTTCCAATTACATTTTTCTGCGCCGGTTCTTTCTGTGCCCTTCCGGCTGTCCCTCCCTCAACAGAGGGAGGTCAGCAGAGAGCAGTTTGTGTGGCCACACTCTAAACCAGAGACCTGTGGGAGGATCCAAGGTAAACAGAAAGCAGGTTTAAATCAGAAGATGGGACTCAGTGTAAGACCAAGTCAAGCTGGCTCTGCTGATGTCTAGACTAACAGGACCAGGATCTGTGCGTTTGCTTTGGAATCCTCTCCCTTTTAGATGCTTCCCTGAAGTCTTTGCCAGTCCAGGTGCTCCCTAAATTGTATCTTTGTAGGTTATATACTACTCATTGAAAAGAGGGTTCAGCTTGTGTTAAAATTGACTGTACCAAACAGCTTTTCCTGCCCATCCTTGTCCAACTGCGTGCTAGTTCAGCTGGAACAGTGGGGTGCCTAATTCTCCATATTTGCCACCCCTTACTTTGTGGTGCTGCTCTTCAAAGCAAAATGTCTTCTCTATTCTTTTACCCGTTGCTCATTATTCCCCATGCTAGTTTTCTGCTGTCCCGCAGAACTTCAGAAAATTGTTTCTACAGTCTTTCCACTTCCATTTTTTCAAGTGACACTGGAAGCTATGGGGAGGCACAGCTGCCAGAGTGTGGGGAATGCTAACTCCTGCCCTCCATCACCTTAATGGCACAGGACTTTCAGGAGAGCCAAGTTGGCAGCACTTGCCTATCAGCACGATAACGTGTGAGCTGGCTTCTTACCCTTTTGTAGAAAGCTAAAAAAAACCCCATAAAACATATACAGGGTGAGACTTTTAGTAGGAGTACAGATGCTGAGAGATAGAATGCAAAAGCTTTCTGACAAGAGATTTATTACTGTGAATATCCACAGAGAGCCCACAAGACTGGATAAGGATATTCATCTCTTTCATCTCATGTACTCCTTAGAGATCTGGCTGGATGATCTGTTTACCTGTTGCCAGTTAGGAACAGGAAATATTACTTGACTAAACTCCGTTAACAGTTTTCAGAAACATTAGCTGCAGAAGTATTTCCATTTAGTCTGTAGCTTGTTAATCAAGCCTATGTTCACCTGCCCATACAGGTCAGAGAGTGCTGCAGTGAACATTTAATTGCAATTAACACCACTGACCAGTTACAAGGCACCAGCGAGTGCTCTGTGTTTTGGGGGGTTTTATTGCCCAAAGACCAATGAGCTGTATCACCTTGGAGGCATCAGCTTTAAGAGATGAAGGCAGCAGGTGATACTGCATATGAAACATTAAGGGTTTCTTTCTGCATTCTAGGATAGAAAGAATATGATTCAAAATGGCATCAGCAAAGTGACAGTGTCTTTACTGATAAGGCACTCACGGGCAAGCTCCAGTTCATGTTTCACAATGCACTGCTCTTAAATACGGTCTTTTCTTCATTCCCTTGTAAAACCCTGCGCAGTTGTTACCCTCACTCAGTATGCAGCGGATGCGTGTTGCGGTGTTTGCTTCCAGGTATGTTGTTCAGCCCAAAGTCAGTAGTTAACAGGGCTGCAGGAGGCTGTGAGACCTAAAGTCAGGGCCAAAGTCCCACGGCTGCGTTCGAGTCACTGATGCCAGGGCAGTGGTCTGGGGGGCAAACACTGTCGTGGAGATCACGGAAATATCTTGTGGACAAACAGTGTTGTGCTTTGGCTGCCTGAATTTATACATATATCACACCTCAGTGAGCAGCCCGCTCCATTTCTGCAGCAACAGCTCTGACCTTTAGACTCCTACAAAGTCCAGCTCTGAATTCCCAAAATCCAGGTAAGGACAAACTGGAATTTCAGTTAGCTGACATTAGAGAAATGCAATACTGATGTGTATATTGGTGCTTCTTTTCCTTTTGCCTCAGCTGGCTCTAACCTCTGCTAGTCAAAAAATTGCACACAAAGAAGTTTGGGTATTTGCATTCAAGTAAACATATGGATAAAGGGGGTGTAGGACTGACTGTAATGCATGACAAGCTACAGAAAGCAAAGCAGGGAAACAGCTGCAGTCCAAAATCTCCATAAAATTCTGCTATCAGCCCCTGCAACTGATTGCAGAAAAAATGGTCCTGGATTTTAATGTTCCGAGTAGCACAACTAAACAAATACAACATAGATTATCTTCTAATATATTAAATGGCAAATGTTATATTGCTGAAAGGTAAGGGTTGAAATCCCAGGCAGAAATACAAACCTACTTACTTACATATACTGAAGATAGTGCACCTCTGCAGCTGTTCAACATCTGTGCCCCCAAGGTAATGAGATAAACGCGTGACAAACAACATGTAAATATCTGGCCATTAATATACCCAGAATCGTGGGGAGGGACACATGGAGCTGAAATCAAATTGCTGGAGCTGGACTGCAAATACATGACGGTACAACACCCAAAAAATGACTCAAAAATATAAATGAGTCACCAGAATGTTTCCTGAGTCTGTGCCTGGTCTGTGGGTTTCTTGTTTATTTTTGCCCTGGTTTTTAACCAGCCATCTGCAGAAAGTTTTTGGTTGCATCTGAGGATTAGTAAAAGGTGGATGAGGAAATCAAGCCCATACACAGACTATCAAACCATACACAGATGAGATTTCAGAAGACAATTGCCAAAGAGGTCCAGTTTTCCACTGTGAGAAAAAAGTTGCACCTACAAAGAAACCCCTAGAGGTATTAGTTAATATCCTTCATAAAAACACCCCCCCAATTCTCCTTGTATTTTCATTTTAATAACTCCTAGGTCTCAAATAGCATATAGTTTGATTGCACTTTGTAGAACTCCTTTCTATTTATCATTCTCATGTTTAAATGCACCCTAAATGCTCAGCTGAATAAATACAATGCAGATTAGCACTTGATATATTAAATGCCAAATAGTGTCTTGCCAAAACCCAAATAAGCTATCTATTTCTGTTCTGGCTTGCCTCCATATTCCCACATATGGGGGTATGTGTGATTTATTCTGCCAAGATGTTTCTTTGCATAGGTGTTTCAGGGGAAAAGAGACTATATAGACTCACAATTACAGAATCTTCTCTGAGATCGAGTTTAAATGGGTGGGTTTTAGTGTCCTGAGGCCAGTGCTACTTCCTTCGAATTTGAAACATCACACTGGAAAGCTGGAGACACGAAAGTGCAATTTAGTGCTTAAAATGAGTATGGACAGATGTGGAAAAGACAACATGAAAAGCCATGTTGTAGTCAGGGCAGTAAAATTAATGTGGGATCAGACAAGCAGATACAAGTGAAAATGCAAAAGGAGCAAATTGGGTGAGATGGAACAAAAGCGTATGAAGAGTGGGCAAACTTATTTGGAGGGAAAAAATGAGAACAGGAAAAGGAAAGAAGGAAGAAAGTGAAGAAAGTTCCAGGATGAAGACCAATGCTGGGTTGTTACAGACACGGAGAGGCATTAGGAGAAAAGAAAGGCGTGATCCTGCACATTGATAAAAATTCATGCAATTTGTGGATTGTTCCCAGGGCACAGGGTTGGTTTTGACTTACAGGTGTTGAGGTGAGTTGGCTGCACTTCAAGCGCAGGCTGTGGAGAAACCTCTCTGGGGATGGCCAGCCAGCCACCTCCCAGAGAGCACAATTTCATTTCCTTGTGCTTTTTTACTCGAGTTTTACTCGTTACCACTAAAGCATCCCTGTAAAATCAGATAATGAAGTCTTGCAGGCCTCTTAGAATAAAAAATATGACAGGTAGTAATAACCAGGGGCGCCTGGGCTGTATTTTCTCCTCAGCATGTGGTGGGTTTGAGAGCTTGTATTAGGTTTGCCATGGATGAGAAAGGTAATTTAGCTGTTTTTTATCTATTGAAAGAGAAATAGTGTAGACAGAAGAACTATGACAGTAGCTTTCCTATGTTTATGAAGTTATAGGTTCTGTCCTACTGTCATATAAGTCATTATGTGCAGTTATAAAGTGGCCATGTATTAAATAATCCTAGGTAACATTTCCAGTCTTCCAAGCAGCTAGAAAGCAACTCTCTTCCTATGTAAATGACATTTTTACTCAGTGTCTTCCTAGACACAGTCACACAGAGAGTTTATGTGTTCCTAAATGCCTGTCTATCTCAACATGCAAGGGAAAATGAAAGGAACATGTTCCTGTGGTGGGAAAATAACTCCTCTAGTGCCATGACACAAATCTCCCCTTGTTAATTGTCTGTGGCTGAGCTACATTCCAATTTAAGTAGCTTACTTTTATTTAGGTAAAGAGAAAACAGAGGCAATCAATGGGCCACTTCATGTAAAATGGAGTTAAACAAATTGTAGAAGCTTCAGTTTTTCCCTCACTCTTGGACGGGACCCAGATTTTTCTTGGCGAGCCAAATCCTACCTTTCCACATCTGGTGTCCTGCTGGTATTTTATTTTGCTGTTGTGATACTGCAGAGAAATAGAACTGCTAATTTGCAATTTGAAATCCACAGGTGCTGAGAGGAAGCTTTTGCCACGGCAGCGTAGTAGGGATTTCTAGAAAAGGATGAAGGTTGCAGAGGCTTCCTTTTCTAAGCAGAGATTTTGAGGATGATACTGTTTTTGCAGTATTAAGAGTAATGACTGTCACTGTCAGTGCCAAATCTCTGGGGAAAGATATTTCGATTCAGGCTGGGAAAGACTGGGGAGAAAAGAAAGTGTGCTTAGCACTTCTCAGTCCCTACTTGTTTGCAACCAAAATGAATAAAATGAGAGCTGCTTTTACATCAATAAAATGTTTTACCTGACTCCTGTAAAAGCAGGGGAAAAGAAAAGGTGCTGAAGTTTTATTTGGGAGGTGGATCTTATTAACCATTCTGATTTCCTGCAGATGAATATAGTATCTTGACAATGGCGATGAATGATTTTGCAAAGTAGAAGGTCTCATGAAGATTTAGGCGTCTGTAAATTACTTCATTCATGTCGAGCGAAACAGAAGACTTAAGGAACCCGGAGAGAAACCTTCCTGTGTAGCTGGTGGGTTCAGACGTGGCTTAGAAGCTTGATCCAATTCTGGTTTCGGTGGCTTTTTAACTCCCATTTTCTGTTTCTAACACCACTTTCCCAAATAATACATAAGTCAAAGGTCCAAGTGCAGCTCTGCTGGCACCAGGAGGTGTCAGTGGCCACTGGCTGGCCATGCCCTGGCCTCTGTAGGTGAAGCTGGAGCATATTTGCATACGTAGCACAGTTTAAATTAAAAAAAAAAACCTCATACACAGAATTTGCTATAAAATTTAAGTCTTCCCTAATTGTATTTTAAATCATAAGATTAGTGACATTTACCTTTCATTGTGTCATTTTATTTCTCATTTTGTGCTTCAAGCTAGTGTTTCACAAACTCAGTGCTGCTTCAAAATGCTTAATCAAATGAAAATGCTTATTTCCATCACTGGATTTATAGCTACAGTCATGACAGATTAAAGGAAAAAAAAACCCAACTGCTTTGTGACAGCAATGAAGAAATATTTCAAATCATTAAATGCATTTTAAAATTCATTTTGTGTTTAAAATACACCGAATTTATCGCTGTACAACTCTTTTCAAGAATAGGCAATTACTCTATATTGAATGCCAAACTGAAGATCTGTACAACAAGCGGAATGAATTAAACCTTTTGTATCCCAAATGGAGACAGCTGAGGGTGCTGAACCTTCCTGGCTCCCAGTCAAGGGGCAGTGCTTTAAAACAGGGAGGTGAGAGACTTGGATAAGGATAAACAACTAGTTAAGGAGACTTGGGTAAAGACAGACAACTAGTTAAGGCACTCAGTAGTAGTGTGAGAAGTGGGTGGAGAGACTTGGAAAAAGGCAGGGATTTAGGCCAAACTACAAATAGAATGGATCTTGTTTTACCCTGTTATAGATATAAATAGAGAAATTGCAGTGCTTCCAAAAGAAACCTTCTGTAGATGGGACACTCGCAGGCAGTAGTTTAATCCTGCAAGTCTTCAGTGCTCATGGCAGACCTGAGTATTTAGACTGGAATTTTGTAGTCAGCGAGGGGAAAGTGGTTTGGTGGAAGGACCCACAGAGATTGCACACATCTTTCTTTTTTAGCAAGTGTGTGTCCTTGAAAACTGCGCTATGAATCCTGCATGCAAAAAGCAAATGAGAATAAGAGCCTGTGAATATAAGGTTGTTCAGGTGCAAAACCAAAGTCCCTTGGAGAGAACTCTTTGTACAGAAATGTGCCTGGGACATTTGTCATAGAAACAGGGCAAATCAAAGAGCAGACATCACTGTGTTGATAAAATTAAGCATCTTGCCTTAATTACAGCAGCTCTTGTTGTGGCTCTGCAGTGCTGCCTGTGACAGAGGCCTAAAATCTCTACCAAAAAGGTAGAGAAGGTCTCAGTGAAACCTTGCCAGAACTGGTGTGTCACCAAGTTTTGTAGCTGTGTGTTCAGAAGGCAGAGCCGAGCGTTTATTCTGTGTTTAAATTTTTGGTGTCTGTCACAGCCTAGCAGAGTCCTCCTCTTCTTCTGCAGCACATCAGATTAATTTTCTCGTGAGCCAAATGATGCCATTTTGAGGTTTTATACTCAATAGAGTTATAAGTTATTTTATGTCAATGCAGGGCTTGGGAAATGAGAGCAAATATTTGCTGTACCTTGCAAACAAGGTAGTGCCAATACATCTCTGTCGCTTGATGATGTGTTTAAGCCCTAGGCTGGCTGCCTGCTCGGTGTTTAGTACAGACCCAGCTACAAACAGATGGATAAAGCACAGGTGTAAGAGCTAAAAAAACCCTGACTTTTTCCCCTGGTTTTCTACTTGTCAGTTTTGTGAGCTCACTGCTCTACTCGTCGACTTCCCCACCTCTAAAAATACCTTACTGCTGCTGAGTGCTTCGAGAAGGATGACAATTAATGAGTACTTGGTATGAACGACTGATTAGTCCTGGGATTTTTATTAGGAAAACTTGAAAAGAGGCTTAATAAATATCATCCTTTTCATCCTTTTACCCTGTGATTTTCTTAGCTTTCTTGGATCACTGACCTTGTTATGTGACATTAGAGAATGCATTTGAAAAACACCTGCTGATAGAACACACGTGGATTCAGCTCTTATTGCTTCCCTTTCTGTTCTTCAAACAGAACAAAGAGATTAATGAACATCTTACTGGTGTCCAGAGATCTGTTATGAGCAACAAACAGCTTTATGTCCAATTGTTTATTTCTGTAAATTTCTAGTGCTTTCATAAAAATGCGATGGCAGTGTGCAATTTAAAAGTTACCGAGTGTTGATTTGCAAGAGCTTTTCTGTCCCTGAATATGAGAATAACTGGAAATCCTTCTCAGATTGGGCAAACACAAAGTCAAACAGCACACCTACTGCCCTTCTGAGCTGCTTCCTTCAGTCTAGGCCATACCTAAGTGTGACTCAAGGAAAGAATTTTGATTAAAGAATACCCTGATATGTAGGATTTCTAGCATCGAGATGCCTTGTGCTTTTTTGTTTGTTTGCAAAGAAACCTTAAGCATTTTTCTTTCTTAGTGTTTCAAAAGTAGAGCTGCTAGGGAGAACTATTTCTGTCCTGCAGGAGATTTTCTGTTCTATTTTGGGGTGAACCTGGGAACTTTCACAGTTTCTGTGAAAGAAGAAACATCTCAGGAAAGGCATGGCCACAGGAGATCCTCATGTATTGTCTGATATTTCCAGGCTGAAGTATCTCCAGTCCTCCAAACAAGAGTTTAGCCACCAGATATTACCTTACTGAAGCTTTTTATCAATGTATAAATAAATCATTGTCATCAGAGCAGAGATGGGAGGCTTTTGTCTCTCTCATGCCTGGTTTATTTATTTGGTTCTCTCTTTAATTAGTACTAGAAAGTTGAAAAGCTTCAAAAGGCACTGCTGGGGCAGGTTCTCTGTTGTTGAAATAGGCACATGCAGATTTGAAGGGCTGATCTAGACAGCAGCAGGCAGCGGGTTAAACCCACCTGTTACACTCTGCTGCCCTCTTACCACACAACTTCACGGGATCCCAAAATCACTGCTAGATAAAACCTTCAACCAAACTCCCTAATGTGGAGTAATGTCACCAAGAAACAAGAGGAATGTCCTGCTCTCCCCAGGCCACACTTCCTTTCGATTGATTTTTCTCTCACCTTGGGAACTGTCCTTAGATCTTCAGCTGTTGTGTAGATGCTGCAGTGAGTGCTGCCTTTTCCAAGACATATTTGATAGCCCGATGCTCGGATGGTGCTTTGTGTCCTCTTTACAGCTGTCTGATACTTGCAGATGAGATGCTCCAGCCTGGCCTTTGAGTGCCAGAGTTTCCAGAGCCTGTTTCCAACATACCCTGACTTATTTCATTGAGTTCAGCGCATAGGACGGCCTCAATTAGTAGTTTGATTAAAAACTGAAATAATAGCAGAAAAGATGGAGTTTTGCATTATAACTGAGTAGTGCTACTGTGAATCCTGGTTCAGACTGCTCTTCAGTCCCTCTGGTCGCTCTGCAGGGGTTTGGGGTTCATGACTTTGTGGTGAGATGTGGTTTCAATCTGACATTCCAGGGATAAAGAGCTCAGAGATGTTGTGACTTGGGAAGCAAGCAATCAGGATTTTCAAAAGCATCTGCACAACTAATTCCCAGGGGCTTATCCTTTATATTGCTGTGGGTTTCACTGGGAGTTGGGCACTGTCTGATCTGCTGTGCTGATTGTCACCGCTGCCAGCTCTCCATTATGCCTTGACAGGTAAACACGTCCCTCTCCAGGTACCATCAAGAAGCAGGTTATATCAAGCAATTACTGCTTGCTGAACACAGGAACAGCTTTAAAAAATATAAAGCTGTATCTTTACCGCTCGTCAATCCTCCCTCTTTTGGAATAAAAAGTGAAAAGCCCAGGAGCAGATCTTTTAGTGAGGTAAGAGAGGGAGTAAGTGTTCTGCAGCAGGTGGTATTTTGTGCGTCACAACCCTGGGTGTCTTCTACCTTGTCACAGAGAGCAGTGAGGGACGTGAGCGGATTAAAATAGTGCTGGAGATTGTAACATTATTCACTGGGGTTATGTCAGAGGAGGACAATTACGCTGAAACAAAGTGAGGGGAAGAAAGCCACAAGTTAATCTGTGCTCCCATCACCTCAGGCTGATTAGAGTAAATTAACTGCTATCGCAAGTAATATGCAAAGTAGCTATTCATTATTTTTCTGACGTCAAATAAAATAATGTAGAACAAAAATAGTCCTGAAATATGTTTTGCTAATTATGCCTGTAGATTATTGCTTTCATTGTGTAAAGCAAGCCAGGAAGCAAACAGTCAGCCCCCTGCCCCTCCTCCAAATCCCACCAGCCTGTTTGCTGGCCCACTCTTCTACTCTTGTCAGTCAGTGTGTATCAACTTTGTTTTAAAATAAAGAATGTAAAGCTTCCTGACACCATGATATACTTTCAGGGTTGTCTGTGGGAAAGCGGATCTTCTCCCCAAACTGTATCAGATGCTTTAATAAAACCTATCTCCATGGATATGTCTTGGGCTGGCACGTACAGCTCCATGCCCTGCTGGGGGTCACATGAGGTGTAATGTACTCAGCACCAATATTGGGATTATAGTGGTTCTTCTTCTCCTAAAATGAAATAATTAGTAAATTGATAAAACTAGTTACTTAATCAGCTCTAAAATACAACTATATGCATTGCTGTGTGCTTGGTGGCCTGGAGTCTGAGAGAGCAATACTGCTTGGAGCAGGGAAAAAGTAACTTAGTGCCCACTTACCTGGCCAAACGCCTCTGAGACTGGGTGGTGTGCATCAGAAATATGTTAGAATTCCATTTTTCATCTATTCTCATAGCTGAAAGTGTCTGACATAGATAGATGGATAGATAGACAGATAGACAGATAGACAGATAGATAGATAGATAGATAGATAGATAGATAGATAGATAGATAGATAGATAGATAGAGATAGATAGATTATATAATCTTGCCCACTATTCCCCTGAAATACCATTTATTTTGTTGTTACATAAGTTGGTGACATTTTCCCATGGCTGGGGGAGACATGGAGGTCTGGTTTTTATTTTATTTGTTTATTTGTTTTAATTCAGTTTATCCCTTCATCATTTCTATAAATTTCTATAAATTATGCAATTCCTATATTGCATAATTTTCTGCTAGTAGATTTTACCAACTGCTTAAATAAAACCAACTTACTCCACTGGTGCGTTTGGAGCAGAAGTGGATGCTGAGCCTCTGGATCAGCTGACAGCCTCTTTAATCCTACAATTCCCAGCTGGCTCCCTGCAGTCTTGTATTTAATTCATTCCTCATGCTCACGGTTCTGTAACGAGTACAGCACGTGTGTTATGGCTTTTCTGTAAAGCACTTTGTCATGCCAGGTTTCCACTGTTCGTGCACTGACACAAACTTCATGCGGAAAATAGCAGCAGATAATTCAGTAAATAAGGATTAGTAGAATGATCGACTCAAATGAAAAGGGACATTTCAAACCAGCAGCTGAAATAAAGAAATACATGCATATTTATCACGTTGAGCATCAAAATACAGAACCTCCATTAATTTGCTGTTACGCCCCTATCAGCACCTGTTTCCTATTGTATCCTGCCACATATCAAAGCTTTTTTGTCTTTATATTCTTCAAGGCATTCAGTAAAACTTTGAGGAAAAGTTTGTTAAATTAATTGCTAACTAGAGCAGAAAGCAGGGAATTTTTTAGACAATTATGTGTATAACTTCTCTGCCACACTAGAAACATTCTAAGTAATATGACATATCGTTGATGGGCTCTCAGTTGTGGAACCTTTGGAAGTAAAAATTGAAATCCTTCTGTAGTTTATGTATTTGTGCGTGCAATCAGCATTCATTGGGTTTAAATCCTGCATATGTACAGTTTTCTAGCAGTTCCACATTCGTTTGAGTGATTAAGCACTAATTATTAGTGGTATTATGAGTAATTCTGCCTTTCCACTAGGACTAGCTGCTGGAAATTAAAAATTAAGAGATCAAGAATAGAGTAACAACAGCAAAAACACTGGAGCTTTCTCTGTGGTGAAATGCAGCCAGTTTTGTTGTCACTTAACTGAAATTGAGTTCTGTTTTGTAAGGCCTTAAGAAAAAAATATCATGAAGAATTAAAGAGCCTTTGATCTCAGAAGAGATAAAATAATGCAAATACAATACTTCCAACCAGATATCAAATATTATGATTCTCTATGAATCATGCTTTGCTTTTGTCTTTCTATTAACTTGTCGGGGGTTTATTAATTTAATTTGTAAGTGCAGTTTTGGAGAGAAAAATATCTTATTTAGTTGGCAGTTAATTGGGAAACAGAACTGCCTGGCTTTGTTTGCTTCCTGTCGAATGCCAACATGAGTCAAGGCATCAAATAATTCATTTGTTGCTGCCATTGCAATAATACTCAAACCCATCTCTCCAGCAGATGCTTGATCAGAAACTCCAGATGTAGGACAAGTTCTAACATTCACTTCAGAATTTATTGCCTTACAAACATCATAATAATTAAAAAATTGAAGAGCGGAGATCTCTAAACAGGAACATGAAAGTGCTGGATGAGAATCTTGATTTTCTTCCACTTCTTTATGGTTGTTACAGTTTGGGCAGATAATTTTTTTCTCGGCGAGCCCTGAATACCTTCTGGTTGTTGCTCACAACTGGAATCATCCATTAGATTGGAATAATTCCCTCACCTGCAAAGTTTTGCTTCTTTTGATCTAGTAGATCAACTATTAAATGGTTTCTCTCCCCTTTGGCATAAGGTGAAAGTTTTAGCATGTATAAATTTGCTTTAAAGTATCTTTATATATATATATATAAGGATTTAAATATAAATTTCAAGTATAATTTTTTGTCAAAATAGCTTTTCTACAGCATGGCCCATTTCTTCCTCCAAGATCATCCTCAGCTTTGATGTTATTGATTATAATTAGTGACAAATCTAACCCAATATCTATCCAAACTCTAACCATCCCAGCACAGTCCTCTCTCACAGCATCCTCTCTGCAGCAAAAAGAACTGCTCAGATGAGAGAATAAGAGTCAAACCAGCAGACAGCAGTAGTTCCCACAGCAAACCTGTCAGCCTCCAGCAGTGCACAGTATTTTGATTTCCAGAGTGACACATCATTGCATTCAACAGCCACTGGTATGTTCTGCCGCGAATTTGCTGGAAATCAAAAAACCCCATCCTTGCTCTTGGCTGCTAACTCATCATGGCTTTAAATCATCAGTTTGCAGGGTCTGAAGCCCTTGGGATCCAAAGTGTAAATGTAATCCCAGCCTTTGTGCAGACCCGCCTGTGAAGGAGCCCTGAGATTCCTAAAACGTGCAAACTGTGGATTTTTGGTTAATTTAATGTAATCCTATATAATGATGATTATTGTAGCATTTTCTGTATAAGATGGATGAGACAGGTTCTCAAATGCCAGCTATTACTGACATTTAATCTGGTATAGGTCATCAAATACCAAGGTGGAAGAAGTGTTTTAATTTATTTTTCACATTAATAATACATTTAAAATAAATGAATATTGCAACAAGTGCTTCTTTTTCCATTCCCCATCGAAGAAGTTGGTTGACAGAAATCACATAGCTGAAGACAAAGCCTTCTGTATTGTGATTGATGCTGGTGGTGTAGGAAACAGGATTTTAAATTCATGTTTGATGCATTTCGTGGTGCCAAAGGGTCCATATAACACTCCTTCCTCAGACTGGGCTGAAGGGGCCGTGTCTCAAGGGCCTGATTTGCTCCATGGCTGAATTTAGTCCTGGGACTAAAGTTAAACCTGCCAAGCTCTGCTTTCCTGTTGGCCTGAGCTTCCTCAGCCTGCAAGTCTGACACCTTTTTTCCCCTACAATCACTAAACAATTAGTGAAAATTCCCCTCCTCCTCCCCTCAAAAGTCCTACTTTAAAAAGTAATTTTTAATGTTGTTGCTTTTCAGCTGTAGGAAAAGGATATTTATTAAGTGGAAGGAGCAACAGAGTGTGACTGCACATAATAATGTCTCGTGAAAATTGAATAGCTTCAGGAAAAGTGCTGCATTTACTTTTCCCTCTCTGCAAGGCCTTCAGCACAATACCAAGGAAACCTTGGAAAATAAGCCAATGAATCTGTGTATTCAATCCTTGGGTTCATATGAAGAGTATGAAAGGTCAAGAGGCACCATTTCGTTGCTCCAGAAATCATTCAAAGCAGAATAATCCAAAATATTACATTAGAAACACATATGTCTAGTTGAGTTTGAAGGATAACATGTATGTCACACCCTGAGTAGCCAGTGAGGAAACAGAATTTCAATTTTCTTTAGCAAAATAATTATTTTGTCTATCTGATTAAATATGCAGCAGTGGAAATAAACCATCGAATTCTCAGAAATAATTATTCAAGATAATCCAAAAACTATATTTATCATGACTGATGACTCCAGGCTCAGAGTTACAGATTAAAGTATATCCAGCAGCAGTGTCTGCATGGTTTGTGTGTAAACACCCATTTTGTAACTCTAAAAGTCTGTTAAATAATTTGGGGTTTGTATCTACTCTCTTTAAAAGACTCTAAAGACTTCAGGGTACTATTTGGGTGCCACATTAAAAGTCTGCTTAAGTGGTGATATAAAACCATGTTACATGGCACGTTGTCTTTAAAAATGAGTTTTCTCAGTGGATCAACACATCAGTTTGGCACAGCTGGTTTGTGATAAAATGGGAATAATCAATGTTTCTTCATTCTTATTCTCACTGATGAGCTTGCAGTAACACTTGCAGTTTGAAAGGGCTCTGCTTCCAGGTTTCTGCATCTGGTTCAACTCTGAAGCCTTCCATTTTCAGATGAGTTGCAATAAACTGACAAATTAAATACTGATGCTCGGGGCCCTTAATGAACCCAGGGATACATCTGCAATGTGTCTTTCGTTTCAAACTCACAGTTATTAGAACTTTGCCTGTAATTATGAAAAAACAAAAAAAGGTGACTGAAAAGTTAATATTTGATTTACCTACTGATATTTTATATTGGGAATAAATTTGCAAAATTCAGACAACATCCTTTTGTTGGGAAAATTACTTTGTGCACAAAATTGCTGAAGATAATGACATGATTTTAATGAGAAGAAGTTGAATTGTATTTAGACATAAAGCAGGTTAAGCAAGTCTAAGTTTGATTTATACCAAGGGATGCAGTTTTTCAAGAGTGCATCTCATTGCTGCAGTCTTGCTGTTGATGGGTGGAAAAACCAGACAACTATTGTGATGGCAACGTGTGTGAGACAAACTTTTTATCCATTTCTGTCCTCCAGCAAAACCTCTGAATGGAATTTTCCTTCCTCTGTGTGTTTGATTCATTGCTGCTATGTTCCAGATGTACATTTCTTAGCATTTCTGGCAATCCCACCCAGTCCTAAGAAGGAGGATGTGGTGGGGTTGGTGTGTTTGTTTACTCCGTGTTTACTCTGCATGTGAAGAAATATAGCTGGTGTGAGGAAATTGCCATACATCCTATGTAAAATATTATTTTTTTAATTTTTTTTTAAATATTTTAAAATGTTAGAGAGCTGTCATTGCTCAGATGTGGAGGGAATAGCCCCTGCACTCTTTGGGAAACCTCCAACCATCACTTTTTAAGACTAAGTTGTTAGGTTATGAAACAGGTTGTATTTCGCAGACTGGAGAAAGGGAGGTAAACCCTGGGAAAGCAGCAGCAGGAGGAGGGATAGCTGGCCTAAATCAGCAGTGTAACAGAGCTGTGAGAACACAAATGGCCCCAGTGCTGGCTGAAGGTGCAGCTGATGCAGGGAAGTGCCTTTGTGCAGACAGCACTGAACTCCAGCGTGGAACACTGCACCCAGTTCCACAACTGGCCTGGAATTGGGATAACTGCATGGAAGGGCAACCAAAAGAGCCTGTCGTGTGAGATGAGAAAGGCTGTCTTTCCTTGCTTGTCTCTAGCTGCTGGGTAGAGGGTGAAAGAATTTGGTTGCCATCCAGAAATGTCTCTGGTGAAAGTAACCATTGAAGCCAAATCAATGTGCTGCAGAAATCAGGAGGTGCAATTTAGCCTAGAAGGGATCATCGTTAGGTATTACACGTAGGTTCCTGACTGCTGGAACAACGAGAAACCATTCTGGAAGAGGCAAAACAACTCAATACTTTCAGGAATTGAAAAAGTTTGAAAAAGGAGTGGCATAGGATACCTGCAAAGCACCAGCACTTGATAAAGGAGATGGCCCTTTTTGTTCTTGACTAATTACGGGCAGTGCCAAAGAGCTCAGAGAACATGCAGAATTTCTACGCATGAAGAAGTCTGGAGCTTTCAAAAGATGACATGCCTTAATAAAATTAAATTTAGTGGCCAAATTTTTACTTATAACAGCCTCAATTAGCATCCTCATTGGCAGGCTCAGGAAACAGAGGCTGTAATGAGCACAGCTCTCCCTGACCCTGCCAGAGCCCTTCCCTCAAGGTCAGTCCTCGTGCACGGTGCTTGGCTTGGACAGGGACACACACGTGGGAATGGATCAAAGATTTCATTGCCGCCTGCTGAAAATGGAGAGGCAAATCCAGCACCGTCGGTGAGCAGGAAAATTAGCCTGGAGCTGACATAAATACTCGTACGGCGCATCCCTGGGAGCTCCCAAGGCAAAGGAAACACAGGGTAGTGGTAGGTCCACGGCATGTGTTGGAAATGCAGCTCTGGTTTAACCCTCGCTCTAGAAATCTGTATCAGTCTCTAAGCACAGAATGACTTTTCAAGATCCCACAGTAAAGCTTTTAATTGTCTTCATTTAATTCTCAGAACGCTTTGATCGCACAGCAGCAGTTAGGCAACTACTTTCTTGTTCTTTCTTTTACCTCTTCATCTAATTTTCAAGTTTTATTGTTGCCAGTCTTCAGGAGAAGAGTAATGATTTTTAGAATAAAAGGAATGCCGTTTGCACATGAAGTCATGCTGGTTTCCTAAATACAAATAATGCTCATCTAAAACAGATATTTAGAAAACAAAGGTAAGATTCCCATGCCAGAAAGGTGGAGCAGCCTCGTCAATTAGATATCCTTTACTGGATCTGTTTGTGGTTGACATAAAAGCATTTTATTTCTTGTCTGATCTGAAAATATAATCTCATTGTAAAAGGCAAATAATTATTATTTTTAACGTATATTTTAGTAGAAATGTTAAGTCTTTAATAAGCAGCTCTGAGCTGTATTTATATATCCATATATGTGTGTATTTCTATATCCACACGTGTGTGTGCCTGATCAGAGCAAACCCATTTGGTTCTATGATTGCAAAATAAGCTTTATTTGAATTATTGAATCTTGGGATACACAGTTCCATTAAATAACTTCAATCAAATCCCCAGAAGTACAGATTGCAGACTAGAGTACATCTAATATTTTAACAATTTATCTTCAGCGCATTTGGTGTTGGCCCTGTGACTGCTGATGAAATGCATACATACATAAATAAATGTATATACTTCTACGTATGAACAGGTTTTTTGCTGTTTTGATTCCAAATTAAACATTTGCTTTGCAGGTATGATTTTTGCCTTGCACATACTCTGTCCCATGCACATTTAGATTTATAGAGACCGGAATGTTAAGTGTGTGTTTTTAAAAATATTCTAAACGTACAGCTGGGATGCAAAATGACAATAAAGGACGAGACAGCAATTTGGGATTATTTTGATAAATAGAAATCCCTGTCGGGAATGGAGTTATCCCTGAGGAATGTTACAGGAAACGTTTACTCTGCCTTATGGCCTGGTGATGGACTACATGACCTTTCAAATTCTCCTTCAGCCCCATTTTATGATTCTGAGATCAATTCATTTTGGCATTTGACAGCTGTTGTACATAGAATATAGATTATTTAAGACTTTTAATTTTTTTTTTTAATTTCCAAATTTTGAACTTGAAACATTTTAGCTACATATAAAATAAATTCTTATTTATTTGAGGATGGTAAAAACAAAGGATATGGGTTTCATTTGGCTGTTTAGCAAACATGAATTCTTTTCAACCTAAAACGTGTCACAATGCTGAATTTCAATGAGAGGTTACAAGGCTATAAATTCCTGCTCTCTAACATAAAGGTATCTCAAGGTTTATATATGCTTGATCCAGTGTTATTCCCATTAGTGTTAATAACTAGGAGACAGTTCACTTCATTTGGAAAGTGAAATCTTGATTCTCCAAGTAGTTTTAGTGACTTTCAGCCTGGAATCAGATTATTCTTTACAGCATGTTAAAGTCGTGGCAAACTGGTCTTCGGCTTGCAAGTGTAATTTGTTCTCACAAATAGGTAATCTTGTTAAAATATTGTCAGGTTAATCAAAATTGATTGGCGTGCACTAAACCCAGGGAATTCTAATCAAGTATTGGCAGAGGAAGCTTTAGGAGCAATTTGGAGTCTTTGATGGGTTCCCGTTATTCCTGGATGGAATGATCTGTGGAAACATTCTAGAGCCTGAAGACCCTTCAAGGCTGGATACAAATGCACTACAGACGAAAGCATCTCCTTTAGAAATGTATTTTCAAACACCTTAGAGAGTGGCTCCCTGTATTTGTTATTCCTCATATGCAAGGAATTGTTCCCCAAACCATGTGAGTGCTTTGTGGTTTTGCCACTCTGTTATTTGTAACTATCTTGCCATTTTTTTTACAAATAATGGTTAAAAATATATTGAAGATTGTAATTGAAAGTATTACATGGTGTATCTGTGGTGTGAGAAAATGCATCTAGAACTTCTGTACATTCCATTTGAGAGATAATTCTATGTAACTGTGAATTTGTTAGAAGGCACCGTGACTTTTCTTAGTAATTATATTATTATCAATCTGGGATGTACGGGATGTTGAAATGACAACAAGAACTTCCTTCTCCCAGAGCCACCAAGAGCTTTGCACTCGCTCACACACTTTAAAACTTACAACATCTTATTTTCTTTCAACAGCAAGCTTTTCTTCACAGACTACGGGAACGCTGCCAAGGTGGAGAGATGTGACATGGATGGAATGAACAGGACGAGGATAGTAGACTCTAAAATTGAACAGCCAACTGCTCTTGCACTAGACCTCATCAATAAATATGTGTACTGGGTTGACATCTATCTGGATAGCGTGGAAGTTGTGGACTACCAAGGGAGAAGGAGGCACACGATAATTAAAGGCAGACAGGTAGGTATTGCAAATTAGTAAAAGGTAATAATATCAATTAATGAATGCATGTAATGCTAACAGCTACTGGAATTTCAGATTTTTTTCCCTTTTACTTCAAGTGTGTTAGATGTTAGGAAATCCACCTGCATGTTCTGTTTTATTTGCCGTTTAGCCCATTTTGCAAGCTGTGGACGTGCTTCCATGCAGTGTCTCATCAGCAATGCACAACATAAGTCACACTCCTCATTGTGAAAGACTTCAGGAGGGAAAATATGGGGTGATGGAAAGGTGCTGGGAGATAAATCATTAATGCCAAGTCATCCTGGAGAGGTTAACAGGCACAATAATGTGAGAGAAATAGAACAGCAAAAGCCGTTCTGACTAATCTGGATGCCCTTAAATCTTATTTTGTTAATGGCAATGATGTTTTTTCCCAGTTGAGCCAGATGTTCAGAGTCATAGAGACAAATGCTGAGGCTGGACGAGTTCTTGAGCAGGAATATTTCAATGCATGAGTGTGTCCTCAGCTTGGAGAGTGAGGGAGTGAGTAGCAGGGAAACGAAGAGCTCCCTGGCAGTTGGGAGATTTCTGTAAATCGAGGGAAAATTAGCAAAGACCAAACTGTTCTGGGTCCTGCTTGGGCTCCCAGAGCTGGTGTGGTCACCATGATTACATCTGCTTCTTCAGGGTATGGAAAAACATGCAAACAGAATAAACACTTTTCTGCTGTCCTTCTTTGCTCCCAAGTAATCACTGTTTACCAAGAGACAACTGCTTAGAATAATTGTCCTCTAAAAATAGGCTGAAAACCTGACAATAAACAGTCTAGGTCACCTTGCTAAACACCAAACACTTTCTTACTTTTTACCAAATTACTCTCAGTCTTTAGCCAGTTCTTCTGGAATAATAGGTTGGGTTTTTTTCGGGTAACACTTTGGAATAGATACTTAAAAAAAAGGAAAGTGATTTTCAGAACCGACTAACAACTACTTCTACGGGCTTGTAATAGAGTTGTACTGGTGGCATAGGAGAGATGCTTGTTTTTTCTCTTCTTGCTGAAATTCAGATCAACCAAGAATACTTTTGTCAGGTTCAGAGGGATTCTTTCTTCCTAGCTGAGAAAGGAGAAAGAGATCTGTGTCTTTTAATAAGGGCATTAAAAAGCCTGGCCTCTCAACTGGTCACTCTTGTCACAAAGGGTATTGGTTGTCTGTCCACTCAAAGGACAAGTCTTTGGAGGAACATTTCTACTCACGCATGAGGTAGCTGGAAAGCTTCCTGAGATGTAAAGAAAACAACAAATTCATAAATTAAATACAAATAATTAGGTCATTATGAAGTATATTGTAAAAAGAGTCACAGTTTTAATAGTGGTAATATAGAAAAGCTCTCATGGGAGTTAAATTATAGACTTAAACTGAGTGCAAATGGCAATAGAGAAGAAAGGATTATAATTCAGAGAGAATTCTACAGTTTGGTACAAATGCATCGGTATTTTCAAGGCTGTTTTCCATCTTACTATAATTGGATTGAATTTCTATTGGGTCTTAATCCAACACTTTCATTGATCTCAATTATTGTTGCTTTTCCTGGGTCAGGACAGAAGAGAATGGCAGGGTTTGACCAACTGGATGTAATTTCCAGACTGGACTGAAATACTTGATGCACGATGGGCTTTTTGTTTGGGTTGGTTTTTGGTGACATATGTCTGAATTTGTGAGTGATTGAGCTAAATAAATACTTTGTGGTGAGCAATTTATTGGTTAAAGTAGAAAGATATTCAGCCTGTGAATATCTGCACATCTGCCAACAATTTCTCTTTAATTTGTTCAGCTTTCAAAGTTGCCAGTGAGATATTTTGCATTTTTAAAATCTATAAATCAAGCACAATGTCTAGATTATTGAGCAAATCATGTTTGAGCTGTGATTGTCTGACTAACTAATATTAGGTAGTTTTTAATCAATGTGACATGCCACAGATGAATGCAATTTTCTAATTCACTTTCTGAGAAACAAGCAGTATTGTTTGGCCCTGGCCATGTTCAAAGACAGCAACACAAAAATAACACAAAAACAGCTGAGGGAATTTGTTTATTTCTTATGTATTCACCTAAGAAAATATTCAGCAGGTTTGTCTTGCACAATTTATCTTGATTTGATTATAATATAGTTTTAAAAATTAATCAATTACACCTATAAACTGTTTTAAAAATATCGAAGTTTGCTATATTTATTAGTCAATGCTAGTTAATAGTGGTTAATTTATCTTAGTTACTATTAGTTAATGAACATTAGTTAATGCTAAAAGAAGTTGTTGCACTTAAAGTACATAGGAGTTTTTAATTTAAAAGACAGCAACGGAGAAATTGTGAGAGTACATTAATTTGGATTGCTAAATAATTTTAATTTTCTGCCTTTCTTGTACAAAACTTTTCTAATTATAAACTTCAGTCCACAAGAATGTGAACTATACTTGTTTAAAATCTACATTTACTGACATATTCAGAAAAGCTTTTGTACAGTGTATCGTGTACAATTCACAATAATGTTTGCTGTTTATAAACCTTAGATATGCCTAAAATAGTGAGCTAAAATAGCTACAGCCTTTTTTTCTTTTCCAGATTAGGCATCTGTGTGGCTTGGCAGTGTTTGAAAACTATTTGTATACAGTGAATTCAGATAACCTCAGCATTTTACGGATAAACAGATATAACGGCACTGACGTTCAGGCTCTCGCTAGACTTGACAACGCTAAAGAGATCCGTGTGTACCAAAAAAGAACTCAAACAGCAGGTAAGGCCAAAATTACTCTTTCTAGAACACCTAAGACCAGATAATAAGTGGTCGTGTGGCTAAAAAAGTTCTACCAAAAAATGTATTAGAAGATGGAGTGAAAGTTTGTCATTGTGCCCACTTTATTATGTGCCTGCTGCGAGTTTTCCTGCATCTCTAAGCTCCTGGCTCAACTCTTTCCTGGGAATTCAGCATGGAGATCTTCCAGAGAGTTCAGGGCTGCACACTGGGTGGCTCCACACTCTGAACACCTGAAGAATTTAACACTTTCAGAATTGCTGGATGTCTGATGTTGTCCATACATTTGGCTCTGGGCCTCCTTTGCAGACAGACTACAACCCTCCTGTCTTTAGGGTTCCCAAAAAAGCATGGAGTTATGAGCAATTGGGCTTCCTATCATTCAGCCCAGCACTGGTGAGACAGGCAAATGCTGTCCAGGTCTCCTTGGTTTGTATAAATATCAGCTTTTCCACCGGTGAAAGAAATCTTTATTTTCGTCTTGAATGAAAAACTTTTTATAGGCTCAGATTTTTTTTTTGGTGGAAGAGCAGTTTCTGAGGTCCAGAGTCCTGTCTGGCTGTAGTCGTGGCTCTGCTCACATCCTTCCTGCGTGCCAGACAGCAGGGTGGTCTGGGGGGACTCCGTGCAGAGATAGCAAGGTCCAAACTGGTTGGGCTGATGCTCTGTGAGAATTTGTGATGGGGCTGATAGCAATAAAGCGTTGCCATGGCTGCTTAGACAGCAAAGCCAACACATCAATTCTGGTGCTCGACATCAATGTTACTAAACAGAATGACTGCTTTTAGAGAAGTTTCTGAAGTGGGAACAAACTCCAAATTGCTGTGGAGTGAGTGAACTAATTTTCACCCTGTGGCTGAGGGCATTGATTTGCAGATGTCAGTGAGTGAGGGAGGCTGCAAAGACTCTTTCCTTGCTGTAGGCTCCACTCTTGTGCTCCTGAGGGAGTCCGAGAGGTTGAGGAGAGGAGAGATGTGAGCACAGTGTAATCTTTTATTACATCCTGTGATTACTCTGCTCCTCTTGCCCTTTGTTCACTCTGCTGCTTCCTTTGTTTTGAATGGACGTGTTTGTTGCTTGTCAAGGTTCCCTGGAAAGGCTGTCTCAGCTTGGTGGAGTTTCTGTCTACCTTTAGCCATATCGACCTTAAACCACTTGATTGTTTCTTTTAAAAAACAATTCAAAGGCTAGAGGGGAAGGAGAAAGAAGAGGCGGAAGAAAAAAAATTGAGCTAAAATAGTGTTGGCCTGGTTTAGACCAGCTTAATAAATATAGGACAGCAAGGTAGATTTTGTTTTCTCATCAGATTGGCCATAAAGAGTTTTAAGAAAATGAATTTGATATGTTAGTCTGCTAATTTAGAACCGTGCATTTGAAAATATGAAATCAAGGGAAAGGAATTCTTTGGCTTCTTCAGCTGAATTTGTGTCCCAACCGTACAAACCTCTTCCCTGGAAGTGTTCAAGGCCAGGTTGGACCAGAGCAACTTGATCTGGTGGAAGGTGTTCCCGCCCATGACAGGGGGCTGGAATGAGGTGGACTTTAAGGTCCCTTCCAACCCAAAGAATTCTGTTATTCTGTAGGTATGTAAAACACTACAAGGCTTGTAAGTTCCTTAGTTTCAGCACAGGTGCCTGCCCCAGAAAGGTGCTGTTTAATGGAGCTATTACACTGTGGGCAAAGATGTACTGGGACACAAATTCCTTTTCTTTTTTTTTTCTGTCTGAACTTCCTACCTATAATTCTCTTGCTTCCAATGGCTCTGGCTAATGCTGCTTTTCCCTCACCGTAGTCAGAAGCCACGCGTGTGAAGCAGATCCCTATGGAGTGCCGGGGGGATGTTCGCACATCTGTCTGCTCAGCAGCAGCTACAAAGCACGGACGTGTCGCTGCAGGACGGGCTTCATCCTGGCCACTGATGGCAGGTCATGCAAAAGTACGTTCTTTAAATCAAAGAGTTTGCCAGCCACGGATGTTGCAGGGTGGAGTTCTGTGTGTGCTTTAGCACGCTTATCAGTAACAGTGGAAATCGCATGGGCTGTTCTGGGGTAAAATTGGTTTGCAACATAAACTTGAGACTTCGCTCACATAGTCCTTTCATTGCCTTGGAATGATTTGATTTGGCTTAGTTCATAGAAGCGACAAATTAAACCTGGGGTGCTGTTTAAAGAACACTACAAATTATCCCGAGTCTTACTCCTTATTTATATGCCCTGCATTTTCCCAGCACACAGGTACCGGAATGCTGTTAAACAGTTTCTCACATCCAATTGCCACCCCTACAATCAACTTGTAACGCAGAAGCAAACTATTCATATCAATAAGTCAAGCAAGGCTTTTCTCATAATCCTTTGAAAAGCAAATGTAATTTGTGCAACTGTGATTATACCTAACATTGCATATACAGAGCCTGTTGGTCACCTACAGGCAGCAGGAGGGTAGTGAGAATGATTGGGAATTGCCGGGTTTTATCCCATTTCTCAATCAAATGGCATTGATTTAGCTCAAATGAAAGACATGCAGTAGATACTCTGATGGATGCTGGGAGATGGATATATTTGCCCTCAGTCAAACTTCATACTTTTTTATCAAAGAAAATACCTGTGAGGAAGCAGAAACTTTTAAGAGGTGTATTGGTAGCATTAAGCCTCTAAGGATATTTTTAAGTATCTTGAAAGAAAGAAAGTCACTTTGCTAAGCTTCAGTTATTTGTAATTAACTTAAATCATTAAATTGTAAAAAACTCCTGAGAAATAGGAAATACCGGTGTCCATGTTTTGTATCTCAGTATGAAAGAAGGATGTGTGTTGATTTCTCGCATTCCTTTCAATTTGAAAGAAATTTACTGTTGTTTTATGTTGCTGTTTAAAAACTTCAGGTGAAAAAAATGGTGTTTTCTACTTTCTGGAGTTTATGGTATTGTCGGATTTAATGATTACTCCAGTCATGGTCTACACTACCCTGATAGATCCTAATGAATTGTAAAATTCAATGTCTGCAGAGCTATATATGTCCACTTCACAGCACATGCAAAGTTATTCTGTGATCTAGCACTGCTTTTCAGTGCGAGCTTTTACACAAAAAAGTAATTAGATGTAAGCAGCTCACTGAAGTAATTTGTATTTTAAATAGGGTAATGTAATTACCTAGATTTTTTGAGTTTAGATACCTCCAGAATATATGAAAGTTTAATTTTTGGTATCAAATAATGTTCCTGCTCCCCTCTAATTGTGCCAGTTAATTAAACAGGGACTTTCTGCACTGTAAAGAAGATTAGGCAGCATCAGTTGTTTATGTTTGTAATCTTTCTTTTGCAGGACCAAAGAATGAATTGTTTCTTTTTTATGGGAAGGGACGCCCAGGAATAATCCGGGGAATGGACCTGAATACCAAAGTATCTGATGAATACATGATCCCTATCGAGAACCTGGTCAATCCTCGGGCTCTGGACTTCCACGCTGAAACCAATTACATTTACTTTGCTGATACCACCAGTTTCCTAATTGGGCGACAGAAAATTGATGGCACGGAGCGAGAAACAATCCTCAAAGACGGTAGGCAATGCTAAGTGGTAGTGACATCCTGAGATTCCCACTCAGGAGAAGCTGAACTGACATTTTCCGATAATTTAAAGATTTATTTAAATCTCCCGTGGAAAACAGACCCAAGTTACACCTTGAAAGGCTTCAAGAGTTTCCACAACCTCCTGTTTATTGCTTCTGTGAAGTCACTCTGTTCTTACTTTGGCCATTTAAGCTTCTACCCACCAGTGAGTAATTCCTGAGTCCTAGTTAGGTATTCATTGAGCCATCCCACATCCTTGTGGACTTTATAAGACTTCTTCACTCCAACCTACATCACAGTGTTGATTCTGAAGCTTATTCGAGTATTTTGGCTGAGTGAGCCTGTAGTACTTGAAAATTCATTAGGAAAAAAACCCATTGAATCTCCTGATGCATTTTCCATGTGTGTGGAAGGAACAGTGACATCTAAACATCTTTTAGAACCTTAATTAAGATGTTTGTACCATTTATTATAGCAATGAGAGAAAACACTGGCAGTTCTCCAGTTTCCACCTCTCCCACTACCCTGGCCTAGATCATATTTCATCATACTAAGTGCTGTTGCAGTGGTAAAACCTCCGGTTTTTCAACCCATATTTCTCTTTCCTTTATGGACACTTTTCTGAAAGACTGCTTCAGCAGGAAGGAACAACTCCATTCCACAGTAAATGTCTCCTAGTTCTCAAGGAAAAAACCAACAGTATGAATATTCATGTCAGCCTTCAGAGAGCTTAATATCTTTACTTGCAAATTGAAGCTCAAGATAGTGAAAGTAACTAAAATACCATTGTTTCAGCAGGGGGATTTTTCATTCCGTGTCATTCATAACCCATGTTTTAATCCATCAGTCTCAGAGAAGTTATCTCCACTGTGCAGTGATAGGGTGCTCTGGTGTAAGGTCTCTGCTCAGAGCCTGCACAAAGATCCCTTCAGCAGCAGTTGCAAGGAATAGTGACAGGCTCTTTACCCTGAATATGTGAGTGCTTAGTAAAAGGCTGGCTGGGTAAATAAGGAACACTCGGCTCTCAATTTGGTAACTCTTCATTTCACTGTGAATATGGAAGTGGATAATATACATCACAGGACTTCCACTGCTCTTACTGAACACACACTTCATTTTACAACCGAGTGATCCGAGTGTGGAGGAGAGGAAGGAGCAGGCAATCTGGAGATTTAAACATTGTAAGGTGACAGCAAGGAACAACCTCGCTGAAAGGTGTCAGACAGGTTGGGGTTAGTCTAATCAAACGTATGAACACGAAGAAAGCTGGAATACTGAACCAGCACATTGAAGAGACTTTTAAATAATGTTTAGCAATAATTTCTACTCTTTATACACACAACATAGCAAAAATACCAGTGCAATACCAGATGTTATGGATTATCTGATGACATATTATCAGTGGTGCTATTAACAAAGACTGCAAAAATGTCACTGTCATTCCCTCCTTCCATCCTTTCCTCCCCCAGGAGCTTACATTGCTAGTTTGAACTTGGTGCAGTTTCATAACTTTAAAGCATGTTTAAAGAACATTTGTTAATGTATTTTTCATAATTTAAAAAATTAATACGGCCTCCAGCTGTAACACCTCAGCTTTTATTCCTGTCAAGTCTCAAGAGCTCAGCAGGGCCAGATTAAATCGTTCCTTGGTGGAAGGCTCGCACAGCAATCAGGTGTGTCAGGAGGTGCTTTAGTGTTTGCTCTGAACAGCGTGCTGCTGAGGACCCATACCCACGGTAGGTGCCACTTGTCACATTAGAAGTTCTCATTTCTTGTGCCTATCAGGTTTCTCAAGAACAGATTCGCTCACTCAATCAGCACCGTAGCTCACATGAGAGCCTGATCCCACAAGTGTTGGCTGGGAGCTGAGATCACTGAGCGCCTAACCCTGCTGGAATTTGATTTCCCCTATAGTTGCAGCTCTGATTTCTTATTCTTCGCTTTGAAAAACAAACTGCTGGGTCATATTGATAACTCTTTGACAGCCCATGGCATGGCCCAGCCCAGAGCTGGCAGCACGACTGCAATAGCTGTTTGCTTCCACCAGCAACAGAAATTGTTATAATTAAGCTTTCAAACTTGCGTGTAAAGCCAGTTTTTCACATGAAAAAAATGTGACAAAACAGACCATTTTAAAGGTATCTAAATATTGTTTAGTTGATGTAACGTAGATAGAAAATCTTGGGGTTTCTGCTTGCCTTTGTCCCCTTTGTGTTGTTTGGGGTTGCTGAGAGCCTTTAAGTGTTATTTACTGTAAATACTAATAAAGATGGTCAAGGGGACATGTTGCTTAAACAAGGCCAAAGTAAGCCTGGAAGGATCTTGGGAAGCTGTTTAGTTGGTTGGCATAGAGAATTATTTTTTCATCAGTTTTATGTTTATCTAGCATTTTGGGCACTATTAGTGTACATGATCTAAGTGACATTGATGAGCTAAGCTATTCCGTGCCAAATTACATGCTGTGTTTATCATGTGTTTTGCATTTGAAAGCAGTGTGGCAAATTGTTGCTGCTAGGAATATGAGCTTTTAAAAATCTTGACTTGATATTCAGTGTATCTGTAGCCCCTACACTACTGTTGATCGTCAAATTCTGGTAGTATTTTCAGAATGACGAATTCTAACTTTTCAATTAGCAAATGAAGAACAATCACAAAGGTATTTTGTTATCTCAACCTTTTTATGTTTAAGTCTCGCTTACTGTAGTCACATCAGTTTTGTTTCACAAGAATGGCCATTATTTTGCTCCTGCTTGCTACTTGTTGTTAAACCCGTGTAAAAAGTAAGGAATGCATTAAAAAGCTTTTAGATAGGGAAATAAAAACGAACCTTAAACTATAACTTCACAAAAATAATGAAAATTGCCTCTGTAGGAAACGGTGCTGTAAAATTCTCCTCTATTTTTAAAACTTTCTGATATATTTAGTATCTAGTTGCCACGAGGTGTTTTTTTTAACTTAGATGGTACTTAGGTTAGAAACACGTCTGCTCCAAAATTCCCACAGAAGGTGTGGTAGCTCAAATAGAGTATCTACTCTATAAAACTGAATAGATTTGGAGCAACAGGCTTGTAAATTTTAGGACATGTTCAGGTATTCTAATCTAAACTTAGTTTTGCTGTTGGTACCAATATGGTCCATATTTGCACTGTTTTGTCTCCCAGAGAAGAAAAAAAAAGCAAAATGCTTTCATTCCAAAGCTGATCTTATTAGTATAAAATTAGTAGTTTAGCCCAAACTGCCAGGGTCAGACGGGATACAAGTAAAATGGGGTTTGAACACCTTGTCCTCAAGTTTGATTTTACTCATGTTGGTGTTTTCTTGAGTTGAAAAAAACCTGCTGAGACCCCTCAGAAAGATGTTTCTTTCACAGCTCAGGGTTGTCTCTGCTGCCTGCTCTGTTTTTTCTCCATGAATTTTGGGCTCCAGATTCTTGATGAAAGACTATTTCCCTTCCATCCTTCGCACTTTTCTCTTCTCAATGTACTTGGTCACTCCAGGACCAAAGGCTGCGTTCTGGTCTCAGAAAGTTCCAGCTGGCTCTGACATTGTCTTGTCAAAAGAATGTAGGAAAGGCACTGAGAAACTGAAAATAAAACTGGACAATAAAACATCAGCGCTTTGGTGGGTGCCAAATATCTGTAATAGCTTTCGGTCCTTCATAAAGATTTCAGGTTGATTTGATAGAAAGAAAGAGGTCTCCAATTACAATTAAAATCCTGCCGGTGGTAGATTGAACTTTGTAGTAAAGTAAAGAAATAGGCAATTGTAAAATACATCACACTTTTATATAAGTACACATATACATACATGTCCCTGATGTTCAATTTAACATAAGCAATATGTGTGGGGTAGGATGATTGAAACGTTGGAATTACAGACATCAGACATCATCAAGGCTAGAAAGCATCCTGAACTATTCTAGACCTTGTTAGCTTTTTCAATACAACTAATTTTTCAATTATTTTCTACGTAATCACCAAGAATTTCTTTGATTTCATGTAAAAAAATATATATAATTTGCATGTTTGTCCTTATTCATCTGTGCTGTTTATCCATTGTCATGTGCCCAGAGAGAGGGTACTGATAATGGAAAAAAAGCCATTTTGAAAATGTGACATGGTTATCACACTCTGAATTTCAGTAGCCCTCAGCTTCTTTTGTTTTCTATGTAAAAAAAAATTGAAAACATCCTGACTGAATTATCTTTCTTAATAATGATTATTTTTCTCTCTCAATAAGGGTTATGTGTGTTGTTCTTAAATTTTAGTATATAATGCAAGTTACACCATAATTTTAATATACTTCAATATTATATTGAAATGCATTTTGGTTCTGTTTAAAGCAAAATTGTTATAAAAATTAAAAAAATGAAAACTTTTTCAGTGATGGTATTTGAAAACATTACAGCTCTGCTAACTTTAGAGGGAATATATGATGGTATTACAACCACTAAAAAACATTGTTCAACAAAACCATTGAAGTAGTTTATCCCATTGCAGCGTTACTGTGATTGAAACAGCAATTTTTATAGGTGCTGTTAATGCATCCAAGTCCATAAAAAGCACCGTATTTCATTGTATGTGTAAAACTGCCATATTTTATCTTAGTGGCTGCTGATGACTTACCACATGTAATCTATAGGTTGCAGTAAGCCAAAGGTTCTCTGTACTATGTAAACTTATGTAGTCTGTGACTTGGTCAAAAAGCTTTGCATTCCAGTGCATCAGAAATAATTTTACTAATTTATGGTAGGAAACGAGGTAGTTTATTAAAGACGTAGTCAGTGAAGGTGTTTGGGCTCTGAAAAATGTTATCGGTGAAGAGTTTGTCTCGAGGAAAATCCATCTGACATCTCGCAAAGGACAATTTGTAGGTGTGCTGAAGTTGCTAATATTAGTAAGACCTTTCCATTAGTCCTTACTGATTTAAGTGTGGGGAGGAATCTTGGTGGAGAAAGCTGAAGGACACTTTACAACGGTGACAACATAATGCCACTGCAGTAAAAATAGCTGCTAGAAACTTGAAATGTCCCAAAGCAACACCCCAGGAGCTCACAGGAAGCTCTTGTCTGCTGGCAGCTAAATTCTATGTCTGCCAGGACTGTTCAGACTGCAAACAGGTGCACTCAGCTGAGCAAACATTCACAGGTGCATCTCGTAGAAACAGGCTTTAAGCAGCATCAGCGACTTGGTCATAGAGAGATTTCCCAAAAAATGGTAATATATTGATATTTGTATGTACGTTGGGAGGAAAATCTCTCAGCAGCACATTTGTTCTGAGAAACCTTTCAAAAAGATTCTGGTGTTGATCAGAAAGTGACACCGGCACTGGTGAGAAAGAACCAGTCTGACGAAAGTTTGCATCTAGATGTCATTGCTGGTGTAAACAGGAACAGAATGCAGAACAATTTACCTTCCACTTTTTTCAAGTCTTGATGATTCCTGTCATTGAAATTACACCGTAGGATTGTGTATTTGAGGATGACAAAAAAGTAGCACAATCCTTATTGTCGAGGAACAATCTGGTAAGGAGCATAATTTTTAATGTGTTGGTTGGTGGGGTTTTCTACCTTTTCAGCCATCCTGACCTTCACTTTATCCCCGGAAAGGGAGGCACCACCTGGGTGCTGAGTGAGGGGCAGCCCTACGGCCCCAGCTGTTGGCTCTTATCCCATTATCCACTTTATCCCAGGTGATGTCAATAAAAAGAATGTTCTCAGCCTAAGCCTCTCCTCAGAGCAGGCACAGCTTTAGTTGGTGTAGGTGGACATTTAGGTTGTTAGGAATTATTTTTGCTGGAACAGCCTTGTGCAGTTGCCAGAGAGTTGGGGTGGCATCATCTCCTTGTCTAGATCGTGCCTCAGCCTTCACAGTGCTGCAAAGGACAGGAGAGACTGACTAAAGTTCTCCACATCCCACCCCACACACCTGGACTTCAAGATCTTCCTGAAAGAAAAGGTAAAGGATATGACAGAAGAGAGCTGGAAAACTTTTTAGAGACCCTGTGCTGTCAGTTAAGGAATTGGGACGGTGTGTTTTGTAAAGTCAAGGGACAATGGAATAAATGGTAGTTGAATGCCCATTTTGCCTAGGTTTTTTAGTTTTAATAGGAACAAAACTTGTAATTTAGGTAAAAGCAAGATAATTTCAAGCACTAGTAGAGAACCTGGAAGCTGTTCTTGACTCCAGTGATAATCCTATTTAGAGTTAAAATTAAGTAGGTTTCTTTTAAATAGTGATTGCCCTAGGGCCAGCTCTGGTTGACATATGAAGGCTTACAGTTTAAAGCACAAGTTTTATGGCCAGTCTTTGTCTTTTGTGGGGTGTTTTCAACAGAGACGAATTGTGACAAACACAGCAGTGATTCAGATTCAAAGAAATAATTTATCTATGTGGGCTGTATCTTGTCCATTGCTTCTACTAATGGATAATTTCAGAATGTAAGTAATATTAATCTCTTACTACTGTGTTCTCTCTCTCAACAGATCTCGATAATGTAGAGGGCATAGCAGTGGATTGGATTGGAAATAACCTTTATTGGACTAATGATGGCCATAGGAAAACAATTGCTGTCGCCAGACTGGAAAAAGCTGCTCAGAGTAGAAAAACCCTGTTGGAGGGAGACATGTCCCACCCTAGAGGAATTGTTGTTGATCCTGTCAATGGGTATGAAGAAACTGCTTTTTGTTTCGTGAGTGTCTTTCTAGGGTAGATAGAGGCTTAGGCTGAGGTTTGTAGAGTACTCTGTAATATCTGTGATTCCTGTCCAGCATTCTTGCCTGCAGCCCTCAGGAATGTGTCTGCCCAGTACCCACTCTGCAAGGTCTGTCCTGTTCATCTCAGTGTCATTCACCTTCTTCTCAAACAAATTGAGGGTGTAAGACCTGTATGAATTTTTAATATTGAGTGAACTTTGTGGTAGTCTCTTTTATTTCTCTCTGTGTAAGTCTCAGTTTCTGAAGATAATTATGACCATATGCTTGGACACATTGTTTTACAAAACTAAATGGGAAAGGTACTTTTCATTACTTATTAGCATAATTAATTTTGATGGGGTGCATAATAAAAAGAACTTGATATCAGCGTGGTATAGCTGTGCTTTACTGAGGAATTCACAGTAAGATTTATTCAGGGAATTGTGGCTGGAGAATGATGTAGGTGGGTAATTTTTATGTGGCTGGATTGATTGCTGTTTTCCTATTACCAGAAAATATTTACTCTCTCAGCTTTTCTGCTTTGAGCATGTCTTTGAGGTGTGCAAGTGGCTGTGGAAAGGCTGCAATTCATTAAGGTCAGATAGTGTGGGTAAAAAATCAGACCATGAACCGTAACCACACCTACAATTACTTTGTTAAATTTTCCACCTCAGCAAATACATGGCACATGAAGTAGTGTATGAAGATGTATTGTCTGAAAAGGGCTGTTATATAAGACGCTTTTCTAATAAAATAGCATGTCCTTCATGATTATACTTCTCATGGAAGCTCATCCTGAGAGAGAGCATTTATTATGGCATTTTAATTACATTTCAACAATTTTAGTCTTGATTTAACCAGTGTAGAGGCATTAACTGCATTTTGAGATACAATTAAAGCACACTGATGTGAACGTCTGTTACTGTGAGCGTGTTTTAGCTCATGACATGATAACTAGAAGTACAGACTAAAAGTTAATGGAGAAAAGCTCAGTAATTGCTGTTGAACAGTCATGTAAATATTCATGAAACATATTTTGTCATCCAATAAAATAAGCACCATATTGACCTGCATATGCTTGAGCTTCAGGGAATACGCAGGGCTTATAATTCTGTGATTAAACCTAGTGTTGTTTCAGTCAAAAATGCAGTGATGTTTATAAGGCTCACAGATCCAAAACTGACCCATGCCCTTAACATATATTCACCAAAACACTGAAAGAACTCAAAACAACCTTCAAGTGGGTGACTTGGAAGAGATGGGGAAAAACAACCCAGCAAAACAACAAACTGCATTTGCATATCTGCAAACCTGTGTGATGATGGTGCAACTTTTCTTTTTCCTGTTTCATATATTAAAGAAAAATCAAATTATGTGTGTTCATAAGCTTGTATTTGAATAAATATTTTTACCAGTTGATTTGACATCATATACACTGGTGGGATAATGGAATAGCTTTTCACTTCAGTGTTTTATTCCTTTGTAAATTCAGAAATTAAATTCCAGGACTTTATTCTTCAGAGTACAGATCCATTAAGTGCATTAGGATCATAGAAGTTATTTCAGAAATATAAAACTGGTGAAATAAAAGGTGAAGCCCACCAATACTAATTAAATTATTAACCTTTAACAAATAGGATCCATTTAGGATTGGTGTGTTGTTTTTTCTCTAACACTTACCAATTGAAATCCTGTTAAATCCTTTTACAAGTTCCACTTGTGTATTTTCAATTGCTGAAATCAGTTTTCACCAGCAAATCCTGTAATAAAATATGATAATCAGATTGATTCCATAAGGAAAAAAATCGGATATACTCTGTAGTATCCAGGAGAGAATGGCTCATAGAACTCATTGAGCCAACACTTTTAGAGGACAACAGAGTTTTGCTTAACTGTTCCAAAGTATCATTGGTGCCTATTTGACAGACATTTTTTAATCTCCTATCCTGCAGGAGAAGCCATAAAACTATGCTAGAATTGCCCACTAGCTATTTTCCAACAGCTTTTTACAGCAAATATTTCTAAACATTTTTGTGATGGACAGAGTGCTCGTAATAGTTTCTGAGTAATTTTGCTTTCATGTGGGTGCTGAAGCTCACAGAATGTCAAGGTTATCCTGTAGCTCCTAAAGCAGAGGGCAATTAATTAAGATATTGCGACTTCTTTTGAGCAGTATTAAGCATAATAAAAATCAGATTTGTGTCATAAAGGCAAATTAGACTAGGTAAGAAAAAAAACCCAACATCTCACTGCAAAAGTTTGAACTTTGTGACAAAGTCAATGCAAGTGTTGGTTTAAGAAAAAAATCGTAATTCTGTTGGGATTAAATAAAATCTTAATTCTTTCACTTTTTTTGTCTGCTGTCCCGTTAAAAAAAAGCAACACAAGTGTCACTTCAGCAGCATCCAGTGCCCAGGGAGAGTAAAGACAGCGGGAGGGTAGAAACAGCAATGGGAGGAAACATGCCCAACTCAAAGCGCTCTGGCTTGGGGATGAGCTCTCACTGGGTAAGAGGGCATCTGACTCTCCATTTTTCTAATTCCTCAGCTGGATGTATTGGACAGACTGGGAAGAAGATGAAATAGATGACAGCGTGGGAAGGATTGAGAAGGCCTGGATGGACGGCTACAGTCGGCAGATTTTTGTCACGTCAAAGATGTTATGGCCGAACGGTTTGACTCTGGACTCTGGTGCCAGCGTGTTGTACTGGTGTGATGCCTACTATGATCACATTGAAAGGATATTTTTGAATGGAACTGACAGAAAGGTAAGAGAGAAATGCTGCTGGTTTGCCACAGGGTTGCTCTTTTGCTGGATTTTATTGTGCTGTGTCAAAAACACTTGTTGGGGTTTTTCAAGTCTGCAGAACCCCGAGGCCTGTCCAGCATCACCCCTGTTGAAGCAGGTGATGTTGGCAGTCTCCTGGGAGAGACTGTGATGCAGCTTCAAATCAGCTTCACTAAGTGATGCTAAACTGGATTATTGGGGTTTTTTTCTAAAATGTATTTTTTTCATGTGACAATAAGCTATGTTTTGATTGAGCCACAAAGAGCTTTTCAGTAGGGGAGGGAAAAAGAACACCTTCTTTTGACTCTGCCAGAGAGAGGCTTTTATTTAACTTAACTGGATAAGCTGTTTTTGATGACTCTCAATGCCCTCCTCGAGCATTTGTGGTCATGTGCTGAGGGGCAGAGCTCAACAAGTGCAGGCAAGGATGGAGAGGGATTGCTTTAGTAGTTACTAATGGCTCTACCAGCTAGATACAAGTCTGTGGAGAAGTTCTGTGTTGGTTTGTAGAAGGAGCAAGCACAGAACAAGACATCTCAAAAATAGTTAAAGCTCAGATTGAAGTCTGATAAATTGAGGAAGGTTTGCCATCTGCTTCATGAAACGCGTGACTGCTGGATAATAAGAAGCACCTGTCTCTACAGGTTTTGTTTTGAAGTGTGTCACAGAATGATTCTGAGTTTTTTTGAGAAGTTTTTTCTTTTTTTCTTCTATAATCCCAGGATATAAATAAAATGCATAACTACTTGAATAAAATCTATGTAGCTAAAAATAGCTAGAGAATACTTGCTTTTGATGCTTAATCATTTGTTGTTGATGTTGTTGATTGTTTTGGTCAAAATTTATCTGGATCAATAACATCTTTAATTCTGTGTCAGTGTAATGAAGATTCTGGGGGATAGGGAGGTCCTAAATTCTACCAATAGCTGGTGGATTATTGACTGATTGATTCATTTTGATCAAAAGCAGTTCACTGAGAGTTTTGACCTGAAGGATTCCAAGCCTAAAGAAAAAAACTTGAAGGACAAAAAGGAATGATGTTTGTCACCTTAAAGTAGTTGTCTTTTTCGGTGGCTTTATCTCCCTGTTTTCTTGGGTTTGTGTCTATAAATAGACATTGAAGTAGGGCACCTGATGAGCTGCTTCCTTCTCTCCAGAGGCAACATAGAAACACTGTTGGGAATTCAAGCAAGGATCCCAGCCAGAAGGAGACTAATCATTCCCACTGCAGCTACTGTGACAGAATCATGGGATCATGGAACCATTTATGGTGGAAAAGACCTTAAGATCTTCAAGTCCAACCCTTAACCCCCACTAACCATGTCCCTAAGCACCACATCTACATGTCTTTTAAGTCCCTTCAGGGTTAGTGACTCCACCATTTCCCTGGGCAGCTTCTTCCCATGTTATTCACCTAAAGTGAATTTATGTGGAGTTTTTTGGAGTTAGATATTGATGCTTGTGCACAGCTGGGCTTTGTACTCTTTACTTGATTTTATTGCAGTAAGTTAGGTTTGGGCACAGTGCTTATCTCAGTTTTCCTATTTCCCAGTTGAAGTTTTCAGGAAAATTAACAATTAATGATGCCCATCTACCACCAATTAATTGCAGGTAGTCTACAATGGGAAAGATTTGAATCATCCTTTTGGACTGTCACATCATGGAAATTATATTTACTGGACCGATTATATGAATGGGTCCATCTTCCAGCTGGATCTGCTTACAAGGAATGTGACACTGTTGAGAAGTGAGAGACCACCTTTGTTTGGCCTCCAGATTTACGATCCACGCAAACAGCAAGGTACTTACGCAACTTCTCTGAAGTTCTGTTATAAAAGGATCTTTTCTCTTACAGTCTCCTAGTATTTTGAAGTGACTAGATGAAAAAGAATAGAAAAAGCAATAGACTTGTGGCATGAAAAAGATATTTTTCCAGTGTTTCAGTCCACTGATGTTGAAAACTGATCATCTCATAGTTACTGGAAAGTGAATTACAGCGTTATACCTGTCTGAGTTTTTTCTGGGTATTTATACTGCCTTTATTGCCACTTTTCTTGTGTGTCCAAAATATACTGGGGAAGTGTCAAATACATGGGTTAATATGAAACATGTGTGCATTGGCTCACAGACACAAAATGTGTTTCCCTTTCCTTAGACAGGATCTGTGATCTCCTCTGTATTTTCCTGTTTTAATTTTCTCCCCTGTCTCAGTCTGCATTGACACTGTGTGTTGCACAGAGTAAGAGTAGGTAGGTCTTGGAGAGGAGTGGCAAAATCTGTGGTTGTTGCTGCTTTTATCAGCAGAGAAATGAGGTAAAGGCCATGGGTTTGCATGGATGGAGTTTGGAAAATGCCACTGTTCCTATACAGGTGCATTACAAATGTTTTGCGGAAGAAAGCGTTGAAATCCGTTTGCTGCATTCAGATGAGTTGTTGCTCTCTTTGGTGAAAATGTATTTCAGGTTAATGGCTGCTACCAAATATATAAATGAACATCAGGAGTTAGTATAAATAAGATACTGTTTAAAAGGTCATTATTTTTTTTACTTCTTAAAAGTTTCTCCTTTTTGATATTGTAACATCTAAATTTTGGATACCGAAGCCAAACTAGTATGTCGAGGTCAAGGTAAGAGCATTCCCCTTGGCACAGATGCTTTTTGGGCACTCTCTTAACCTTCAAAGACATGTAAAAGTATAGTTGTAGGGGGTATTGTTGGATTTGCTGG